>CM039673.1:67508444-67880586 GCA_022496015.1 Hordeum marinum
ACTCCATCCTGTAATTATACTCATCGCCAAAAGCCACTTCCAAAGAAATCCGGCCCACCGGGTATGCCGACTTACCCGGGACCACACCATGAAAGACGGTGGAGGAAGGTTTAAGGTCTTTGTCAAGCAACTTCATCCGCCGGAAAGCTCCGCCCATGAACTTATCGTGTTAGGCGGCAGACCTTTCAACCATATGTGAGCCGGACCCTCAAGCTTCATGATGAAATATTTTGCACATACCGCTTTACTGACGTCCAGCATCTCCATGGCTAGCTCATAACTCTCAACCCAAGCCTCGGGGGGTAGATCAGCTATGTAATTCGGAACTTTTCGAGGCCCCTTAAAATCTTTTGGTAGTCATTCACTTCTCAGAGCTGGAGTTAAACATGGCACCCCTACGGCTCTGGTACTAACTTCTCCCATTGAGACGGAAAGCGCCGGCTCTGGACGGGTTGCCGCTATCTCCGCCTCTCGCCTGTTCCTCGCCCGGTCCGTGAGGTCTTGTGCATATAGAGCCGACTGCTCATCCTCTGGTGGTCCCCGACGTGGATGACTGCTGGAACACGCCGGCGACTCGTAGCGCCAGCTAAAACTTCGACTAGGGAGGGCGGTACAGTGAACCCAGCTCCGGCTGTGAGCATATCTCTCTTGCTGGGCCATGGTCGTCTGTAAATATCCAATGGTGTTTCGCACGTCCTCCGCAAAGGGTGCTTCATCTGGGATGGGAATCGTCCCAAGCCGGGTGGCCGCCGCCACCATGTTCTCGGACGGGTTAGAGTAATGACCCTTCGGTGTCGGAAAAGCTCTAGGTGAAGTTTGGTTATGCTGGGGTGGATGAGTTGCCGAGCGTTCCATCGGGCGGCTTTCCGGCCCGCCCGCAACCCGCCCCGCACCAGGGGTATTAAACAGGTTCCTTGCTTCGTAACATTCTGGCAGACGGGATTGATGCCTCCTCCGGTGCACCGCAGCTGCTGACCTTTGCTCCAGCTCTAGATGGAAAGCATCTGCCTTGATACGCTCCACTTCTTCCTACATCCGGATCTTCAGCTCAGCCATCCTTTGTCGTTCCTCTGCCATCCGACCCTTGATCCATGCCACCTCTGGATTCCGGGCTGCTTGATTATCCGGTGTTACTTCCGTGGCCATGAGAGCTGTAAGCTCGTCCATCAATTCCATTAGAACCTGAGCCGACGGCGGCAGGCTATCACCCGCTGTGGCAGCTCCCGCAGCTGTGTGACCGGCGGCTGGAGCCGATCCCGTCATGAACACCTCCGCATGAACCGGGGGTTTCAGAGCAACCGACTCAAAGCCCTCTACCCCAGAGTAGGTGTCGTAGTATCCCCCAAGGCCACCGTTACTGAGATGATACACTGACTCTGTCTCCCCAATGGAGGACTCATCTTCCGAGCAAACAAGAGTTCCCTGTGACCCGTACGCTTCCAGGTCCATACCTTGAGTGAAGCTCACGAGAACATGCTTTTGACCTGGATGGGCACGGGCAGGCGGCACATCACTCGCAGATTGGAGACGACGAGCCGGCTCGACAATGTTGGTGCAGATGTCCGGCCAGGGTGTAGATCCATCAACCTTTCCAATGAAAACCTAGATCCCGCCAAACGGAACACGGAATCCATACTCCACAGAATCAGCATCAAGCCCCCAGCCGACGTCATCGATGTAGAGCCGGCCATGGCGACTCTTGCTCATCCTTCCAACCACGTATCCCTCGAGCCCTGGGAGAGAGCCCTTTGAGAACTCAACACCACCAAGCGCTGGCCCCAATGTGGGCACCAACTGTCATGGATTTATCATGGCACATGTCCGAGTGAACGGACTTGGATTCGAGGCCACCGCTAACGGGGTGGACTCAAAGGGGTTGATCAAGACGAAAGACACAGATTTACCCAGGTTCAGCCCCTCAAGTTGAGGTAATAGCCTACGTCCTGCTTGTGTTTGTATTGCTTGTGTATCGATTACAAGGAGCTAGAAGCTTGACCTAGTTCTCGATCACCTATCCTCTAAGTCTCCCTGGGTCTGCCTTTATATAGGACATCAGGACCACCGGGTCTTTACAATTATCTATCCGGGTCTTCTTGTGACTCCAGTCTCTTTCTATCTTTCTATCCAAGTTGTCCTAGATGCGGCTTACACACCCGGGTCTTCTACGTCCGGGCCATCATGCGGCCCACATCTTGAGCCGTCTATCGTCCTGGGCCACCAGTCTTACGGCTCACCCATGGGCCGGCTTACAAGTCATCAATATGAACCGGAACCTCTAAGGCGGGTCATATTGCGGGGTTATATCCCCAACACCTCCTGCGAAAGTGCAACTGACCTTGCACGCGAGCCAGCTCCTCCTCCAGGCGGTAGAAGCCGTATTTGCCGTGGTCGTGGATGGCAACCACCTTCGCGAATACCTTCTGCCGTAGGGAGTTTCCCTCCTGCCACAAAATAGCAAAGGTCAAGACATGCTTAAAAAAGATCTGGCCCGGCTGCCCATTAGCCGCTCACCCGGCCCGCATCTTGGGGGCTACACCCAGTGGGTGCGCTTGCGTGCCCCCACTGAAAATCCTAAGTTAAAACAGCCGGCTTACCTCCACATGCTGAAGGGCGGTGTCTGCCGCCTCCGCGGACCGGGCCAGCTCCTGCCGGCACCGGTCCAGCACACTCCCCAGGTCCGCAAAGGAGGGGACTGGGCCGCCTGTCTGGGGGGCTGGCAGGGCCGACACGCTCGCTAATGCTTCCCAGTCACGGACCACCTCCTGCATCGATCGTAGGGTCCTCCGGGCCCGGCCGCCGCTGCCGCCTGGGCTCGCCGCGGTTCCAGCCGCTGGGGGTGGGCTGATGACGACAAGGGGCTGGGAGTCGCTTACTGCCGGGCCCCCGCCCAGCGCCATCGCCGCCTCCTCTCATGGCCGCTCTGGCTCGTTGGTTGCGCCGAAAGGCACCTCGACCTCCATGGTCGCCGCCTCCGGCGCCGCCTCCGATGCTGTCGGGACTTCCCGCACCTCGACCCGGGCCGGCTCGGCCGCAAGCGGGGTCACCTCTCGCACCTCAGGTCGGGTCACCTCGGGAGCCAGCTCCGTCGTCGCCTCCCTCACCTGGGCCGTCTCTTGCACGGGCGGAGGCGCTGGCGGGTCCATAGCCGCCCCTCGCGGCTCGCTTGACGGAGGCCTCGACATGCGGGTTGACTCCGCTACCGAGTCCGATGCCCGTGAAGGATTCGTCGACCCCCTCCGCCTCCGGCTGCTCGAGGTCCCGGAGTGCATGCCCCCTTCTCGCGTCCCGGACCTGGAGGCTCGCAGCTCCGCAAGTCTCCTCTTCTCCTCCCGCAGGGTGCTCGAGTGCTCACGGGCCAACCGGCTGGCAGCATCCGTTGGCTCCCCCACCGGCTCCTCCTCGTAGAGCTTGATGGGGTCGTTGCAACGCCCAAGGACCGGTCATTGACCAACTCGCGTGGCGAAAACAAAAATCTTACGCGAAATAAAAACTTATCCGATGACAAGGGGCTAGGCCCGCTTCGGGCCGGGCGGCGGGCACGCCGGCCCCCCTTGAGCCGGCCTCTTCCCTCGGCTGGCCGCTCCGGCCACCGGGGCTTGAGCCGTTCGCTCCTCGCTCCTCCGACCCTGGCGCGCGGAAGGGGAAACTCGTTCAGAATCATCAAGGTGTCATCATCATCGTCGTCATCTGTCAAGTCGATCGAGGGGGCAAGAGGGAACTCACCCACTCCGCTGGGCTCCTTGACCATGTCGGATCCTCTGACTCCACTGGGAGCGCCGGTTCGCGGGTCGGCCGGCTCGTCGGCTCCTCCCGAGGAGTCCACTCCTTCCTCCGGGGGGCCTCCCATCTGGTAGACTTCGGAGTTGGAGTTTTCACGCTCCGCCTTGAAGATCTACGGGTAAGGGCCGTCCGGCGTGTTCTGTCACACCAGCAGCTGCGGTCAGCACCAGCAGCTGCGGTCAGCACCAGCAGCTGCCGAAGGACCACGAGGCAGGCTTCAGTTTGAATGTCGTGAAAGCGTTCACCCGCTTCGCCACCTGAGCCAGCGTCAGCTCGACGGTGGACAGCCGACAGGGGTCGTGTCGGCCGGACATGTCGCAAATCCGGTGTGCCCTCATCTGGAGGGGCGACACCCGACGCGAGATAAAGGCCGCCACCAGGTTGGCGGCAACCAGCCCCTCGGTTCTCTTCAGCTACGTGAGCCGGCCAAACTCGTCTAGGGCCACGCCGTGAGGGGCAGTCCCCAACCAGTTCTACTGGGAGGACTGCCTGTCCTCAAATGGCGGCAACCGGATGAAATCCGTCCTCGGGTCGATGTTCTTCACGTAGAAGAATGTCTGGTGCCACCCCTCGACGTAATCAATGAGGGAAAGAGGAGGAAAGCGTGTGACGTCACGGCAGCACACCACCGTGCCCCCGCAGGCATCACTTTTCGGAGGTTTGAGGTAGAAGAGAGCGTTGAAGAGGTCGATGAAAGGAAGGATACCGAGGTACCGCTTGCACAACGTCACAAAGGCAGAGAGGTGAAGGATCGAATTCGGACCGAGGTTGTGCGACTGGAGGTCGAAAGTATCTAGAAGGAGACGAAATAAGATACTCTTCGGGAGCCCGAAGCCCTGGGAGATGTGCCAGAGGAACACGACGTGTTCCCCTGGCTGCGGCGCCGGCGCTATCTTGTCGCCCGGCGCGCGTGCAGCCACCCGCTCCTCTGGCGGCAGCATGCGTGCGCCGTGCAGCTCCATGATGTCTGCCTCGACCATGAAGAACCAGCCCAGCTGCCATCGCGTCCATCGGCCATCGCGGCAGCGGTGCAACATGCGAGCGTGGGTGTGGGCTTGGGTGCGACGGCGTGCGAGGAAGGAAGAGAGGCAACAAAGAAGGGCAGCAAGGAGGCAAGTGAGGCGCGGGTACCTCCGCCTCCTGCCCTTCCTCTCCTTTTATAGGGGAGGCCACGATCGGGGTACGTCGGATTGATTGTCCCCACTCCCCCCGGAAACTCCGCGCGCGTGGGTGGCCTCGAGCCGTAACGGCTGCTTCGGGGCGCGGAGGATCCTGCCCTGCGCCCGAGCCCTACTGGGCTATGTCTGGGTCCTGGCGGGCTAGGCCCAGGCCATGTCTCGTCTCCTTGCGTGCGCGGGACCCACCGTATCATTACTCGTCACGTGGCATGTCGCGTGCCGGTGCGGGTCCTGAGGCTGCGCGCTGGTACCCAAGGCGTCGGGTCTAACGGCCAACCTGGCTGCCCCTTCACCTTCAAGCCGGAGGCGGGTAATGCGGAGGGGAAGCCGCCGGCTCCCCACCGTCCGCCAGACATGGGCCCCCGCCAACTTTGGGGACTGCTAACGGGGTTATTACCCCTAGGTAGGCCAAAGAAACGGGGTCTTCCCCGTTTCGCTTCGAAGAAAAACTACGCGGCCGGTTGGCCGTCACCGACTAGAGGACGTCCGGCGCGAGCCAGTGCCGGCTGGCGCCCTGGCTGGCTGGTCAAGGAGCCGGCTAGACCCTCATCCGGCTGGGCGTGGCCGACTGCCCACGATCCGGCTCTTGTGTTGACCTTGGGACGGACATGCCTCGTCCCGTCCCTCTGTGCGCAGGTACAACGATGCGATGCGACCGGCACGACGAGCGGCCATGTGGCTACAGTGGCCGCTGACGTCCTACGACGCGTGGCTACAGTCCAACCATCCCGGTCGCTGACCTCGGCGAGCGCGACCGGATATAGGAATAGTGTCGGCATGCCCACGCCACTCGATTACCTGCCTCGGCGTGGCTACAGTGCAACAGGCCATACTGACAACTTTGGCCGGTTGGCGCTAGGCGATGCCAACCAGGCCCGTGCCGCGGCAGGTGGGCGAGGACCAATCATCGGGCCGGCTGGCAGGCCCCAACGGGAGATGGGACCGCTTTGCCGGTGGCCCCTACAAGCGACGAGACGGCACGAGCGGCGAGACCCTCTAGCCAGCCGAAGAGACTGCCAGCCGGGTCCCCCCACCTTTGTACTTAGAACATATTGTAAGACCAGGGGGGTTGGCCTATAAAACCCCCGAACCGCCCATGCGACGGGGACGAACATACACACACACGAACGATCATCTCCACATATCCCCTCCTAGCAGTGGAGGAAGAGGAGCCGGCTGCCCGTTCTTCCTCCTCTAGACATAGCTCCAGTAGCACCATTGTATCCACACCCATCCATCTAACAAAACCAAGCAGTACTAGGGGTATTACCTCCCTCGGAGGGCCCTAAACCTGGGTACATCATGTGTCACCACCGCTTGTGCCCAATCTCGCACCCGGAGCCAGTCGGCATCCTCCGGCTCCAACCACCTACGATAAGCCACCCTATGGCATCTGTCGTGAGAAAACAATGACATTTTTGCAAAGTTTTATTAGTTTTATCACAGATCAAAGCACTACTTGCATGCCCGGAGGGCGAAGGTTGGGAGGAGTTAACCATCGCGCGCCTTCGACCCGAAACAACACTAGGGTTTAACGAGGAATAGAAATGCTCATGCATCCCCACCATGCCTTTTTAATATTTAGACAAACAAGAAATTAACACCTCTTAATACCTATACTTCTACAAACCAACAATGATCCACTCACACCTTTTTTGATATTACCACATCAATATCATTAACCCACAATTTCTCTTTTATGTGCTACATGATGGTTTTGATTATCACTCATTGAATACCTATTATTTTTGGACTAGTATTATGACCCATGCAAATTGCCATCACTGTTTACGAAGTCTCAAACAAATATAAGTGAAGAATAAGAGTGTCGTTATTTCTAAAAAATCTATACACCATCGTGCTCAAAAGATATAAGTGAAGTACTAGAGAAATCGCTAAGCTCAAAAGATATAAGTGAAACACATAGAGTATTCTAACAAATTATGATGAAGGTGTGTCTCTCTCAAATAGGTGTTTCCAACAAACTATGAAAAAAAAAGTAAACAAAAGCAAACTATGCTCCAAGTATAACTCATATCATGTGACGAATAAAAATGTAGCTCCAAGTGACATACCAATGGATTGAGACGAAAGAGGGGATGCCTTCCATGGCATCCCCAATCTTAGACACTTTATTCTTCCTAGAATATTACATTGGGGTGCCTTGGGAATCCCCAAGCTTAGGCTCTTGTTGATCCTTATTGCTTTGTCCATCGTGATAACACCCAAAACTTGAAAACTTCAATCACACAAAACTCAACAAAACTTCATGAGAACCGTTAGTATGACAAACATATCAAATACTTTAGTTACTGTTATAAATTGATTAATATTTCATTATTGAATAATAGGTACTGTATTCTAACTTCTCCATGGCTTATCCGCCCCCCCCCCTCGATACAATCCATATCATCATGAAAACAAGCAAACCATGCAAGCAAAAACATAATCTGTCTAAATCAGAACAGTCTGTAACGATCTATAAAGAACCTATACTTATGTAACTCTAAATTTTTTGGAAAATTAGGAAAACCTGCAGAATTTTTATATAAATATTGTGTAAAAATTCAGATCAAAAAGACATTTCAGTAAAATCAGAGAAATTCTGCACCGGACGCTAAATTTTTTGTTTTTGCACCGTATCAATTCTACTCATTTTGTGAGTCATCCTAAAGGCTTTTTACTTGGCACAAACACTAAATAAAACATAAATACACCATCATTACAGAGGCAATAATCATGTTATCACACCAAAATATAAAGTAAAAGCAAAAATAAATATAACTATTGGGTTGCCTCCCAACAAGCGCTATTGTTTTATGCCCCTAGCTAGGCATGATACATAGTTTCAAGTATTGTCAGCTTTGACACTCCACCCATAAGTATATATTATGATTGATTCACAAGGTGGTTTAATTCTCTTTCTAGGGAAGTGTTCTATCCCTTTTTTAATGGGAATTGGAACCTTATGTTTCCCTCTTTCATATCAATAATTGCACCTATAGTTCGTAAGAAAGGTCTTCCAAGTATTATTGGACAAGTAGGATTGCAATCAATATCAAGAACAATGAAATCTACAGGAACATAATTTTTATTTGAAATAATAAGAACATCATTAATTCTACCTAAAGGTTTCTTGATGGTAGAATCCTCAGGATGCAAGTTTAGGGAACACTCTTGAATATTAGTAGGACCAAGCACACCACAAAGAGATTCAAGTATAGTTGAAACACCAGCACCAAGGTCGCACAAAGCATTAAATTCATATTTATTAATCTTTATTTTGATAGTAGGTTCACACTCATCATGAAATTTTCTAGGAATAGAAACTCCAAGTTCAATTTTCTCATCATAAGCTTTTATCATCGCTTCTATATTGTTAGTGAAAGCCTTGATTTGTTCATAAGCATTGGGTGAGATAATGATGGTTTGCAACAAGGAATACATTCTAATAAAGAGCAACTTTCATAATTAAAGTCCTTGTAATCCATGTAAATGGGCACATCGCTAGTTAAAGTTTTAACTTCTCCAAACCCACTTCTTCAGTTTTAGCATTAAAATATAACCCTCCAAGCAAACAGGACACTCTATAGCTATTGTTGACTCATATCCAATACATTTATCATTTATATTCATAGATGTAAAGAAATATTAAATAGGAGAAGGACCAATCATTTTAAGATCCTCGTCATGATTCCAATAAAAACCAGGTGAAGAGCTTCTTCTAAGAATTCCCGCTTAGCTTTGAACTTAATGGTCACTTTCTTAATAGATATTTGGAAAGATTTAATAGTCTCATTAAAATAATGCTTGGGTGGAAAGTTTTATTTTCGAGGGTTTCTACGTCAAGAGAAATTATATTCGTATTTTTAGCCAAAGTATCGATCATATGCAACTTTACTTCTTCCACGGAATTAAAAATCTTTTGAGACAAAAGGATAGACCCAGTGCATAGAAGCTCCCACACAAGGTGGGTTCTGGGGAGCGATTATGGGAACCTAGTCTTACCCCTGCGAAGTGCAATGCAGAGAGGCTGGTTCGAAATTAAAAGTCTTTTGAGAACCAATAAATTTTTTAATTGTGTTCTAAATATCAGAGGGTATCCTATTAGCATTGTTATAAGAATTCCCATAAGAATTTCCAAAGTTGTTAGAGGAATTACCAGGGTATGGCCTAGAATTAAAATTTCCTCTATAAGCATTGTTGTTGAAATTGTTTCGCGAGATAAAGTTCACATCAATAGCATCATTATTTTGCTTAGCAAATTCTATAATTATTTGATTTACTAGAGCGTCAAAAAATTCTGAAATTTTTACACAAAATTTATATGAAAATTCTTTGTGTTGTCCTAATTTTTCAGAAGTTTTAGAGTTAGGGAAGTATGGTGACCATTCAGATCTTCATAGACTGTTCTGTCTTTGATAGATTTTGTTTTGCATGCATAGTTTGCTTGTTTTACTATTTTTGTGGATTATATTGAGTGATATAAGTTATGGTAATGATAGAATAAAGTATGTATAATGTGATAACAATTATGAATCTTGTCTTGACAGTACCTAAGTGAATGATCTATCTTTACTATACTAACCCATCACACGAAGTTCCATTAAGTTTTGTGTGATTGATGTTTTCAAGTTTTGGTTGAGATACTAATATGAGGTAAATAAG
This sequence comes from Hordeum marinum, assembly GCA_022496015.1. NCBI lineage: Eukaryota > Viridiplantae > Streptophyta > Magnoliopsida > Poales > Poaceae > Hordeum > Hordeum marinum. The sequence continues at coordinate 67,518,071 of CM039673.1, forward strand.
GAGCAACAAGGACCTATTCTTGGGGATTACCAAGGCACCCCAAGGTAATATTCAAAGAATACTCAAGCGTCTAAGCTTGGGGATGCCCCGGAAGGCATCCCCTTTTTCGTCTCCAACATTATTGGTATATCTTACTTGGAGCTATATTTTTATTCGTCACATGATATATGTTTTGATTTGAGCGTCATTATAATTTTTTTTCTCTTTATATGCTATTTATAATATTTTTTTGGTAAAAAGTTCCAAGAATTTCATTAGGATCTTTGCATTGCATGTTTTGATATGTGCTGTGTAAAAACATAAACTTTTGCCATAGTGTTTGAGTTTTCATATTTTACTAGAACGTCGAAAGTTTCTGAAATTTTTACGAAGTCTTTTTAGATAAATTATTAATCAGTTAATAAATTTTCATAATATTCTGAGTTACAGAAGTATACTGTTTTCATAAATTGCTATAGACTGTTCTGTTTGGACATATGGTTGCCAGAGTTTTGTTATCTACTTATCCTAGAGTTTTCATGGCTTATACCGGTGGATATAAATTGCAGAAATGATAGCAAATAGTAGATGATGTTTGAAAATTATTATGCAACTAGTCTTGTTAGTACATAAAGAGATCATTTATTATTATGTGCACTAACCTATCTCATGAGTTCTTTTGAAGTTTTGTGTGGATGAAGTTTTTGAGAATAGGTGAATCCGGGATATGAGATGATTGAACGAGATACAAAATCTCAAGCCTGGCAATGACCAAGGCACCCCAAGTAAATATTTCAATAAGTCTCAAGCATCTAAGCTTGGGGATGCTACACATCCCACCTCTCTTCATCAACAACTATCGGTTAGCCTACGTTGAGCCTAAGTTTTTGCTTCTTCACATGATGTGTGCTATTCTTGGAATTTCATTTTTTTGCTTGCTGTTTTAATAAAATAGTTAGATCTTGAAATATTTATTGAGATAGATAGCCCTCACATAGCTACTTAATTGTTTGACTACTCATTGATCTTTACTTATATCTCTTTGAAGAGTAGTTTGATGTTTACTCTTGTGCTTCACTTATATCATATGAGTAAATTGTGAATCAATGAAATATCATAAATATGAATTTATCAATGTGCTTTATGATTATTAGTAGCTTCACATATGGTTTATAAAGTAAAATCTATTTAAGTTTGACAATCACAATATTGGTCATACAAGAAATTCGTGAATGATTGGTATAAGGAAGAGAACTTTCACATACAGATATATTATATTGGACATCCTCTATGATTTTGAATACCAATTAATTATTTTCAAACTTGATAAAATCAGTTGAAGTTGGAAAACGAAGATGATGTCATGATTTATGGTTGTGTACATTTGCATAGAAGTTATATTTTTATGGATCCTCCAACATGTGGTGCTTGTTTAGAACCTTTTGTAGCCAAAACTTCGTACTAAGTAGAGATACTACTTGTGCATCCAACAACCCTTAAACACAGTAACTTGCCATGAGATTCCACTATATCTACCTATATGCGGTATTACCCTGTCGTTCCAAGTAAATTTGCATGTGCCACCTCTAAAATTTCAAATGAACATCTGTTTTGTGTGCCTGGACCGCTCATGGAGCGACAGGGGGCGGTCAGTATCTTCCAAGTTAAGTTGGTTATTCTCATGATGAGTGTTTATTCACTTGTCCTTGCACGAGAGGGCGGTAATAGGCATTCCAAGTTGTGAAATAAAAAATCAAATAAACAAACAAAACTCCCCTAGGAATGTTGTTGGTATTGATGGTACTCGTGGATTCGGCTAGTCATGGAGTGTGTTTGTTGGTGGAGGGGGAGTAAACCTTTACTATTACCACTTGGGAACCGCCGATAATGTGTATAACATGGAAGATATTGATAACTCTTGGTCATAACGTTGATAGGAAGGGTGCGGCTCCCAAAATTATATTCATCTTTGTTTTGAACAATGAGCTTTGGCACATATTCATCTTTTCATGTTGAGTCAACTTCTTATTCCAACCTACTTATATTAGTTGGCAAGCATGATGTGGTGGGGAAATATCTAGGCACATATGGCCAGTCAAATATATTTGATCATGACTTTATGATAAGTATGTTGGGAGGCGAAACATTAAGCCCCTATCGTTCTATGTGTTCGATGGATGCCATTTGTTCTAAAAATATGCTTTGAGTACTAGCAATCATAGAAGACTAGATGATGATTGAGTATGTGGAGCTCTTACTTAGACTTTGTTGAGAATACGTTAAATTGCAATTGTTTGCTGACTAAGAACATATGTTGTTAAGTTTCAAGTGAATTCATTGTTTGAACCATAACATGTGAATTGGTTGCTACTTTATAATGATGAGTTTTATGAGAAAGATTTGTTGTTTTGATGCTAGGAAAAGTGATTGAAATTATCATTGATCAAACCAATGCAGTATGCTAGCATTCACACTTCATAAATTATTTCTTTTATCATTTACCTACTCGAGGACGAGTAGGAATTAATCTTGGTATGTGGAGATCTTACTTAGACTTTGTTGAGAATAAGTTGAATTGCAATTGTTTGGTGACTAAGAACATATGTTTTTAAGTTTCAAGAGAATTCAATGTTTGAACCATAACATGTGAATTGGTTGCTACTTTATCATGATGAGTTTTATGAGAAAGAGTTGTTGTTTTGATGCTAGGAAAAGTGATTGAAATTATCATTGATCAAACCTATGTAGTATGCTAGCATTCACACTTCATAAATTATTTCTTTTATCATTTACCTACTAGTTCTGATCTAGTATAACAACAATAGGAGCCTCTCCTGCTGTTTTAACCTATCAAAAAAATTAAGCTTGGGGATCCTGATACGTCTCCAACGTATCGATAATTTACGATGTATTCATGCCATATTCACCTATGTTTACAATACTTTTATATGGTTTCGATGCACTTTATATGGTTTATTTAGAACTAACCCGGACCGACACTGTTTTCAGCACAACTATCGTTGTGTTGTTTTTTGTGCAGAAAATGAAAGTTCTCGGAATCTCCCAAAACTTTTTGACAATTTTTTTGGAACAAAAGAGGCACTAGATGCTTCATGGAAGGGCTAGAAGAGCCACGAGGTGGACACCCACCACCAGGGTGTGCCAGGCCCCCTACCCGCGCCCTGGTGGAGGGTGAGCACCTCGTGGCCCATCTTAGCGTGAAACCGACGCCCAAAAATCCTATATATATAGAAACCACAAGAAATAACCCTAGACTCATCGTTCCATCGCCGCAAGGCCTCTGTATCGATGAAAAACCAATCTGGAGATAAAACAGTACCCTGCCAGAGAGGGTAGATCATCTTCTGTGGCCATCTTCATCATCCCGGTGGAGTCCATGATGAGGAGGGAGTAGTCCACCGTTGGGGCTGATGGTTTGTACCAATATGTATGTGTTCAATATCTCTCTCTGGTTTTTTATTTATATGGCACAATCTTGATGTATCACGGGCTTTGTTAATATAGTTGGATCACACGGTGTTTTCCCCTCTCTATCTTGTTGTGATGAATTGAGTTTTCCCCTTGATATTTTGTTATGTTGGATTCATATTGGATTTGAGAACACTTGATATATGTCTTGCATGCGGATACCCACAGTGACATTGGGGTATTCAAGTGATTCACTTGATCTATGTCTTGGTACTCAACTTGCGTATCCCCGAGGTGACATTCGGGTAATATGCATAGGGGTTGATACACGTTTTTGTCCTAGCTTCTCCAGTAGAAATCTTGGGGAACTCTTTCAGGTTCTTTGTGTTGGATTGAGTGTTATGAATTTGAATTTTTTTTATGCGTATCGTATAACTAAGTCATGGATACTTGTGGTGACACTGGAGTATCTAGGTGATATTAGAGTTTGTTGATGCGTATCATATGGTGTTATTCTAGTACAAACTCCTAGATAGATTGATCGGAAAGGATAACTTGGTTATTTTAGTATGAACTCTTGGATAGATCGATCGGAAAGGATAAATTTAAGGTGTTTTCATACCCTACCAAAAATTTCTTCTTATGCTCTCCGCTAGATAAGAACTTTGGAGTGATTATTCGTTGCACGTTGAGGGATGGTTATGTGATCCAATTATATTAGCATTGTTGAGAGATTGCACTAGCAAAAGTACGATCCGTAGGCCTTGTTTCCAAGCATTGCAATACCGTTTATGCTCACTTATGTTACTTGCTACCTTTCTGTTTTATTGCTACTATTACATAAATCAATATCTACTATCATTACTACACTTGTATCACCATCTCTTCGCCAAACTAGTGCACCTATACAATTTTCCATCGTATTTGGTGCATTGGGGACACAAGAGATTTCTTGTATTTGATTGCAGGGTTGTTTGAGAAAGACCATCTTCATCCTACACCTCCCACGGATTGATAAACCTTAGGTCATACACTTGAGGAGAAAATGCTACTGGCCTACAAAACTCCACGCTTGGAGGCCCAACACGTGTCTACAAGAATAAAGTTGCATAGTAGACATCAGGCAACGGATCCAAAAAAATTCTTGATAACCCACAAGTGTAGGGGGTCATTTGTAGCCTTTTTCGATAAGTAAGAGTGTCGAACCCAACGAGGTGCTAAAGGTAGAATTAATATTCCCTAAGGTTCTATCGACCATCGATACAACTCTACGCACACTTAACATTTGCTTTACCTAGAACAAGTATGAAACTACTCTCCGGGAATAAAACTAGAAGTACTTTGCAAGATAATGAAGAATGTGGAAATAAAAGTTAGGTGTTGTTTCAATAAAAGAACAATAAAAGTAAATAGTTTTGTAGCAATCTTTTTGTGTAACGCGAGAGAAAGATTGTCCACGGGAAATTGAATATAATATGATAGATACTTGTTATATGCAATGAGGGAGAGGCATGAGATAACATACTTTCTCTACTAGGATCATACGCACTTATGATTGGAACTCTAGCCAGCATCCGCAACTACTAAAGATCATTAAGGTAAAACCGAACCATAGCATTAAGTATCAAGTCCTCTTTACTCCCATACGCAATAACCCACCTACTCGGGTTTATGCTTCTGTCACTCAAACAACCCACCATAGGAAAATCATCAACATATTGCAACACCCTACAGCGGGAATCCCTCACGCTTGCGTGACTAGGAGGGCACCATAGGACAGCACCATATCAACATAAAAATCACATCCATAACATCATACCACAATTAACCCATAGGACAAAAGAGATCTAGTCAAACATCATAGGATAGCCAAGTATCATTGGTAAATAATATATGGAGTTGAGAACCATGTTTAAGTAGAGATTACACCAGGGAAGAGAGGTGTTACACCACTGCATAGATGGGTAGAGACTTGGTGTTGACGGCGGCAAGATTGTTGATGTAGATCGCCGTCACGATGTTTGCCCTGGCACATTTCGACACCACCGAAAGAGAGGGGAAGAGAGCCACCCTCCTTCTTATTCTTCCTTGGCCTCCCCCTAGATGTTAGGAGAGTTCCCCCTATGTTCCATGGCCTCCATGGCGGTGAAGGGGCGGGAGCCCCTCCGAGATTGGATCTCCCTCTCTGTTGTCTTCTCTTTCACGTTCCTATTTTTTGGTCGAAAATTGTTTCTTATATTTCCAAAGATCTGTAACTCCGATTTGGGCTGAAATTTTTAGGGGATTTTTATCCAAAAATTAGATTTATTGTGGCCTAAGGAGAGCTCCAACCGACATACGAGGTGATCACCACCCACCACGGCGCACCTGGGCCCTGGCCCACGCCCTGGTGTCTTGTGCTCACTGTTGGCCTCCGTTTGCGATGATTCCACTTCTCAAAATTCACAAATATTCCAAAAATAATCTTGGTAAATTTTTATCACATTCAGACTTCATTTGATATGGAATTTCTGTGAAACAAATCACACACAAAAAACAGGAACTGGCACTCGCCTTCGCATCACAAGTTCCAAAGTTAAGATTGTTCCATTAACCATGATTGGGGGTGAACCTACCAAATTTATCAAAGAGCTATAAGAATCAAAGGTATGAATTCCCAAGAAATTTTCTCCCAAAATGGTATCTAGAACATAGCTATTCCATGGAGAAATGCCCACATAAAAATTGCGAAAGAAAACGGTAGTAGATTGCTTACAAATAGATCTATTTTGAGCATTGCAAATTCTATACCAAGCATCTTTTAAGTTTTCTCCCTCCCTTTGCTTAAAATTAAGAACTTCATTCTCGGGAGTACTAGCTATAGTGGTAAGGCCAGCCATGAGTTCAAGAAATAAAACACACGAGCAAGCAAAAGGCAAACGAAAAGGTGAACGGAAGAAGGGTGAATAAAAAGGCAAATCTTTTTGGTATTTTCTGAAAATCATTTTATTAGTGGGGGAGAGGAAAACGAGAGGCAAATGGAGAATAATCTAAATGCAAGAGATGAGTTTGTGATGGATACTTGGTAGGCTTGATGCCCATCCTCCCCGGCAACGATGCTAGAAATCCTTATTGCTACCTCTTGAGCTTGCGTTGGTTTTCCCTTGAAGAGGAAAGGGTGATGCAACGAAGTAGATAAGTATTTCCCTCAGTTGATGAGAACCAAGGTATCAATCCAGTAGGAGGAATAAGCAAGTCACGAATGGATGCACCTACACAAACAATCAAACTCTTGCGCCCAATGTTATAAAGGGGTTGTCAATCCCTTCACGATTATTTGCAAGGATTGGATCTGATAGAGATAGATGTAAAATATTGCGGAAAGTAAAAAGTAAATAAATTGCTGCAAGGTATTTTTGGTATTTTTGTGTCACATCCCTATCTAGATGTCATAGGATAGCATGTGTGTGTGCATCATATATCATTTTGCACAACATGAAATGGGGACTAAAAGAAACCCCAAGCTCATATTTGAATCAAATTAGTTCAAAGTTGTGAAAATTCAACAAATCCAAAATGCCCATGTAAAATGTCCCCTGTGTTTGATAAATATGGACATGATTATACAAGGGGTCATTTAAATTATTTGAACAACTATAGCAATTTAAAAATAATGATAAAGCCTTTGAAAATGCCAAATAAAGCATTATTATTATTTTATATTTCAAAATATCCTCAAACTTTTATTGGAGTTTGAAATATTCAAACTTGATATTATAAAATAATTGGGATATTTTATCAAAGCAATTGTACCTGAAAAGAAAAGAAAACAAATGTCAAAAATAGAAAACAGAAAAAAATAAAGGCCCAGGGGGGAACCGGCCCATCTGGCGCTCTCTCTCTCTCGCTCTCTTTCCTCCTCTACTCCGCCATGGTCGAGCTCGTCTCCACCGCATCGCCGTAGTTCTAGCCGCCCCCATGCCTTTCTGAGCCCGCCAAAAGCCTTGTCGCGACCTCCGTGTCCTACCCGTGAAGCCTGTCGACGTCGGGAGCCCTCCACGATGTGTCGTCGCCATTTCTGCCTTGTCGGCCGCCAAAGCTTCCCTCTGGCGATTCGAGGTCATCCGCGTGTCCCCGAGCTTGTCGTCTCCCCTAGCAACCTCCTGCTCCATTTCCCCCTCCTCTAGCGGCCTGTCCCTCGCCGTAGGCGCCGTTCCCCTTGCTGTCCGAAGCTCACCGCCGCTCGGGTTGTCGCCGGCCGTAGCTTCGGTGGCCCCCGAGCCCCCTCTGCCGCTGCGTTGGATGCACACGTGATGGCTACCTCCGGATGCCCTCTATGGGCCAAATGGTTGCCGGAGGCACAACTCCGATGGGTCGCCGCCGTGCTGTTGGTCACTGTCGGCCCCGCTCCTATGGGCGCCGACGTGGCCGACCATCAGGGGCTAATCCCCCTGATTAGTTAGGCCCCCATCACTGACCAGTGGGCCCTGAGGTCGGTCAAACCCCTGGTCAGCGCGAGGATTAGGCCTGTGTCACTGACGTGCGGGCCTCGCACGTCAGGTTTGACCTGGCCTGGTCAGCCGACCAGCTGACATCATAGTGATGTCAGGCTGACGTCATATTTCATTTTCCAGTTTGAAAATAATTCCAGAAATTGTTTAAAACATTAACAATTCATATAAATTAATCTGTAAATCAGATGAAAATAATTTATATATGAAAATTTATCAGAAAAATCCAATCAATCCAATGGTGCTATTATCATGCATGTTAGAGCAACCTATGTAGATGAACCTTGACATTTATTAATAGGTTAGCATATGGAATTTGAAATGAAGAACGATTTTGAACCTATATTCAAACTCACTTCAAATTAACTTGGACACTAGTTGCATTAGCTCATCCATACATGCTACCATGTCATGATCATGCATCATAATGTTGCACTTGCGTGTATTGCATGCGATTTATCTGCATTGCGGTAGGCCCTACTTCTGAAGATACCCCCGATTATTGCAACGAAGGAGAGAACCTTCCCGCTACCCAGCAAGGCAAGCAACCCCTTTGATCATTCCGATAACATCCCACTCTCTTGCTCCTGCTCTTGTTTATTGCATTAAGACAAATGCTCATATGTATGTCATACACGATTGAAGAACCTATTCTTTTGCATGACCTATCATTGTCATAGTAAATAGCTAAACCTTGCAACCTAGCATACCTAGTAGATGCTTGTTCCATGATGTGCTTAGCTTAATTTGCCTGCTATGCTTGCTATGCTTAGAGTTGTGTCAGCTCTGATTCATCTAGGTGATGAATTGGAGTGAAACATTGTTGTTCCGATGTGATAAGCTTATGATGAACTCGATTTGGTAAAGGCAGCAACGAGAGGCTATGTAGGAGTACATAGCGGGTTGTCTCATTAGGACCGTTCTTAGGAACTGAGTTCCGTGTTTGTGATCCAAGACTAGATACTACCACATGCTTGGCCCTGAAATATGACCCCACTCGACTTATTAGTCTCTTAGTCCTTAGTACAAGAGTTGCAAGTAGTTTCTGGTGTTTATAGCATGCTGGAGGCCGTGCGTAGCGCTGACCCTAGGGGTGGGCTATGACGCGGTAGGCAGTGGCACGGTGTACCAAGGATCACCCGAATGGTGGGCTTAGGAACCCTGCGCACATTGTTTGGGGTCGTAGCGGAAACTTCGGTCGGACTTCCGTGCGGCTTCAGTCTCAAAGAGGCGATAGCCTGGACTAGAGGTCTTATGTGATTGACAGTCGTGGCCGACTCCCTCGCTGGGCTTCCGCTTGAAGGTTGCCGAGGTGCATGGTTTTATGAGCACACAGCGATAAGTGGCGAGAGCGTGTGTGAAGAAATACACCCCTGCAGGGTATGAAACTATTCGAATAGCCACGTCCTTGGATATGGACTACTTGGATAACTTATGTTGTTCATAGATAATCAAATGGATGCTCATAAAAATATCAAGACAAGTGTGAGTACCGTGGATGGCACTCTCCCAGGAGAGGGAAGTGAATCCATGGTGATGTATTGTCATGGAGTTAGTGGACTCGTGTGCAATATCTAAAATTTAAACAAAGAGTTAAACTTGTGTAGTGTAAGTTAGCCATGAGTCAAAGCTGGCATTGTTGCATAAACTCCACCACTCCCCTTGTTGATACATGAGCATGAATAGACTAGGTCTGTTTTAAAGACTTGCTGAGTACATTTGTACTCATGTTTGCTTAATAAATGTTGTATATGAGACCCAGGACCCATCAGGTGGGTTCTTTCTAGATATCGACGATGCCGAATAGTTGGTGTCCTAGCTACGACCTATGCCCTATGGCTGGCTGTAGATAGTTAGGCCATGTGCCTTTTTACCCTTTCATCTGTCTGTACTCAGACAACTTTATGCTTCCACTTGGTTTGTATGAACTTGTTTGAATGACTTGAGTGTCGGGTCATGTGACCCCTACCCGTAAGAACATATTATCCAAGGCTCCTCTGAGCCTCTTAAATAAAAGTTGTGTTGTTGTATGGTTATGTTGTGATGCCATAGTTGTATCTATGCATATCGGGCATGTCGTGCGTACGTGTGACTGGCAACGGTATGTATGGGATCCGACACCTAGTCGTGTGCCTTTAGTAGTACTCTTTACGGGAAACTGCCTCTTTGTGCTTCCACCGAGCCATGGTAGCTTGATACTACTCCGGACACATTGATTGACCGACATGTATCCTTCTTTGCTGCTGTGTCTGTCCCTTCGGGGAAATGTCTCATAGTGTAATGGAGTCCCTGTAGCCTGCTACGACTCCTCTACGTGCAGTGAGGGCATTTATGTCTCACGGCATAATGGAGTCCTTGTTGCTTGCTATGACTCGTCTACACACACTTGAGTCCGACACCTGCATTGTTGGGTTACGTATGCCTGTTTCCGTATGGATGTGCCACTTGGGTTGTATGACTAGTCATGTCGGCCCGGGTTCTCCGTCGTTTGATTGCCAGCGACCTGTTCACATACGTGAGCCAAAAGACGCAAACGGTCCCGGCTAAGGTAAGGCTGCAGCTATGGAGCTTACCGTGCGTGAGGCCACAAAGTGATGTGATATGTTACAGTCTGGATTCATATGACTTTGGATCGGGGTCCCGACAGCGTTGGTATCAGAGCCTAACTGACTGTAGGACTACCAAGCCAAACTGGTCGAAGTTGAGTCTAGAAACACTATAGAAAAGTAGGGGAGATGATTGTGGAAGGGAACATAAGGCTCTTTTTACTCTGCTTTGCAAGTTATTCTATGTTGAGTCTTTCTCATCTTCTCTTCGGGGATAAGAACTAGGCTTCTCATCTATTGCTTAGGATGATGAGTTACTAACCATGGACCACTAGCTAGCTTGTTTGCAAGTGAATGTTGGTACTAGAGTATTGTTTGTGTGACAAACAGGTGGAGAAGAGATTTGAGTCTAGAAAGTCAAGTGGTTATGCTTTTCCAATCTTTTGCAGTTGTCTCAAAATCCTTTTTGAGCAATTACAGCCGTTATGTTGTCCAATTTCTGGTAGAATCTCTAATGTCCTTGCATCATTCTCTGTTTCAGATGCCCCCTTGTCCTTCTCGTGAGGTGGTCCATCTGACCAGGTGCATCAATGTACCAGGTCACACGGCCATGTTGGTTAGAGTTATGATGGAGGCTGGCTACCGTTGGTACCCAGAGTACACAATGGAGGAACAGTATCGAGATTTCAACCAAAGTCAGTATCTGTGTACAGTTAAGATATATCCTTCATATCCTGGAGCTGCAGAGCTGCTTCACTAGACCTACAGATTAGGTGTCACCATAGATATGGCAGTTCAGGAGACCGCCTACACCATGCTGACTATCATGAGGTTTCACCATGGTCTGCTTCAGAACATAGAGTTCTATTATGTTCCTGCTTCCATGGGAGGAGAGGATGGTTATCTTAGGGCAGGCTACTGTGATCATTCCCATGAGGATCCCAGGCTGCAGGTGACCTCTCAGATGTTGGAGAACAGAGATCGTGATGCACGTGCCCTTCGCATGGAGCTTTATGCCACCCGTGCACATTCTTGGACAGCCCTGACGCAGTTGGCACCTGTCGTGCAGACAGGCTATGGAGATTTGGAGATGCTGAACCCATCGCGGACTCATCTGCCAGCACGCGTAGACTGGCCTGATGTTGGAGGCATCACCCCTCTTTGAGGACTGTTGTTGCCGCCAGGAAGGGGACCAAGGCCACATCCGTGTCCTTATGGTTTCCAGGGATCACAGGCTAGAGTGTTTCCAGATCCTCAGGTTCAGCTCCCGGGTCACGGGGGTAACCTATGTGAGGCATTCTATGGTGATGCTTGAGTACGTGGATGTTAGTACTAGTATGTTAGTAATCGTATCGCCACAGTCCTGCATGTCTTGTGGGATATGATTGAGGTTGAGAGTTGAGTTCCGGAGGTGTAGATAGATAATGTATAGGAAGCTTGTAATGACTCCGATGAGTTGTGTCATCTCTCTATAGTTTGTTTTCATCTGGGGCTTGTACTGAACCTTGTCATGGTGTGTATGAATCATGGTGTTCATATGGCAGTTGTTATTACCATGTTGTTTGGGTGTTTACCCTGCATGCCATGTTGTCCAGTACATACCTTATCTCATGTCCTTGAGTTGTTGCCCTCTATGTTTAAGCTATGGGTTTGGTTTCCCAGGATGGTGGCAACTAGGAATAACCCCGTGCCTGCCCCCGAGCAGGGCGAGGGAAGCCAGCCAAGGCAAGACGACCTGCCACATGCGCCTTCTTTGGCAGAAGTGATGCTAGAAGCAGAACGGAACAAAAGGGAGACCAACAGGCTGCTGGAACAAATTGAGCAGAACACAGCACGTGCTCCCCGCAATGATCACAATGATGGCGTGTCACTCGGTGATTTCGTCAAGCTGTGCCCACCTAAGTATCATCATCCGGTCAACCCACTCGACGCGGATGACTAGTTGACCAGCATGTTCCGCAAGATCCGGGCTGCCAATGTATCCGAGGCCAACAAGGTGACCTTTGCTACCTACTTTCTGGAAGGACCCGCCAATCTATGGTGGGAAATTATGAAGCCATGCGTCCTGTAGGCCCCGCACCAACTTGGGAAGAATTCAGCGCGGCATTCCGTACCCATCACATCCTGGAAGGGCTGATGGATCGCAAGAGAGAGGAATTTTGTGCTTTTACCTAGGGCAGACTGTCTGTGGATGTCTATAGCCGTGAGTTCGGTAATCTTGCTTGCTATGCTCCGGAGGAAGTTTCAACTGATGCCAAGAAACAGGCTAGGTTCCGCAAGGGACTTAATCCTAAGCTCCGTCGAGATCTGCGCCTGCATGAGTGCACAACCTTCCAGGCTCTCGTCAACAAGGCTATCAATGCCAAGTCTGGACAGACTGACTATGAAGCCACGAGAAAGCACAACCGTGACTTCAGCCCCGCATCTGGATCAGGCTCCAAAAAACACCTGGTGTGGGTGCCCAATGCAGCTCTGCCGCCAAGATACACCGTGAGCCATCCTTCCAGGCGCCTCGCCCAGCTGAGCCCAACCCTCCAGCCAGGCCATTTGGAGGTCCGCCTGTCAATGTTGCTCCTCATGCCACCGTGGTTTGTTACAAGTGTGGGGAACCAGGACACTACTCTCGTGATTGTCCTTAGAGCAATGCTAAACCCGCTGGACGTGGGAAGCCGGGAAAAGCCTACTATGTGAAGCCAGCTCCTGCTCGTGGACGAGTGAATTATGTCTCTGCTGAGGAAGCCTCTCAGGATCCTGATGTTATCCTAGGTATGCTCCTTGTCAATAGTCATCCAGCATCTGTTCTATTTGATATTGGGCATCTCATTCTTTCATCTCAGAAAGTTATGCACAGTTGCATAACATGTCTTTTTGTGATATGCCTACTCCTTTAGTAGTTCAGACTCCTGGTTCAAAGTGGCAGACTTCTAGAGTGAGCCATGATAATGAGATTCTGGTGGATAGGCTAGTCTTCCTAGCATCTTTGATAGCCCTCAAGTCTTCGGACATCAATATAATTCTAGGCATGGATTGGATGAAAGCCCACTATGCTAAGATTGATACTCATTCTAGAAATGTTCAACTTACACATCCATCGGGTGAGATAGTTAATGTCTCCACTCGAGCAGCCAAGCGCCAACTCTATTCCCTCAATGCTAGCCCTCTTCTAGAACTAGAAGATATTCCGGTAGTCTATGACTTTCCGGATGTCTTTCCAGAAGAACTGCCAGGAATTCCTCCTGTCAGAGATGTTGAGTTTGTGATAGAGCTCATTCCACGGATTGTCCCAATAGGCAGAAGACCCCATAAGAAGGCACCCTTAGAACTAGCCGAACTTAAAATTCAACTCGATGAGGCTTTGAAGAAAGGTTTCATCCGTCCTAGTTCTTCTCCTTGGGCTTGTCCCGTCCTCTTCATCAAGAAGGATGGATCGGATCAGATGGTTGTGGATTATCGGCCAGTGAATCTGGTCACCATAAAGAACAAGTATCCGCTCCCCAGGATCAATGATTTGTATGATCAACTCGATGGATCCTCTGTCTTTTCCAAAATGGATTTGAGGTTGCGATACCATCAAATCAGAATTAGAAACGGGGACATTCCAAAAACGGCTTTTGTTACTCATTATGGCTAATACGAGTACACCGTTATGTCCTTCGGTTTAACCAATGCTCCAGCCACCTTCTCTCGCTTGATGAATTCGATCTTCATGGAGTATTTGGAATAAATCGTCGTGGTTTACCTCGATCATATACTCATCTACTCGAGGAACGAACAGGAACATGTCGAGTATCTAAGGCAGGTATTGATGAAACTTCGAGAGCACCGTCTGTACGCTAAATTCTCCAAGTGTAAATTTTGGTTGCCAGAAGTGACCTATCTAGGCCACGTGATCTCTGGTAAAGGTATTGTTGTCAATCCCGAGAGAGTTCAGGCCGTCCTTGATTGGACTCAACCTGAATCGGTTAAGCAAGTTCGGAGTTTCCTTGGCTTAGCGAGGTATTGTCGCCGCTTTGTTGAGAATTTCTCCAAGGTTGAGAAACCTCTGACTGGACTCCTCAAGAAAGATAAAAAGTTCAAGTGGACTCCACAATGCGAGCACATTTTTTAGGAGTTGAAAAGAGGACTGACCTCTACTCCCGTTCTAGTGCCACCAGACTTCTCTAAGGACTTTGTTATCTATTGCGACGCCTCGTGACAAGGCTTAGGTTGCATTCTCATGCAAGATCGTCATGTGATTGCATACGCATCTCGACAGTTGCGTCCACATGAGGATAATTATCCAACACATGATCTTGAGCTTGTAGTAATAGTCCATGCACTGAAAACCTAGTGACATAACCTTCTGGGTAATCATTGCGAAATTTACACTGATCACCAAAGCCTGAAATATATTTTCACCCAGCCGTATTTGAATCTCAGGCAAAGACGGTGGGTTGAGTTGATTACAGACTATGACTTAGGGATAACTTACACCCTAGGGAAAGCCAATGTTATGGCTGATGCACTAAGTCATAAGTCTTATTGTAACAACCTGACATTACAACAAGGTCAACCACTTCTCCATGAGGAATTTCAAAAGTTAAACCTTCACATTGTTCCTCAAGGATTCCTATCCAACTTGGTGGCGAAACCTACTCTTAAGGATCAAATTATAGTTGGCCAGAAGCATGATAAGGGTATTTCCCGGATCAAAGAGAACCTCGTTAGCGGTATCGCTAAGGATTTCTCTATTGATGATCAAGGTGTGGTGTTCTTTCAGAACCGTTTGGTGGTTCCCAAGAACCAACATCTTCGGCAGCTGATTCTTAAAGAGGCTCATGATTCTCCTCTCACAATTCATCCAGGTAGTACCAAGATGTATTAGGATCTACGTCAGAGGTTCTGGTGGACTAGGATGAAGAGAGAAATTGCTCAGTTCGTTGCTAATTGTGATGTTTGTCGTCGCGGGAAAGCCGAACATCAAAGGCCTGCTGGCACCCTTCAACCTTTAGCTATTCCTAAATTGAAATGGGATAAGGTCAGTATGGATTTCATTACCGGATTTCCCAGGACTAAGAGAGGGAATAATGCTATCTTCTTGGACATCGACTGCCTTTCCAAAGTGGCTCATTTTCTTCCTGTTTGGGAGAGTATAACTGCTAGCCAGCTAGCGGAGTTATATGTTTCTCGAACATCTTCTCTTCATGGTGTTCCTTTGGAGATTAACTCAGACCATGGAAGTATCTTTACTTCCCGATTCTGGGAAAGTTTTCAAACCGCTATGGGGACTCATCTATCCTTTAGCACCGCTTTCCACCCGCAATCAAGTGGTCAAGTTGAGCGAGTCAATCAAATTCTCGAAGACATGCTCTGAGCTTGTGCTATATCCTTCGGTATAAACTCAGAGAAATGTCTTCCATTTGCCGAATTTGCATATAGCAATAGTTATCAATCAAGCTTGGGCAAAGCCCCTTTTAAAGTTCTCTATGGATGAAGGTGTCGAACACCTCTTAACTGGTCAGAAACCGGAGAGAGGGAAATCTTTGGCCCGGATATGATCCAGGATGCAGAGGAGCAAGTTCGCATTATTCGTGAAAAGTTGAAAACAGCCCAGTCTCGTCAAAAGAGCCAATATGATCGTCATCATAAGGCTGTGATCTATGAAGTTAATGAGAAGGCTTACCTTCGGGTTACGCCTTTGAAGGGTACCCATCGATTCGGTATGAAGGGCAAGTTGGCTCCTTGTTACATTGGACCTTTTCGCATTCTTGCTAAACGACGGGAGGTTGCCTACCAATTGGAACTTTCGCCGCATCTTTCCAAGGTTAATGATATCTTCCACGTATCGCAACTTAGGCGTTGCTTCTCGGACACTATCCGTGAAGTAGACCACGAAGCGCTTGATCTCCAAGATAAACTTACATATCGAGAATACCCTGTTCGTATTCTTGATCAAGCTCAGCGTACCACTCGGCGACGGAACATCAAGTTTCTCAAGGTTCAGTGGTCACACCATTGTGAAAAGGAGGCCACGTGGGAAGGAGAAGATCGTCTTCAACTAGAGTACCCCGCGCTCTTCCTGACGACTTCAAAATCTCGAGACGAGATTCTTTTGACTGGGGGTGAGTTGTCACATCCCTAGCTAGATGTCATAGGACAGCATGTGTGTGTGCATCATGTATCATTTTGCATCAACATGAAATGGGGACTAAAAGAAACCCCAAGCTCATATTTGAATCAAATTAATTCAAAGTTGTGAAAATTCAAAAAATCCAAAATGCGCATCTAAAATGTCCCCTATGTCTGATAAATATGGACATGATTATACAAGGGGTCATTAAAATTATTTGAAAAACTATAGCAATTTAAAAATAAATGATAAAGCCTCTCAAAATGCCAAATAAAGCATTATCATTATTTAATATTTCAAAATATCCTGAAACTTTTTGTTGGAGTTTGAAATATTCAAACTTGATATTATAAAATAATTGGGATATTTTATCAAAGCAATTGTACCTGAAAAGAAAATAAAACAAATGTCAAAAATAGAAAACGGAAAGAACAAAAGCAGAGGCCGAGGGGGGAATCGGCCCATCTGGCGCGTGTCAGTCATCCCTGTCCTCTCGCAAGGAGGACAGGGGCGTGTGCTCGCCGCGCGCGGGCACACGCCGGCCACCTCCTTCCTGCCTTGGTGCCGGCCTGGAGGGCTGGGAGAGCGCTAGCGCGAGGCCTTCTCGCCGTGGCCTCCTTATCCTCTCCCTCTCTCCCTCGCGCGCTCTCTCTCTTCTTCGCTCTCTTCCCTCCTCTCCTTCGCCATGGCCGAGCTCGTCTCTGCCGCATCGCCGTAGTTCTAGCCGCCCCCGCGCCTTCCTGAGCCCGCAAAAAGCCTCGCCGCGACCTCCTCGTCCTCCTCGTGAAGCCAGTCGATGCCGGGAACCCTCCACGATGCGTCGTCGCCGTTTCTTCCCCACCGGCTGCCGAAGCTTCCCTCCGGTGATTCAAGGTCGTCGGTGCGTCCCCGAGCTCGCTGTCTGCCCCAGCAACCCCGTCGTGAGCCCCTGCTCCGTTTCCCCCTCCTCTAGAGGCCTGTCCCTCGCCGTAGGCGCCGTTCCCCTTCCTTCCCGAAACTCGCCGCTGCTCGGGTCGTCGCCGGCCGTACCTCCTGTGGCCCCCGAGCCCCCTATGCCTCTGCGTTTGATGCACGCGTGCACGGGCTACCTCCTGGTACCCTCCATGCGCCAAATGGTCGCCGAAGGCGCAACTCCGGTGGGTCGTCGTCGTGTTGTTGGTCGCCACCGGTCCCGCTCTGGTGGGCGCCGACGTGGCCGACCATCAGGGGCAAACCCCTGGTCAGCGCGGGGATTAGGCCCGTGTCACTGATGTGTGGGCCCCGCACGTCAGGTTTGACCTGGCCTGGTCAGTCGACCAGCTGACGTCGTAGTGACGTCAGGCTCACATCATATTTCATTTTCCAGTTTTAAAATAATTCCAGAAATTGTTTAAAACTTTAAAAATTCATATAAATTACTCTGTAAATCAGATGAAAATAATTTATATGTGAAAAATTATCAGAAAAATCCAATGAATCCAATGGTGTTATTATCCTGAATGTTAGAGCAACCTATGTAGATGAACCTTGACATTTATTAATAGGTTAGCATATGGAATTTGAAATGAAGAACGATTTTGAACCTATATTCAAACTCACTTCAAATTAACTTCGACACTAGTTGCATTAGCTCATCCATACATGCTACCATGTCATGATCATGCATCATATTGTTGCACTTGCGTGTATTGAATGCTATTTATCTGCATTGCGGTAGGCCCTGCTTCTAAGGATACCCCCAAGTATTCCAATGAAGGAGAGAACCTTCCCGCTACCCAGCAAGGCAAGCAACCCCCTTGATCATTCTGATAACATCCCACTCTCTCGCTCCTGCTCTTGTTTATTGCATTAGGACAAACGCTCATATGTATGTCATACACGGTAGAAGAACCTATTCTTTTGCATGACCTATCATTGTCACAGTAAATAGCTAAACCTTGCAACCTAGCATACCTGGTAGATGCTTGTGCATGATGTGCTTAGCTTACTTTGCCTGCTATGCTTAGAGTTGTGTCAGGTCTGATTCATCTGGGTGATGAATTGGAGTGAAACATTGTTGTTCTGATGTGATAAGCTTATGATGAACTCGATTTGGTAAAGGTAGCGATGGAAGGCTATGTAGGAGTACATAACGGGCTGTCTCATTGGGACCGTTCTTAGGAACTGAGTTCCGAGTTTGTTCCAAGACTAGATACTACCACATGTTGGGCACTGAAATATGACCCCGCTCAAGTTATCAGTCGCTTAGTCCTTAGTCCAGGAGTTGCAAGTAGTTTCTGGTGTTTATAGCATACTGGAGGCCTTGCGTAGCGCTGACCCTAGGGTGGGCTACGACGCGGTAGGCAGTGGCACGATGTACCAAGGGTCACCCGAATGGTGGGCTTGGGAACCCTGCGCACATTGTTTGGGGCCGTAGCGGAAACTTCGGCCGGACTTCCGTTTGGGTTCGGTCTCAAATAGGCGATAGCCTGGACTAGAGGTCTTATGTGATTGACGGTCGTGGCTAACTCCCTCGCTGGGCTTCCGTTTGAAGGTTGCCGAGGTGCATGGTTTTATGAGCACACAGCGATAAGTGGCGAGAGCGTGTGTGAAGAAGTACACCCCTACTGGGTATCAAACTATTCGAATAGCCGCGTCCTCGGATATGGACTACTTGGATAACTTATGTTGTTCATAGATAATCAAATGGATACTCATAAAAATATCAAGACAAGTGTGAGTACCATGGATGGCACTCTCCTAGGAGAGGGAAGTGAATCCATGGTGATGTATTGTCATGGAGTTAGTGGACTCGTGTGCAATATCTAAAATTTAAACAAAGAGTTAAACTTGTGTAGTGTAAGTTAGCCATGAGTCAAAGCTGGCATTGCTGCATAAACTCCACCACTCCCCTTGTTGATACATGAGCATGAATATACTAGGTCTATTTTAAAGACTTTCTGAGTACATTTGTACTCATGTTTGCTTAATAAATGTTGCATATGAGACCCAGGACCCATCAGGTGGGTTCTTTCTAGATGTCGACAATGTCGAATAGTTGGTGTCCCAGCTACGACCTATGCCCTATGGCTGGCTGTAGATAGTTAGGCCATGTGCCTTTTTACCCTTTCATCTGTCTGTACTCAGACAACTTTATGCTTCCACTTGGTTTGTATGAACTTGTTTAAATTACTTGAGTATCGGGTCATGTGACCCCTACCGGTAAGAACATATTATCCAAGGCTCTTCTGAGCCTCTTACATAAAAGTTGTGTTGTTGTATGGTTATGTTGTGATGTCATAGTTGTATCTATGCATATCGGGCATGTCGTGCGTACTTGTGATGTGCAATGGTATGTATGGGATCCGACACCTAGTCGTGTGCCTTTAGTAGTACGCTTTACGGGAAACTACTTCTTTGTGCTTCCATCGAGCCATGGTAGCTTGCTACTTCTCCGGACACATTGATTGACCGACATGTATCCTTCTTTGCTGCTGTGTCTATCCCTTCGGGGAAATGTCTCGCAGTGTAATAGAGTCCCTGTAACCTGCTATGACTCGTCTACGTGCAGCGATGGCATTTATGTCTCACGGCATAATGGAGTCCCTATGGCTTCCGATGACTCGTCTACACACGCTTGAGGCCGACACCTGCATTGTTGGGTTACGTATGCCTGTTTCCGTACGGATGTGCCACTTGGGTTCTATGACTAGTCATGTCGGACCGGGTTCTCTGCTGTTTGATTGCCAGTGACATGTTCACATACGTGAGCCAAAAGACGCAAACGGTCCCGGCTAAGGTAAGGCTGCAGCCATGGAGCTTACCGTGCGTGAGGCCACAAAGTGATGTGATACGTTCCAGTCTGGATTCATATGACTTAGGATCGGGGTCCCGACATTTTGGTTTATAGATCTGAAAATATAATAGGGAAAGTATACCCAGGGGCCATAGGTTTCAATAGAGGCTTCTCTCTTGAAGGCAAATAACACGGTTGGTGAACAAATTACTATCGAGCAATTGATAGAAAAGCGAATAATTATGAGGATATCCAAGGAAATGATTATGCATATAGGCATCACGTCCGTGTCAAGTAGACCGAAATGATTCTGCATCTACAACTATTACTCGACACATCGACTAACTCCTGCCTGCATCTAGAGTATTAAGTTCATGAAGAACAGAGTAACGCATTAAGTAAGATGACATGATGTAGAGGGATAAACTCAAGCAATATGATGAAAACCCCATCTTTTTACCCTTGATGGCAACAATACAATATGTGCCTCGCTACCCCTACTTTGTCACTGGGTGAGGACACCGAAAGATTGAACTCAAAACTAATCACTTCTCCCATTGCAAGAATTACCAATCTAGTTGGCCAAACCAAATCAATAACTCGAAGAGACTTACAAAGATATGAAATCATGCATATAAGAATTTAGAGAAGAACCAACTAATATTCATAGATAAGCTGATCATGAACCCACAATTCATCGGATCTGGACAATCACACCGCAAAAGAGTATTACATCGGATAGATCTCCATGAAGATCATGAAGAACTTGGTATTGAAGCACAAAGAGAGATAAGAATCTATCTAGCTACTAGCTATCGACCCGTAGGTCGGTGGTGGACTACTCATGCATCATCGGAGGGGCAATGGAGTTGATTTAGATGCCCTCTGTGATCGAATCCCCCTCCGGTAGATTGCCGAAAAAGGCTCCAATATTAGATCTCTCGGGAATGGAGGCTTCTGGCGGCAGAAAAGTATATGCGTGGCTCTTTTTGGTATTGGGGAATATTTGGGTATTAGGTGTCTTCTAGTCCAGAAAAAGTCATTGCGAAGATTTGATTCTGTTTGGACTCCATTTAATATTCCTTATCTACAATACTCAAAAACAAGGAAAAAACAAAAACTAACACTAGGCTCTATATTAATAGGTTAGTCCCAAAACTAATATAAAATAGCATATTAATGCATATAAAACATCCAAAACAGATAATATAATAGCATGGAACAATAAAAAATTATGGATACATTGGAGATGTATCAAGCATCCCTAAGCTTAATTCCTTCTCGTCCTCGAGTAGGTAAATGATAAAAATAGAATTTTTGATGTGGAATGCTACCTAACATATTTATCCATGTAATATTATTTATTGTGGCATGAATGTTAAGATCCATAAGACTCAAACCAAAAGCTTAATTTTGACATAAAAAAATAATATTTCAAGCATACTAGCAAAGCAATTGCATCTCTCCAAAATATAATGGCAAAAGAAAGTTATCCCTGCAATATCATATGGTGTGGATATGCTCCATCTTCCCCAACAAAGTATTTATATCATGCACAACCCTGATGACAAGTCAAGCAATTGTTTCACACCTTTATTTTCTCAAACTTTTGAACTCTCACGCAATACATGAGCGTGAGCCATGGATATAGCACTATAGGTGGAATAGAATATGGTGGAGGTTGTGAAGGAAAAGGAGAAGATAGTCTCACATAAACTAGTCGTATCAACGAGCTATGGACATGCCCATTAATAAATATCAATGTGAGTGAGTAGGGATTGCCATGCAGCGGATGCACTAGAGCTATAAGTGTATGAAAACTCAAAAGGAAAATAAGTGGGTGTGCGTCCAACTTGCTTTCTCATGAAGATCTAGGGAAATTTGATGAAGCCCATCATTGGAATATACAAGCCAAGCTATAATGAAAAATTCCCACTAGTATATGAAAGTGGCAAAATAGGAGACTCTCTATCATGAAGATCAAGATGCTACTTTGGAGCACAAGTGTGGAAAAATGATAGTAGCATTGTCCCTTCTCTCTTTCTCTCATTTTTTTGGCGGGCATCTAAGGCCTCTTTTTTTTATTTGGGCTTTGTTGGCTTCTTTTATTTTTCATAAAGTCCGGAGTCTCATCCCCACTTGTGAGGGAATCATAGCTTCCATCATCCTTTCCTCACATGGGACAATGCTCTAATAATGATGGTCATCACACTTTTATTTACTTACAACTCAAGAATTACAACTCGATATCTAGATCAAAATATGACTCCATATGAATTCTTCCGGTGATGTACCGGGATGTGCAATGATCTAGCATAGCAAATAACATCAAAAAATGGACAAGCCATGAAAACATCATGCTAGCTATCTTACGATCATGCAAAGCAATATGAAAATGATGGTGCATGTCATAATAAACGGAACGGTGGAAGTTGCATGGCAATATATCTCGGAATGGCTATGAAAATGCCATAATAGGTAGGTATGGTGGCTGTTTTGAGGAAGGTGGGTTTATCGCACCGGCGAAAGTTGCACGGTACAAGAGAGGCTAGCAAAAGTTGAAGGGTGAGAGTGCGTATAATCCATGGACTCACATTAGTCATAAAGAACTCACATACTTATTGCAAAATTCTATTAGTCATCGAAGCAAAGTATTAGACGCATGCTCCTAGGGGAGAGGTTGGTAGGAGTAAACCATCGCGTGCTCCCGACCCTCACACAAAGGTCGACAACCAATAAACAAATCATGCTCCGACTTCCTTACATAACGGTTCACCATACGTTCATGCTACGGGAAGCACAAACCTTTACACAAGTATTTTTACCAAATCACAATTACTTCCTAACATGAATCTTAATATCACCATCTTTATATCTCAAAACGTTATGCAAGGAATCAAACTTCTCATAATATTCAATGCACTTAATAAGGATGTTTTTATTATATCCCTCTTGGATACCTATCATATTAGGACTAAATTCGTAACCTAAACCAATTACCATGTTGTGTAAGGACTCTCAAAATAATATATGTGAGGTACGAGAGTTCAATTATTTCTATAAAACTAAACACCATCGTGCTCTAAAAAATATAAGTGAAGCACTAAAGCAAAATTGTCTATCTCAAAAGATATAAGTGAAGCACATAGAGTACTCTAATAAATTCACGATTCATGCGTGTATCTCTCAAAAGATCTGTGCAGCAAGGATGATTGTGGAAAACTAAAAGCAAAGACTCGTATCATACAAGATGCTCCAAGCAAAACACATATCATGTTGTGAATAAAAATATAGCCTCAAGTAAATTTACCGATGAATTGAAGACGAAAGAGGGGCCCCAAGATTAGGCTCTTTGTCACCCTTGAATATGGATTGGGGTGCCTTGGGAATCCACAAGCTTAGGCTCTTGCAACTCCTTATTCCATAGTCCATCAAATCTTTACCCAAAACCTAAAAACTTCACAACAGAAAACTCAACAGAAAACTCGTGAGATCCGTTAGTATAAGAAAAATAAAGCACTACTTTAGGTACTGTTGTGAACTCATTCTTTATTTATATTGGTGTAATTTATACTGTATTCTAACTTCTCCATGGTTCATTCCTCCCGATACAACCCATAGATACATCAAAATAGGTAAACAACACAAAGAAAACAGAATCTGTCAAAAACAGAACAATATGTAGCAATCTGAAAACTTTGTATAATTCTGTAAATCCAAAAAATTCTGAAATATTAGGACAACCTGGGAAATATTTATATCAATCTTTTGTAAAAAAAATTAGACTCATTCGACGCTCTGAAAATTTTATAAAATTCAAAAGTTTCTGTTTTTCAACAAGATCAAATCAAGAACCACCATAGACCATCCCAAAGGTCTTACTTGTCTCAAAAACTAATTAAAACACCAAAACACAATTACTACAGAAGTAATAATGTGTGAAACACTCAAAAACATAAGAAAAAAACCGAACATAAAAATAGAATTGGGTTGCCTCCCAACAAGCGTCGTTGTTTAACGCCCCTAGCTAGGCAAAACGCAATAGATCTAGGTATTGTCATCTTTGTTATGCATCTCCTCAATTGTGCACTTATAAGCCCTAGGAGGTCTGTCTTTCTTATCAATAATAATGCTCCTAGGAAAGAAGTCAAGAGATTCAATTGTGGCAATTGGTTCCTTAACAATATTGGAAAAAGTTAGGGTGAATACTTATCATCTTAAGATCTTTATCTCCTTTAATAGAAGATTCACCCTTATTTTTAGGAACATAAACAAACTTGGCAGACTTAGGAGGAGGAGGATTTGGAGTGGTTTGAACCAAGGCAAAAGTGGATCCCAAGTTGGTAATGATGTCCTCTAGCTTGCCAATTCTAGAGGAATCTTGATCCAATTTTTCATTAACTATGGGTTCTTTTTCCCTTAGATTTTTTAAAGTAACTCCTACCTTAGATCCATGTTGAGTAATTTGATTATGTATCTTTTTATCCAAGTTTTCAATAATCTCAACAGTAGCAACCTTTTTCAATAATATCAAGCCTTCGCATCACATGTTCCAAAGTTAAGATTGTTCCATTAACCATGATTGGGGGTGAACCTACCAAATTTATCATAGCGCAATAAGAATCAAAGGTATGACTTCCCAAGAAATTTCCTCCCATAATGGTATCTAGAACATATCTATTCCATGGAGAAATGCCCACATAAAAATTGCAAAGGAGAACGATAGTAGATTGCTTACAAATAGATCTATTTTGAGCATTGCAAATTCTATACCAAGCATCTTTTAAATTTTCTCCCTCCCTTTTCTTAAAATTAAGAACTTTATTCTCGGTAGTACTAGCTATAGTGGTATGGCTAGCCATGAGTTCATGCAATCCAACACACGAGCAAACAAAAGGCAAACAAAAAGGTGAATGGAAGAAGGGCGAATAAAAAGGCAAATCTTTTTGGTATTTTCTGAAATTCGTTTTAGAAGTGGGGAGAGGAAAACAAGAGGAAAATGGCAAATAATTTAAATGCAAGAGATGAGTTTGTGATGGGTCCTTGGTAGGCTTGATGTGTATCCTCCCCAGCAATGGCGCCAGAAATCCTTCTTGCTACCTCTTGAGCTTGCGTTTGTTTTCCCTTGAAGAGGAAAGGGTGATGCAACGAAGTAGATAAGTGTTTCCCTAAGGTGATGAGAACCAAGGTATCAATCCAGTAGGAGGAACAAGCAAGTCACCAATGGATGCACCTATACAAACAATCAAACTCTTGCACCCAACACTATAAAGGGGTTGTCAATCCCTTCACGGTTATTTGCAAGGATTAGATCTGATAGAGATAGATGTAAAATATTACGGAAAGTAAAAAAGGTAAAAAGGTAAATAAATTGAAGCAAGGTATTTTTGGTATTTTTGGTTTATAGATCTGACAATATAATATGGAAAGTAGGACCCGGGGGCCATAGGTTTCACTGGAGGCTTCTCTCTTGAAGGAAAATAACACGGTGGGTGAACAAATTACTGTCGAGCAATTGATAGAAAAGCGAATAATTGTGAAGATATCCAAGGCAATGATTATGCATATATGCATCAAGTCTGTATCAAGTAGACCAAAACGATTTTGAATCTACTACTATTACTCCACACATCGACCGACTCATGTCTGCATCTAGAGTATTAAGTTCATGAAGAACAGAGTAACGCATTAAGTAAGATGACATGATGTAAAGGGATAAACTCAAGAAATATGATGAAAACCCCATCCTTTTACCCTCTATGGCACCAATACAATACGTGCCTCGCTACCCCTACTTTTTCACTCAATGAGGACACCGCAAGATTGAATACAAAACTAAGCACTTCTCCCTTTGCAAGAATTACCAGTCTAGTTGGTCAAACCAAATCAATAACTCGGAGAGACTTACAATGATATGAAATTATGCATGTAAGAATTCAGAGAAGAACCAAATAATGTTCATAGATAAGCTGGTCATAAACCAACAATTCATTGGATCTCAACAAACACACCACAAAAGAGTATTACATTGGATAGATCTCCATGAAGATTAGGAAGAACTTGGTATTGAAGTACAAAGAGAGAGAAGAAGCCATCTAGATACTAGCTATGGACCCGTAGGTCTATGGTGGACTACTCACGCATCATCGGAGGGGCAATGGAGTTGATGTAGATGCCCTCCGTGATCGAATCCCCCTCCGGCAGATTACCGGAAAAGGCTCCAAGATTGGATCTCTTGGGAACGGAGGCTTCTGGTGGCGGAAAAGTATTTGCGTGGCTCTTTTTGGTATTGGGGGAAATTTGGGTATTAGTTGTCTTCTAGTCCAGAAAAAATCATCGCGAAGATTTTATTCCGTTTGGACTCTGTTTAATATTCTTATCTACAATACTCAAAAACAAGGAAAAAACAGAAACTGGCACTAGGCTCTAGATTAATAGGTTAGTCCCAGAGATAATATAATATAGCATATTAATGCATATAAAACATTCAAAGCACATAATATAATAGCATGAAATAATCAAAAATTATAGATACGTTGGAGAGATATCAACCATCGCCTCGAGGCGGAACTTGGGCAGAAGCACTTTTGCCCTCCGGTAGAGCGATTCCTCCGGGGGAACTTCCCTCCCGGAGGGAGAAATCAAAGACATCGTCTGTAACAGCCTGGGACCGACGCTCTAGAAGATTCCCCTTTTATGCCATTCTCGTCTTGTGTTTCGTTTGGTTGTTGCATTCATCATCGCATCATTCGCATCATCTGCATAACATCGTCACTCGTTTTCGAAAACTTGCATCCGTTCATAGTTCTCGGTTCTCTCCGTTCTTGTCGTTGCTCGTTTCGAGACCAACCACACATGCACGCGTCCACGGAATCGTTTAAAAATGTTTTAAAAGGCGCGCTAAAATATTCTCGGATTGGGTCGAGACATGGCATGCGGTCTTGTTTTATTGTAGGTAGGTTGCCTGCCAAATTTCGTCGCAATCAGGGTTCGTTTGATATTCCAACGGTTGCCCGTAGCGGCACCGTCATCGGGTTATTCGTCAGACGTTTCGGTTTTGCAAACTCCGTTGCCAGGCCTTCATTCTCTCTCTCTTCTCAACCTTAGCCCACTCCACACAAAGCCCACCACCCTTGCCCCGATCCGGCCGTCCGATTGCGATCGCACGGCCGAAATCGGCCCTAAAACCCCCCCTAACCCTAGCCCCTTGCTATATATAGACCCCCTCTAGTCCATTTTTGGACATCCCTAAGCAAAACCTAGCCCTAAACCTACCCTAACCTCCTCCCATGCAGCCAGCCGTCGCTCCCATGATTTTCCGCGCTGGCCAAACCCTCCGCCACCACTTGGCACCGCCGCCACGTCCCTATGGCCAATCCTAGGCTGCCACGTCGCCTCCCGAGCCGCCCTCAGCCACTAGCACGCTGCCATGTCGCCCCGCAGCACCTTTTAGCCGCCGCGGCCCGCGAAGCCCATCCGAACCCGCCCCGGGACCCAACCACCGCCGCCGCCCGAGCGCTCTAGATCGGGAGAGGAGCTCCCGATCTAGAGTTGCGCCCCCTCGCTGCGCTCTCCGGAGAGCCACCGCCGGTGACCCCGCACCGCCAGGTGCATCCTCCGCCGCCGCCAAGCCTCCCCGCGCTGCCGGTGACCACCCCCCTGTGCCAGAGCTGCACCTCCGCCACCGCACCCGGTCCCTGGCAGCCCGCGTCCCCGACCTTGCCTTGCAGCCATGGCCACCGTCGCTTCGAGCTCGTGCCGGAGCTCCGTTTGCCGCTGGGAACGGACGGATCCGCCTATCCTCGCTCCAGATTCGGCAAGCCTCGTCATCGCCGCCCCTTGCCGCCTTGTTGCCATCGTTGTAGGGTCGTTGCCGCCATGCCCTTGCCCGATCAAGATCCGAAGGAGCAACCGCCCACACGCCCCGTTGACCGCCTCCTGTGCTCGTCGCCATCGTGGGCCGCGCCAAGCGCCAGTCTCCTTCGGCCTAGCCAGCCGCTGCTTCGAGCCAGCCCAACTGCCTAGGTGAGCAGCCCCCGCCTATCCTTTGCCTAGTGCGCGCGTTGCTATGTTGCGGCCACCAAATTTTGGCCCAATGATGTTTTTTCCTATCCTGCGAATTATGCTAATTATCCAGTGATTTTCAGAACTGCACAAAAACCCATGATTTAAAATTGCTAATAACTAATTGTTCGTGCATCGTATGAAAATAATGTAGATATGTAAAATGTCCAGAATTTCGTGTAGTTTACCAATATACAACTTTCATGCATGTTAAAAACATTTAAACACACTGTTTCCATGGATTGGCGTGATGCCCTTTTTTTAAAAGAATTAATTCTTAGCAACTTAACCGTGCCTCGGATCGAAATGCTTTCTATATGAAACTTGACTAGAATTTTGCGTAGATTAATAATTTGCAACTTTCAACCATGTTTATAACTGTTTAAACTTGCTTGCATTAATTTGCATCAATGCCATGTTAAAACGGTTTATTGCATAACTAAATAACCGTAGCTCCGTTTAAAATGTTCCACATATGTAACTTGACTAGAAAAATGTGTAGAATCCCATGGTGACATTTATTTCGCTGTTTAACAACTCTAAAATGTGGTTAGTTCAGATCTGGACCAAATTCATATTATGCTTATGGGGATGTTTCAGGAATGCTATATGTTGCTTCCGGCCCCATTTAAAATGCCTAGATGATATAGTTGTTCATGCTTCACCTCTTGCCATGTCTAACAACATTTAATATTGATGAGTACCTAAACAGGAGTGAACTAAATAATTCGAATGTGGAGTTTCGTCAATATGCAACTCGTTGCATATTGAGATTCACTTAATGTGTAGTAGTTGTTTGTTGTTCTTGCCTTGACATGCCTTGCATAATTAAACCGGACATGCATCATATTTGTTTGCGCATCATATCATGCATATGTTGTGGTGTATCGTGTGTTGATTGTTGCTTTTGGATTGTTCCTTCTCGATAGAGTTCCGAAAGCATCAGAGTGTAAGGATTCGCTCGACTAAGTAGGCTCATATTCTTCATGGACTCGTTATTCTTCCGAGCGGGATCTCAGGCAAGATGCCACATTTCCCTGGATACCACTACTATCATTGCCATGCTAGTTGTCCAGCTTTTATCGTTATGTCTCGCTACCTACCACTTGTTTATCAAGCCTCCCAAATATGCCATGATAAGCCTCTAACTCCTCCACATCCCAGCAAACCTTTGTTTGGCTATGTTACCGCTTGCTCAACCCTTCTTATAGCGTTTCTAGATGTAGGTGCAATTGTTTCCATGTGACAACATGGACATTCTTTTGTTATCACAATATTATTGCTATTTAATTTAATGCACTTATACACTTGGTAAAGGGTGGAAGGCTTGGCCTTTTGCTCGGTGTTTTGTTCCACTCTTGCTGCCCTAGTTACTTGTGAACCGGTGTTATGTTCCATAATTGAGCACTCCTAACATGCTCGGGGTTGTTATGGGGACCCCCTTGATTTTCATTTTAGGATAAAGCTTGTCTAGCAAGGCCCAAAATTGGTACTACATTTGCCTAATAACTAATAAACCTGCATAGGGAGTAATTAACACGAGGATCTTAATCGACAACCCGAGCCAGTGCTCCTCGTGAGTGTTGGTCCAAAATAGAGCATTGTGCGGGGCCAACCTGGGGAAACTTGAGAGATTTCGATCAGGCCACCGTACACTAGCTTATCCATCGTGTCCTGAGAACAAGATACACAACTCCTATCGGGATCGTCGACACATCGGGAGGCCTTGCTGGATTTGTTTTACCTTTCTCGAACATCTTGAGTGAGGAGCTCTGATCTTCTTCGGGCTATCTCGAGGTGTCGGATTTCCTTTGAAATTGCCTAGGATGATCACGAGATCCGTGGTTGAGGTTATTCCCGCTGTGTGTGGTTAATTTGTGATGGATGAGTTGGAGCACCCCTGCAGGGTTAAATCTTTCAGAAAGCCGTGCCTGCGGTTATGTGGAAAACTTGGATACTTTCTTTAACACCCAGTCATAGAAAACTTGAAGTAAACTCTAATAAAATACACCAATTGTGTGTGTAACCGCGATTGTCTCTTCTCGTGACTTCTTATCCGAAAGGGAACACGGTGGGGTTGTTTGACGTAAGTAGGTGTTCAGGATCAGTTAGTGATCATTACTAGTTCACGTCCGTTATGCGTAGACCACCATACTTTACTTTCTTCATTCATAAGTTAGCCACTCAAATAAATGCTTAGTCGCTTGCTGCAGCCTGACCACTTAACCTTACCTCACCCATTAAGCTGTACTAGTCTTGATAGCCTTGGAAATGAGATTGTTGAGTCCCCGTGGCTCACAAATTACTACAACAATAGTTGCAGGTACAGGTAATGCGATGATTTGACCTGAGCGTGTTGCTTGTTTGATTTGGAGTTCTTCTTCATCAATCTAGGATGGGTTCCAGGCGGCAGCCTGGGATAGCAAGGATGGATGTCATTTTATCATTTGATTTCGTTCGTAGTCGGACCCTGCTCTTATGTATGATGTTTGAGTATGTTGTTGTATTGATGTGACTCTGATGTATCTTGTGGCGAGTGTAAGCCAATTCCATATACTCATCTCTTCTATACATGTACTTGTAATGATATCCATTCTTGCAACACGACGAGATGCGCTTATGTCCCTGTCGAGGCCCTCGTGCCAAAATAAGGATAGGACCGCATCTTGGGCGTGACATCGTCATCACCAACAAACGACTCATATTGGGGAGGCCGTTCTTCATCAACATGTTCAACAACACCATCTCCTCTCAAACCCTAGTTCATCTCTTGTGTTCAATCTTTGTACCGGAACCTCAGATTGGTACCTGTGGGTGACTAGTAGTGTTGATTACCTTGTGTAGTTGATTGCTATATGGTTTATTTGGTGGAAGATCATATGTTCGGATCCATTATGCTATTCAATACCCCTATGATCTTGAGCATGAATATTATTTCTGAGTAGTTACCTTTGTTCTTGAGGTCACGGGAGAAGTCATGTTGCAAGTAATCATGTGAAGTATATATGTGTTCGATATTTTGATGATATGTATGTTGTGATTCCCTTAGTGGTGTCATGTGAACGTCGACTACATGACACTTCACCATCCTTGGGCCTAAGGGAATGCATTGTGGAGTAGTTATTAGATGCTGGGTTGCTAGAGTGATAGAAGCTTAAACCCTAGTGTATGTGCTACTTCGTAAGGGGCTAATTTGGGTCCACATGTTTAATGCTATGGTAAGACTTTGTATTAATACTTTCCTCGTAGTTCCGGATGCTTGCAAGGGGGTTAATCATAAGTAGGTTGTTAGTTCAAGTAAGAACAACACCTTAGCACGCGTCCACCCACATATCAAATTATCAAAGTAGCGTACACGAATCAAACCAACATGATGAAAGTGACTAGATGAAATTCCCGTGTACCCTCAAGAACACTTTGCTCATCATAAGAGATAGTTTTGGCATGTCCTTTTCCACAAAAGGATTGGGATACCTTGCTGCACCTTACCTATTGTTACCGTTACTTGGTCGTTACAAATTTCCTTGCTATCAAACTACTTTCTACTTACAATTTCAGTTCTTGCAGAAATTACCTTGCTGAAAACCGCTTATCATTTCCTTCTGCTCTTCGTTGGGTTCGACACTCTTACTTATCGAAAGGACTACGATTGATCCCCTATACTTGTGGGTCATCAATGACATGATGTACACAAAGTAAACTCAATCATTATGAATAAACCCCATCATTTTATCCTTAGTCGCAACAACACAAAGATGTATCTTGTACCCATCTATCGCTGGGATATAGAAGCTCATCAGGTTGAACCCACTACAATGCACCGCTCTCACTTAAGAAAGATCAATCTACTTTGCCAAAGCAAATCAATATATCAGAGAGAATTATGATGCCATAATGATCATGCAAATAAGAATCATAATAATTTCATAGAAGACTCAAATACTTTTTATGAATAATCTGAACATAAACCCACAATTCATCAGATTCCAACAAACGCACCGCACAAAAGATTTACATTGGATGGGTCAAAGCGAAGATGCGATGATCATTGTATTGAAGATCAAAAAAGAGAGAGATAGCCATCTAGGTACTAACTACGGACCCATAGGTCTGTGGTGAACTACTCACACGTCATCATGAGGTTGGCAAGGTGCCGAAACAAAGCTCCAGATGAGATAGCGACGGAACAGAGACTTACAGCAGCAGAAAAAAGTGTTTCAGGGTGCCCTCTAGGGGTTTTGGAATATAAGTGAATTTATAGGCCAGAGAACGGGGTCGGGAGGGCCACCAGGGAGGGACAGGCCATCGGGGCGCGACCACTCCCCCTGGGTGCGTCATGTTGGCTTCTGCCTCCCTCGTGCGGCCTCCGGTCTTCTCCAGAAGCTTCCATGTCTTCTTTTGGTCCAGAAAAATTCATAAAAAGTTTCAGAGCAATTGGACTTCGAAGTTAAAAAAACACAGAATACAAGAAGTGGCACTGGGCACTGTGGCAATAGGTGAGTGCTCAAAAATAATATAAATTGGTAAATTATTACTCAAAAAGTATCCTAGAATGATAATGTAATAGCATGGAACAATCAAAAATTATAGATACGTTGGAGACGTATCAGACACCAAGGAGGGATAGTCCCTCCTTGGGGGCGCCGGTGAAGACTTCTCCCCTTATCCAATTCGCCCCCCACCCCACCCCCACAACGAAGGGGGATGCCACCTCCACTTGGACCCTTGTGGCCCAAGTTGCCTTCCACCGCTTGGCCTTTTAAGTCTTGTTGATATTAACTTAAATATAAAAGCCTCCTAATTATTTTAGCAGGATTTTATTATTAATTTAACATCTGTGAAAACATTGTCCACATATATATTATTGATCAGCAATACCCAATATTGCCCCATAGTCTCTGAAACCCTTCCGATAACCCTAGAACAATTATGGATCCTCTCAAAAATATTTTGAATATTAGTGAAACATTTTCGTAAATATGCTCTCATTACTCCCGCACTAGTAACACTCAGTAGTTCGTGATACCTTAAACTTGTGAACCCGTAGGTTTGGTAACGCATAGACATAAATGAAACTCCTTCATTCAATGACTAATAATGGAACTGTGGACGTACGTATCGATACCTATGAGTACATGAATGATATTGGAGTGAACCATTGGTTACCTTGTGATATTCACTTTGCTTCATGATACTTTACAAAACGCGAGAAGCATCGGTATCCTCTTGAGTCATTCACATCCTCACTATATCGTTATCCTCGTTACCAGTTTTGTTCTTCTTTCTTGTTGATGTGTTCCAGCATCCGTGTGACATAGTCAAATGTGCATGGACCGACGATGACGGATGCTATCACACGAGAGGGCCCTAAGAATATCTAGTCCCTTGTCAAACTCTCCGATGAACTTGTAAGTTGTCGTTATGATCACCTAGTTACACATGACCTTTGCACAATCCCAAAGCTCATCGTATGGTAAGAAGTGACTATGATACTCTCATGGTCTAAGGAACATAAAACACATGACATGTTAACAATCTGTGTTATAAGAATTGATTTTAGACGATATTATCTCAAGGTAGAACAAACAAGTTTGGGTCGATTCAATATGATCATTCTTCTAGCGTCATACTCTCAACATTGTTTTGGGAATATTATTACACTTAATGATATCCTAAGATCCGGAAATATTGATCACCAACAACACTTGAGCTCGTCTCAGAGGCAAGACTAGGAATCTTATTTTACCATTTATCATTCCACGCGTGCATATGAGTTTTCCAATGAATTACATATACCAAGATCATAGCAGTTATATCATAGAATATAAACTCTTAATTATGAATGGAAATTGGAAGGATTGATATGGTCGACTATAGGGGGTGAATAGGAGACTACAAAATTTAATTTAGTTTATCAATTTTAGGGATATGCGGATAAAATAGGGTTCACTAGGTATGCAACTAGGTGAATACAAACTATATGACAAACACAAGTAGTGTTAAATATGTTAGGCAATAAGGTAAATAACAAGCCTACAAGCATACAAAGAAAAGTAGGGTGTGGGAAAGGATTAACCACAAGTGAGACGAGGAGGCGATTTTATCTCAAAGTTCACTCTTCCTTGGGGAAGAGCTACTCCCTGTTTAGAGTGATGTCGGAGACAAAGCTTGTCAAACGCCACGGAAGGTTCATCGTATCTCTTTCGAGTCGCCCCCAATGGATGAGCCTCGAATGACTCGGGGTTGGTCTTGAAGGTGACCACCACACCTTTACAAACTTATCCAGAGCACACCACATGCAAGGAAGCTTTTAGAGGAATCTCTAACCACCTAGGAGCCCAAGCTCCAAGAGTAACAAGCCAATGGTGAACAAATGTTCTGGGGAACCCGAATTTGGTTTGGTCAAAGTGTAGATCGGGTCTTGCTCTTCCAATCCCCAAAGTATCAACAAGCTTGGGTGGAGGGCTCGAGAGTATTGAGAAAAATGGGATGTAGTAGTGGTGGAGCTCAACAAAACATTAGGGTTAGGGATGGAAGAGGAAGAAGGGGCCCTTTATAGTGTTCTTGGCTGGGTGGGGGTTTCTGAATGTCAGACCCCATGCGCACGGGCTAAGTCAGCCCCATGCGCATGGGGTACTCAGAGACTAAAAATCCCACCCCGTGCGCACAGGGTTTCAAAAGACCCCATGCGCATGGGGTACTCAGTGAGATTAGGGGTACCCCATGTGCACGGTGAGGGAGTCCTGGAATAGGGGGTCCTCGGGGGGGCTATTATTATGGGCCGGACTCTATGGCCTACTTGCCGAACACTAGAGGATTTGAAGGCCCAACCTCCAGCATGTAACCTTCGAGAAGCACGGCTTGAGCCCCATGTTTGATGTGTTAAATAGGCATGTTTATATCTTTGGCATGTAACAGACCATGTGTAAACCCTAGGCATCCTCGGCGTCTGTATAAGCCGGAGGGTTTTGGGGTATAGACACAGAACAACTCATCTAGGGTTAGCTATTCGATCTCGAGGTAGCTCAACTCTGTAACCCCCCACATCATCAATACAACCAAGTAGGACGTAGGGTATTACCTCCATAGGAGAGCCCGAACCTGGGTAAATCTATGTCCCCTTCGTCTCCTGTTACAGTCGATTCTAGTCTCACAGTTCGGGACCCCCTACCCGAGATCCGTCGGTTTTGACACCGACTTTGGTGATTTCATAGAGAATTCCTCTGTGAGAAAGATAGAACCGACGTATCGCCTTGTCATTAACAAAGAGGTCCACAACATGGACACTTTTGTCCCAGGACAGATCTTTGCCTTCGGCAGTGTTGTGTTGCATGATGATTCCGTAGCCACCTAGGCCGCGTTGAGAGCTTCACCCCTAATCGAGAGGTCAGGTTCCGAAACTTAGAGTTCTCTATTGACTCTCAGGGTGACTTCTCATTAATCAGGCTCGCAACTTCTCCTATAGCCTTCCAGGACCCTAAGGCTTCAACCTTGAGCCCTTTCTTCGGACATGCCGATGGAATCACCCATAGCGTTGAGCCGATCTCCTATCCCGGTCCCGCCATTAAGCCAGATGACCGGACACGTGCTCTTGCCGAACACTTCCCATGCCCGGATGTCTTGGAGGATAACTCCACATGTTCCAAACAGCTAGATCTGGTTGGGCCTTCAGCGGTTGACATGGCCCTAGATCGGATCTCGTTGATGAAGATCACCGATGATCCAGCCCTGATCTATGCTCTGTTCAGTTACGGTGCGGGTCAAGACAAATTTTTTGACCCACACACCACCCACTTGATAACCAATGTCGAGGATTTAACCGACATGCTGGACTATGCCTCCAAGGAGGCAGAAAATCATGGATGAAGAAGACCGTGCTCCCACCCTCGTTAACACCGAGAGGTGGGTCGCCACTTCCACATACGATGTCTACATGGTAGATACTCCTGCCACTAATGGCGACAACACGCCTCGTAGCGATGGCGATAAATCGGGCGATGCGCCATCAAGGCACCGGAAACCGCATAAGTAGTTCAAAGGCAAGAAGGGAAATAAATATATTATCAACAACGGGGATGGTAATCCTCCCGCTGACCATGGCAATCCGGATATCCCCGAGCACCCGTTAGAGGGTCCGAAAGGGCCTGAGGACCAAAACAATTCCGATAACGTCAATGACTTCAAAGACAATAATTACCTTCCCCCTGTTGAGGAGGAAGATATACCGGAAGCCGATGACTTGTACATCCTTGATAACCTCGAAGACCAGGAAGAAATCAGGCAATGACTCATAGCAACGGCCCGCAGCATAAAGGCTAAAGAACGGCAACTCAAAGCCGAACAAGACGACCTCAATGATCGATGGACGAAAGTCCTCTCAGCTGTAACGCCCCGTTACGCCTGGCGGGATCTAGACTAGCCCCACAGACCAACACTGGTCTTTCCTATGCACTTTGTCCTCACTCGTGCGCACCCGAGACTAACTTCCCAGTCGGTCACCCATCCTAGAATTGCTCCAAGCCAAGCATGCTTAACTTTGGAGTTCTTTTCGAGTGGGCTTCCGAAAAAGAAGGAATTACTTGTTGATATGAGTAGTCTATCATTCCTATTAAGCCAGGATCTCACATACACCCCCACTCAAAGGAACCGACGTCCTCGTCGCCCCATCAGGAACGTTCCCTCTTGGCACATGTATGCGCGTCCAGTCCGGCACATGTGCCATGCCGTGTGCCACGATGGGCCACACGCGCCATGCATCACATGCCCGCGCACCTGACCCATGCATGTTCGTGTAACTGCAAGGGTCGGCTCTGATACTAATTGTAACACCCCATTATGCCTCGCGTTATCTAGACTAGCCCCACAGACCAACACTAGTCTTTCCTACGCACTTTGTCCTCACTCGTGCG
The DNA here is from genome assembly GCA_022496015.1 of Hordeum marinum. Lineage (NCBI taxonomy): Eukaryota > Viridiplantae > Streptophyta > Magnoliopsida > Poales > Poaceae > Hordeum > Hordeum marinum. The sequence goes on from CM039673.1 coordinate 67,555,351, forward strand.
CACCCGAGACCAACTTCCCGGTCGGTCACCCATCCTAGAATCGCTCCAAGCCAAGCACGCTTAACTTTGGAGTTCTTTTTGAGTGGGCTTTCGGAAAAGAAGGAATTCCTTGTTGATATGAGTAGTCTATCATTCCTATTAAGCCAGGCTCTCACATCAGCTGAGGAAGTATACGGCACCGGTCTATTGAACCATCCCAAAATCTACCCTCGGAGAAGGTTGTTGCTGCAATTCGATGATGAACTCACGGATACTCCATCTCCAAACCGTACTCCATACAACAAGCCAGACCGCCCCCTCGGAGACAAATGACAGGTTCCACCTGCGCAATGACCTGGATCACAGAGCGGGCCATACAAGATCGATCTACGGATCTAGAGAGTACTCGCCCGATAGACGGGGTAGATATAGACCATGGTTTGACCAAAACTACAGACCCCGGGAATGCAGTCGGCCCCATACAGGCGCCGAATACAGGCGTGACATAGCATGGGTCACAAGCGCCGCCCACCCACTATGCTTCATAGATGAGGTAGTGCGACATCAGTTCCCCGAGTCCCTCATCCTTCTCTGTTCGGCATCCGACTAGTCTTCAGTAAGATCACAAGAGTCGCGGGCGCGGGCCATTATAATAATTGCACAAGTTCCTCGGCTTTCGTGCGTCATGGGGAGGTGAGTGGCTAGCGATTTTTACAATCCCACCCCTCCACAACGGAGGCACCAAACCCATTTAATCAAACAAAATCGTGCTTCAAACCACATCTTGTTCCTCCCTCTCATCAAAATCTCCTAGCGGAAGCTCCACGCGAAATATGGCTAACACTCCTAGCTCCTCAGCGCGCGCTTATGGCCAACGCCCAGGCGACTAGTCCAGCTGCTCCGTCACATTTCTGCGGCTCCGTAATCTGAAGACCCAGGGATATCTCCCATCATCAGATCTGGCGGCAACCCATGCAGGTCTGCTCTCTTATGGTGACGAGGTTTTCGATGAGCGCTTCCCTAATCCAAACAAGGGGGAGCGCGTTTGCTTTGTCCCCTTCCTCCTCCAGGGCCTTGGGTTTCCAATCCACCCATTGTTGAGGGGGTTATTGGAGTTCTACGAGATTCAACTCCACCATCTCACCCTAGGGTCGATCCTACACATCTCGGGCTTTGTCGCCCTCTGCGAGATGTTCTTAGGGTGCGAAGGTCATTTCGGTCTGTGGAGGAAATACTTCTGCCTCATCCCCCGAACTCGGGACAAGGCCATCTTAGAGGATGGTGGAGCTGAAGTATGCCACATAGAGGGAACGGGGTATCCGGCTGGCACACCGAAGAAATCTGAAGAATGGACTTTGGAGTGGTTCTATATTGAAGACGTCCCTCTGTTCGAGCCAACTCGGACAGGTCTGCCCGAATACACTGACCTCCTCCCAAAGAAGAGGTACAACTGGCGACCCAAGAGCTCATCTCAGGAGGAGGGCACCGAAGTGCAACACCTTGTCGCGCAAGTGCGGATGCTTTCCCATCACCGGCTGACCATGATCGACGTCATGGACATCGCTATCTCCTGATGCATGCAGCCCCTCCAAAAAAGGGTGCACCCCTTATGGCGATACAATGGGACAAGCGACGTCACGTGTTCCCAAAAACTAGGTCCTGGCAATCCAACAGCGCTGGCCGCCGCACTTGCCGACATGTACAAAGGAGAGCATAAAGACTTCATCTGATGGTTAACAAAGGAGGAGTATTCGTCCCACAATCCCATCGAACAGGTAAACCTTCCTCTTTCAATCACGAAATAGTTTGGGGCTTCATTTCTCTCTATATTTAACCGAGGCCTTGGCGTGAATTGGAATGGAGGAGCTTAGTCGAGACAGTTAACTGTCCGGCTCCTCAACCCGAGAATCATTCGCGTGACAACGATCCGGGCTTCAACAAGGACCCGGATCTCCTTATTGACTTCAAAAACGGGGTCTACTACCACTACAGCATCGTCTATTACCCCGAGTCATTCTCCATTCTGTCCACGGGTAAGAAGAAAAGATCCTCCCGCAAGAGGCCTGCTATCAAGAACGCCCCGGACATGTCGGTCCCGGCCCCAAAGTGTCGCCAATCAGCACGCCATGTGCCAGCAGCCGAAGCCATGGGCGAGTCAGAGGCCGACCAGGACCCTGCAGAGGAGCCGGACATGGGGACGAATCCACCCATCCGCACATCCCGAAGGTACATTGTTTTGATATCCGCTTTATCGTTGTACTCAGCAGAATCTCATAGCCGCTTGTTTCTTACCTAGGCGAAACACCCAATCTTCACCTACTGAGGGAGTTGCCCAGATGTCAGGAGATGCCCGAAGTTCTCGAGCCACAACCCATGCGGCTTCCGCTACGGAAGGCCCCATGGTCAGTCCAGTGCCCGCCGAATCTGGCGATGGAGTATCTGTCACCCAGTCAGAAGTGGAGAGTGTCATGCACCATCAGCATCGATGGGAGGCCATGCGGCACTCAATTTCCTCCGACCAGCAATTTGGTGTCCGACGCTCAAGGGATGCACATCTCGGGGCCGCCCGAGCTGCATTCGATGAAGCTATGAAGCTGATAACAACCAACATTCAGGTAAGAGGTCGGATTTTGTAGGATTTGCATACTTTTGTAAGCCTAGTAGCCCTGAGCCTTAATTTTATTTAGAAAAAACGAATTAAGGATCTCCATACTATTTGACTGCTGACTTAGGCCTCAAAGCAACAGTCCGAGCAATTGGCTAAGGCCCTCGAGGAGGGTCGCATGGAAGTGCAGTCCATGAAGGCCGAACTAGCACAAGTGAAGAGCTTCACACGGGAGGCCCATGGTGACTATATTTTTACTGCTAATCTTTTTACATTGTCGTGCCTGACATATGGATTCCATGTATCAGCCAAATCAATAGGACATATGGAAAGGCAGCTGGAAGAAGCACGGGATTCACAAAGGTATGCGGAATCCCAGCAGCAATCCGGATGTCTTGTTATACAAAAACAGGCCGAAGAAATAAAGAGTTTAAAGACTCAATTGGCCCAAGCTCAAGAAGAGAATCACAAGCTTCGGAGGGGTGTATTCGGTAAATACAATTCCGCTATGAGTAGGTATTTCTGAAGTAGAGAATGATAGCAATCACGCTTGCTATCTTGTGTGCAGGTCTCCTGACCGGACATCCTAAAGAGGAGATCGAATCGTACCAAGGGGACCTACTGAAGAAGATGACCTTGATGGGGAACGTCGCATGGGAAACAAAAAAATTCCTACGCACACGCAGATCTATCCATGGTGATGAGCATCTATGATAGGGAGAGTGGATCTACATACCCTTGTAGATCGCTAAGCAGGAAGCGTTAAGAATAGCGGTTGGTGTAGTTGAACATCTTCGCGATCCAAATCGCCGAGCGTCCCGCGATCACATCACGATCCGTCCTGCGATCCAATCCGATCCGTCCCCCGAACTCATCACAATCTGTCCCATGATCTCATCATGATCCGTCCCGCGAACTCATCACGATCCGTCCCGCGAACTCATCACGAACCGTCTCGCGATCTTGATCATGGTCCTTCCGATCTAGCGCCGAACGGACGGCACCTCCGCGTTCAGCACACGTGCAGCTTGATGACGATATCCACCGTCTTGATCCAGCAAGAGGAAGTGGAGAGGAACAAGATTTCACCGGCAGCATGACAGCACTCCAGAGATGGTGGTGGAGCAATTCTGGCAGGCTTCGCCTAAGCACTGCGGAAATCCGATCTAGAGGAGCACCGGTGGAACGGGTAGCACGTGGCCGTAAAAAAACTAGTCCAAAACCCTAAAATCTACCGGTATATATAGGAGAAGAGGAGAAGAGGCTGGCGCAAGGTCCAAGGCTCCTATAGGAGTTGGGCGAACCAACTAGGGAGGAGTCCACCTCCTCCACTCCTAGTAGGATTAGGACTCCTTCCCTAATTTGCCTTTTTTTGCATTTTTCCACCTTTTTCCTTTTGGGTTTTCTTCTCCAGCCACATGGGCCTTGTATCGGAGTTTACACCAGCCCACTAAGGGCTGATATTCACTCTCTCACAGCCCATGAAGCCTCTTGGGTCGAAATACCCCTCCCGGAGGTCAACTGGTACACTACCGGCACTCCCTATACACTACCGATGAGCCCGAAACTTTTCCGGTGACCAAAATAGGACTTCCTATATATGAATCTTTACCTTCGGACCATTCCGGAGCTCCTCGTGACGTCCGGGATCTCATCCGGGACTCCGAACAACCTTCGGTCACCACCATACATAACTCTATACTACCAAAACGTCACCAAACCTTAAGTGTGCAGACCCTGCGGGTTCGAGAACTATGTAGACATGACCGAGACACCTCTATGGTCAATAATCAATAGCGGGCCCTGGATGACCATATTGGTTCCTACATATTCTACGAAGATCTTTATCGGTCGAACCTCTATGTCAAGGATTCAGTCAATCCCGTATAACGTTCCCTTTGTTCTTCGGTATGTTACTTGCCCGAGATTCGATCGTCGGTATCTCCATACCTAGTTCAACCTCATTACCGGCAAGTCTCTTTACTCGTTCTGTATTACAAGATCCCGTGGCTAACACTTTAGTCACATTGCTTGCAAGGCTTTGTTGTGATGTTGTATTACCGAGTGGGCCCTGAGATACCTCTCCATCACACGGAGTAACAAATCCCAGTCTTGATCCATGCCAACTCAATAGACACCCTCGGAGATACCTATAGAGCACCTTTATTGTCACCCAGTTACGTTGCAACGTTTGATACACACAAGGCACTCCTCCGATGTCCGTGAGTTGCATGACCTCATGGTCATAGGAACATATACTTGACAAGCAAAAAACATTGGCAATAAACTAACATGATCATATGCTACGTTTGTAGTTTGGGTCTTGTCCATCACATCATTCTCCTAATGATGTGATCCCGTTATCAAATGACATCACATGTCAATGGCTAGGAAACCTTGACCATCTTTGATCAACGAGCTAGTTCACTAGAGGCATACTAGGGACAGAGTGTTGTCTATTTACCCACACATGTAATATGTTTCCATTCAATACAATTATAGCATGGATAATAAACGATTTATCATGAACAAGGAAATATGATAATAACTAATTTATTATTGCTTCTAGGGCATATTTCCAACAGTCTCCCACTTGCACTAGAGTCAATAATCTAGTTCACATCACCATGTGATACGCATTGTAATGAATCTAACACCCAATGAGTTCTGGGGCTCAATCATGCTTTGCATGTGAGAGAGGTATTATAGTCAACGGGTCTACAACATTCAGATCCGTGTGTACTTTGCAAATCTCTATGTCAAACCGTAAACATGTTACCACACTCCACTTGGTACTATTCCAAATGGCTGCTCCACTATATGTATTCAGATTGCTACTACGGGTCATCCAGATTGGTGTTAAAGCTTGCATCGACGTAACTTTTTACGACGAACTCTTTATCACCTCCATAATCGAGAAACATCTCCTTAGTCTTTTAGTTACTAAGGATAATCTTGACCGTTGTCCAGTGATCCACTCCTGGATCACTCTTGTACCCCTTGACGGACTCATGGCAAGGTACACAGCATGGCATACTATACAGAGCCTATGGCTAAGGCATAGGGGACGACATTCGTCCTTTTTCTTTCTTCTGCCGTTGTCGAGCTTTGAGTCTCACTCAACTTCACACCTTACAAAGCAGGCGAGAACATTTCTCTCTGACTAATCCATTTTGAACTCTTTCAAAATCTTGTCAAGGTATGTACTCATTGAAAGTCTTATCAAAACATCTTGATCTATCTTTATAGATCTTGATGCTCAACAATTAGGTAGCTTTATCCAGGTCTTCCTTTGAAAAACTCTTTTCAAACAACCGTTTATGCCCTCCAGAAATTCTACATCATTTCCGAATAGCAATATGTCATCCACATATACTTATCAGCAACTCTATAGTGCTCCCACTCACTTTATTGCAAATACAAGTTTCTCGTAAACTTTGTATAGACTCAAAAACTTTGATCACCTCATCAAAGTGTATACTCCAACTCCGAGATGCTTGCTTCAGTTCATAGAAGAATCACTAAAGCTTGCACACCTTTTAGCATCCTTAGGACTGACAAAACCTTCTGGTTGTATCACATCCAACCTTTCCTCAAGTAAATTGTTAAGGCAACGATGTTTTGACATCCATCTGCCAGATTTCATAATTGAAAAATGCAGCAACTGCTAACATAATTGCAACAGACTTTAGCATCGCTACGAGTGAGAAAGTATCATCGCAGTCAACTCCTTGAACTTGTCACAAACATTTTGCAACAAGTCGAGCTTTACAAATGGTGACATTTACCATCAGCGTCTGTCTTCATTTCAAAGATCCATTTGTACTCAACGACCTGTCGTCTAATGAACAAGTCTACCAAAGTCTATACTTGGTTTTCATACATGGATCCTTTCTCGGATTTCATGGCCTCTAACCATTTGTCGGAATTCGGGACCATCATCGCTTCTTCATAGCTCGTAGGTTCATCATTGTCCAACAACATGACCTCCAAGACAGGGTTGTTGTACCGCTCAGGAGCAGTACACATCCTTGTTGACCTACGAGATTCGATAGTAACTTGATCCGAAGCTTCATGATCATCATCATTTACTTCCTCTTCAACTGACGTAGGTTGCACAGAAACATCTTTCCGCGCTGTGCTACTCTCTGGTTGAAACAGAGGTTCAATAACCTCATCAAGTTCTATCCTCCTCCCACTCAAATCTTTCAAGAGAAACTTTTCCTCAAGAAAGGACCCAATTTTAGCAACAAACATTTTATGCTTGGATCTGAGATAGAAGGTTCACCCAACTGTTCTTAGGGTATTCTATGAAGATGGATTTGTCCGCTTTGGGTTCGAGCTCATTAGGTGAAAATATTTTCCACCCAAGCATCGCAGCCCCAAACGTTAAGAAATGACAGCTTAGGTTTCTATCAAACCATAATTCACATGGGGTCATCTCAACGGATTTAGATGGTGCCCTATTTAAAGTGAATGTAGTTGTCTCTAATGCATAACCCCAAAATTATAGTAATAAAACGATAAGAGACATCATAGCATGCACCATATCCAATAGAGCACGACTATGACGTTCGGACACACCATCACACTATGGTGTTCCAGGTGGCGTGAGTTGTGAAACAATTCTCATATTGTCTAAAGTTGTATGCCAAACTTGTAACTCAGATATTCACCTCCACGATCATATCGCAAACATTTTTATCTTCTTGTCACGATGATCTTAAAACTTCACTCTGAATTTGCTTGAACCTTTCAAACGATTCAGACTTGTGTTTCATTAAGTAAATATACACTATATCTACTCAAATCATCAGTGAAGGTAAGAAAATAACGATATCCACCGCACGCTACAAGATTCATTGGATTGCATACATCGACATGTATCATTTCCAATAAATCACTTGCCCGCTTCATCAAAACAGAAAACGGGGTCCTTAGTCATCTTGACCAAGAGGCATGGTTCGCATGTCTCAACCGATTCGAAATCGAATGAGTCCAAAGATCCATCAGCATGGAGTTTCTTCATGCGCTTTATACCAATATGACATTTAGCGGCAGTGCCACAAGTATGTGGTACTATCATTATTAACTTTGTATCTTTTTGGCATCAATGTTATGAACATGTGTATTACTACGATCAAGTTTCAACAAACCATTCTTACTGGGTGCATGACCATTGAAGGTATTACTCATGTAAATAGAATAACCATTATTCTCTAACTTAAATGAATAATCGTGTTGCAATGAACATGATCTAATCACGTTCATGCTCAATGCAAAAACACCAAATAACATTTATTTAGGTTCGTCACTAATATCGAAGGTAGTGAGAGCGTGCGATGTTGATCACATCAACCTTGGAAACATTTCCAACACACGTCGTCACCTCACACTTAGCCAGTATTCGTTTATTCCGTAGATTTTACTTCAAATTACTAACATTTAGCAACCGAACCGGTATCAAATACCTAGGTGCTACTAGGAGTACTAGCAAGGTACACATCAATAACACATATATCAAATATACTTCTGTCGACTTTGCCAGCCTTCTTATCTACCAAGTATCTTGGGTTGTTCCGCTTCAGCGACCGTTCTCCTCATAATCGAAGCACTTAGTCTCGGGTTTGGGTTAGACTTTGGGTTGCTTCACTGGAGCTGCAACTGACTTGCTATCCATGAAGTTTCCCTCCTTGCTCTTGCCCTTCTCGAAACTAGTGGTTTTGACTAACTATCAACACTTTGACGCTCCTTCTCGATTTCTACCTTCGCGGTGTCAAACATCGCGAATAGCTTAGGGATCATTATTTCTATCCCTGGCATTTTATAGTTCATCACCAAGTTCTAGTAGCTTTAGTGACAGTGACTTGGAGAACTATATCAATCACTATCTTATCTGGAAGATCAACTCCCACTCGATTCAAACGATTGTAGCACCCAGACAACCTGAGCACATGCTCAACAATTGAGCTATTCTCTTTCATCTTACAGGCAAAGAATCTTGTTGGAGATCTCATATCTCGCAACACGGGCATGAGCCTGAGATCCTAATTTCAGCTCTTAGAACATATCATATGTTCCATGACGTTCAAAATGTTTCGGAACCTCAATTCTAAGCTGTAATGCATTATGCACTAAACTATCAAGTAGTTATCAGAACGTGCCTGTCAGATGTTCACAACATATACAAACAACGCTAGAGGGGTTGGCGCACCGAGCGGTGCATTAAGGACATAAGCCTTCTGTGCAGCAATGAGGACAATCCTCAGATCACGGACCCAGTCTGCAATTTTGCTACCAACATCTTTCAATTCTATTTCTCTAGGAACATATAGAAATACAAGGGAGCTACAGCGCGAGCTAGTAATCTACAACATAATTTGCAAACACACTTTGACTATGTTCATGATAATGAGTTCAATTAATCATATTACTTAAGAACTCCCACTCAAATTGTCATCCCTCTGATCATTCAAGTGATACATGATCCAAATTCACCAACTCAAGTCCGATCATCACGTGAGTTGAGGTGGCTGCAATGGTGAACATCATCATGTTGATCATATCTACTATATGACTCATGTTCGACCTTTCGGTCTCTTGTGTTCCGAGGCCATGTCTGTACATGCTAGGCTCGTCAAGTTTAACCCGAGTGTTTCCGCGTGTGCAAATCTGTCTTGCACCCGTTGTATGTGAACGTAGAGTCTATCACACCCGATCATCACGTGGTGTCTCAACACGACGAACTTTCGCAACGGTGCACACTCGGGGAGAACACAATTTATCTTGAAATTAAGTAAGGGATCACCTTATAATGCTACCGTCATCCTAAGCAAAACAAGGTGCATAAAAGGATTAACATCACATGCAAATCATAAGTGACATGATATGGCCATGAACTTGTGCTTTTGATCTCCATCTAGAAAACACCGGCATGATCTCCATCGTCACCGGCATGACACCATGATCTCCATCATCTTGATCTCCATCAACGTGTCGCCATCAGGGTTGTCACGCCCTGCATGCTTCTACTACTATTGCTACCGTTTAGCGATAAAGTAAAGCATTACATAGCGCTTAATGATTGACACGCAGGTCATACAAGAATTAAGGACAACCCTATGGCTCCTTCCGGTTGCCGTACTCATCGACATGCAAGTCATGATAATCTATACATCACATGATCATCTCATACATCACATATATCACATCATGTAATTGGCCATATCACATCACAACATACCCTGCAAAAACAAGTTAGACGTCCTCTAATTGTTGTTGCATGTTTTACGTGGCTGCTACGGGTATCTAGCAAGAACAATTCTCATCTATGCAAAAACCACAACGGTGATACACTAGTTGCTTTCAACCTTCTCAAGGACCGCCTTAGTCGAATCCGATCCAACTAAAGTGAGAGAAACTGGCACCCGCAAGCCATCTATGCAACAAGTTGCGGTCGAGGGAACCGATCTCTCGTAAGCGTACGAGTAATGTTGGTCCGGGCCGCTTGATCTCACAATACCGCTGAACCAAAATCTGACCAAGGGAGGAAGCAATCTAAGCATCAATGCTCACCAACCTTTTGTGTTCTACTCGAGATCTCATCTACACATAGACCTAGCTCATGATGCCACTGATGGGGAACGTCGCATGGGAAACAAAAATTTCCTACGCACACGTAGATCTATCCATGGTGATGAGCATCTACGAGAGGGAGAGTGGATCTACACACCCTTGTAGATCGCTAAGCGGGAAGCGTTAAGAAACGCGGTTGGTGTAGTCGAACATCTTCGCGATCCAAATCGCCGAGCGTCCCGCGATCACATCACGATCCGTCCCGCGATCCAATCACGATCCGCCCCGCAAACTCATCACGATCTTTCCCACGATCTCATCACGATCCGTACCACAAAATCATCACGATCCATCCCGCGAACTCATCACGAACCGTCTCGCGATCTTGATCACGGTCCTTCCGATCTAGCGCCGAACGGAAGGCACCTCCGCGTTCAGCACACGTGCAGCTTGATGATGATATCCACCGTCTTGATCCAGTAAGAGGAAGTCGAGAGGAAGAAGAGTTCACCGGTAGTGTGACGGCACTCCGGTGATGGTGGTGGAGCAATTCCGGCAGGGCTTCACCTAAGCACTGCGGAAATCCGATCTAGAGGAGCACCGGTGGAACGGGTAGCACGTGGCCGTAAAAAAACTAGTCCAAAACCCTAAAATCCACCGGTATATATAGGAGAAGAGGAGAGGAGGCTGGCGCAAGGGCCAAGGCTCCCATAGGAGTCAGCCGAACCAACTAGGGAGGAGTCCACCTCCTCCACTCCTAGTAGGATTAGGACTCCTTCCCTAATTTGCCTTTTTTTTGCCTTTTTCCACCTTTTTCCTTTTGGGTTTTCTTATCCAGCCACATGGGCCTTGTGTGGGAGTTTCCACCAGCCCACTAAGGGCTGATATTCACTCTCTCACAGCCCATGAAGCCTCTTGGGTCGAAATACCCCTCCCGGAGGTCTCCTGGTACACTACCGGCACTCCCGGTACACTACTGATGAGCCCGAAACTTTTCCGGTGACCAAAATAGGACTTCCTATATATGAATCTTTACCTCCAGACCATTCCGGAGCTCCTCATGACATCCGGGATCTCATCCGGGACTCCGAACAACCTTTGGTCACCACCATACATAACTCTACACTACCAAAACGTCACCAAACCTTAAGTGTGCAAACCCTATGGGTTCGAGAACTATGTAGACATGACCGAGACACCTCTACGGTCAATAATCAATAGCGGGCCATGGATTACCATATTGGTTCCTACATATTCTACGAAGATCTTTATCGGTCGAACCTCTATGTCCAGGATTATGTCAATCCCGTATAACGTTCCCTTTGTTCTTCGGTATTTTACTTGCTCGAGATTCGATCGTCGGTATCTCCATACCTAGTTCAACCTCGTTATCGGCAAGTCTCTTTACTCGTTATGTATTACAAGATCCCGTGGCTAACACTTTAGTCACATTGCTTGCAAGGCTTTGTTGTGATGTTGTATTACCGAGTGGGCCCTGAGATTCCTCTCCGTCACACGGAGTAACAAATCCCAGTATTGATCCATGCCAACTCAATAGACCCCCTCGGAGATACCTTAGAGCACCTTTATTGTCACCCAGTTACATTGCGACGTTTGATACACACAAGGCACTCCTCCGATGTCTGTGAGTTGCATGATCTCATGGTCATAGGAACATATACTTGACAAGCGGAAAACATTAGCAATAAATTGACATGATCATATGCTACGTTTGTAGTTTGGGTCTTGTCCATCACATCATTCTCCTAATGATGTGATCCCGTTATCAAATGACATCACATGTCAATGGCTAGGAAAACCTTGACCATCTTTGATCAACGAGCTAGTTCACTAGAGGCATACTAGGGACAAAGTGTTGTCTATTTACCCACACATGTAATGTGTTTCCATTCAATACAATTATAGCATGGATAATAAACGATTTATCATGAACAAGGAAATATGGTAATAACTAATTTATTATTGCTTCTAGGGCATATTTCCAAGAGACCTCTCTCCACAAGCGTGTGCAAAAAGCAATGGAAGGGATGGTGAAGGCATTATGGCCCACCGATCAACCACCTGAAGGGCTAGCCGCACTTGTGGATCGATTTGGGGGGGCTCGAGATAGGTTCGAGCTATGGAAGACTTCGGCCTGCCGCAAAGGAGCACGGGAGGCATGGGCAATGGTAAAGACCCATTTCACCGGACTTAACCCCGAGCATATGGCGCGGGTTGGTCCTGTGGGATCGGATGGAAAAGAAGTGCCACTCCGCCTGGTATATGACCAGGTGATGCCAGCCGCCCGTCTCTCGCAAGCAGACTGCCCCCTCAACATAATAATCGATGATCTCGATCAGCACCCACATCTGTAATTTACATATATACGTGTAAAAAAATTTGTGTTCTAAACTTTGTATTAACCGGTCATCGGCTTCTCCTTCCCATGCGAAGAGCTCGGGAGTGTTCCTTCTTATTATTCCTTCGCGAAAGAGCGAACTTGTATTTGGGGAACCGGGCAATCCGGCCATGTGGTGCGAACAGACAGAAAGCACACGGACAGATATGTTATATTACGACGTAGCGTAAGAAACATCTTCCGATGAAAATAGTACCTCTAGCGATACCTTTCGTCGGGGTTCTACGAAGAGCATAGATAGGAATCCACATACTTGTAGTACGCGACTAAGCATCCTTTGGGAATAAGAGACCCAAACAAAAAAATAGCAACCAGGGTCATATAAGGTGTTTCCGTCATAGCCGACCAATTGTCTACGTAAGATAGCTAGCTTTCGGCTTTGCCCGTCTGAGGTACGTGTCCGGATGACCCGGTCGTAACAATCACAGAGGTGCTCCCTTTACTCTCTAGCCGAACAAGCGGGAACGCAGAGAGTAACCACAGGAGCGAGGCAACCCAGGTTGGCAAAGTCTTAGTTAGAATTGATACATATAATGGCTAAAACATGACAAAAGAAACATGCAAACGCGGTAAGTATGAACAATTAAAATACTAGCTGTTAAAACAAGCCCCCACGTGTTGTGTTCGGATTTAACACTCTATGGTGTATGCCGATTATCCGGAGTACAAGATTGGTTCAGGCGAACATAGGGTAGGAAAATAAATTGTCCCTATCGAATAGCAAAGTGGGAAAGGAAATGGCGAAAAAGGCAAAAATAACGGAAAAGGAAAAAGTGTAGGGGAGTATTGACGACACCGGTTTATCTGTAGAAGCGCTAAAGATGAGTTGCGTTCCATGGGTTTGGTTCAAGGCGGTTATCAGATAAACTCCGCAAACGATAGGCCCCTCCCACGAGCACTTCGTCAATGATGAAAGGACCCTTCCACTTGGGGTTGAGTTTGTGCTTCCGTTTCTCTAGGATCCATAGGACGAGTTCTCCTACATTGTATGGTTTTGCCCTGACCTCCCTACTTTGGTACCACCGAGCTTGCTGTTAGTAAAGAGTGGATCAAGCCAGAGCTATGTCCCGCTCCCGCTTCAGGGCATCTATGTCGTCCTGCTAATCTAACTCGGCCTCCTTTTCCTTGTACATGTGCACTCTTGGTGCGTCGTGGGTAATATCGCAGGGGAGAACTGCCTCTGCCTCGTAGACCATGAAAACCGGTGTATAACTTGTTGATCTATTTGGGATAGTACGCAGGCCCCATAGAACGGAGTCGAGTTCCTCCACCCAATGACAATCAGACTCGTGAAGAGATCAGAACAAACGTGGTTTAATGCCTCTCATAATGAGACCGTTTGCTCACTCGACCTGTCCATTGGTCTGCGGATGATAGACCGATGCATAATCGAGCTTTATGCCCATTTTTGCGCACCAGTCCTTGACCTCTTGGACAATGAAATAGGTTCTGTTGTCCATTATTATACTATGCGGGATACCGTAACGGTGTACTATGCTAGATATAAATTCAATCACTGGCCTGGATTTAGCCGATTTAACAGGCTTTGCTTCTATCCATTTGGTGAACTTATCAACCATGACCAGTAGGTATTTATTTTTCTTGGATCCCCCTTTGAGGGGTCCAACCATGTCCAGCCCCCAGACCACAAAAGGCCAGGTGATCGGAATAGCCTGAAGAGCTGTTGGGAGCATGTGACTTTGATTTGCGAAGAGTTGACACACGACGTAATGTTGAACGAGTGACTGGGCGTCGGTCCGAGTTGTAGGCCAAAAGAAACCAGCTCAGAAGGCCTTGCCGACAAGAGATCTTGCCGCGGCATGATGCCCGCCCATGCCTGCATGGATTTCGGCGAGGAGCTCCCGTCCTTCTTCCTCGGATATACACCTCTATAATACTCCAATGGTGCTTTTCTTGTATAACTCACCCTCATGTACTTTGTAGGCCTTGGATCGCCGAACTATGTGTCGCGCCTCAGTTTGATCATCGGGGAGTTCCTTGTGAAGGAGGTAGGCAAGGAAGGGCTCTATCCATGGTACAATTACTGCCATTACCTCATGAGCTGAGGGCCTCTCATTCATCATTGAGCCGCGGATGATGCCATCATCTTGTTCGTTTATAGGGGAACAACGTCGCCCGCTGTTTTTGGACTGGTGCCATTTGCGTCGTCATGCTATACTACAAAGGGCTTGAAGAGCTGCTCTAGGAAGGTGTTTGTCAGGACGGGGTCGCGCTTGGCTCCCATGCGGGCCAATATATCGGCAGCTTGGTTGTTGTCTGGAGAAACGTGGTGGAATTCCAACCCCTCGAATCGAGCAGATATCTTGAGGATAGTGTCTCTATATGCCGCCATCTTCGGATTCTTGGCGCCGAATTCGCCATTAATTTGGGATATGGCCAGGTTTGAGTCTTCTCGTACCTCTAGCCGTTGTATGCCCATTGACACCGCCATCCGAAGACTATGAAGAAGAGCTTCGTATTCGGCGGCATTGTTGGAATCGGCATACATGATTTGCAACATGTATCTTACGTTTTTGCCTGTGGGGGATGTGAGGATCACTCTAGCCCCCAGACCGTCCAAGGTCTTGGATCCATCGAGGTACATTGTCCAATGGGAGTATGCACTATACTCCTTGGGGAGCTCGGCCTCTGTCCATTCAGCCAAGAAGTCCACCAGTACCTGAGATGTAATGGCGCGACGTGGCTTGTAGTTTATTTCAAAGGGAAGGAGCTCAATGCACCATTTGGCTATGCGATCAGTAGCGTCCCTGTTGTTGATTATATCATTCAAGGGGACTTCCGATACCACCGTTACCATGCACTCCTGGAAGTAGTGTCGGAGTTTCCTCCATGTCATGAATACTGCATAGGCTATTTTTTGACAATGTGGGTATCTGGACTTACACTGTGTTAGTACCCCTGAAACATAATATACCGGCTTCTGAGTTCGGAATTTATGTCCCTCCTCATCTCGTTCGATGACGAGCACCGCGCTGACTACCTTGTTGGTGGCCGACATGTATAACAACATGGGCTCACCGTCGCCTGGTGTCGTGAGTATGGGATTGGTTGCCAGTATTGTTTTGATTTCTTCCAATGCAGCCACTGCTTCATCAGTCCATTCGAAATTGTTTGTCCATTTCAGCAGCTTATAGAGCGGCAGAGGTGTGTCGAGGATAGCCTTGCCACTTTTTGCTACTTGCCTGACGACCCAGCAAGATCGAAGGCTATGAGTAGGGTTTGTGTTCAACAACATGGAATGAATGGGGAAAGGTTTATCTAAAAGTCTTTCAAGGACGGTGCCGGTCCCGGAAAGGGACTTGTTTCTTTTTTCGACGGGTTCATGACTGGCTGGCCTATTTGGATGTACCCTCTTTCTTCGAACTCCTCTAGGGTGTTCGGAGAATTTTGGTTCCGAGAACAACCGCTCGGATTGCTAGATACTCTCCATGGCGCAATACTTCTGTACCAATTCGAATAACTCCAAAAAGTTGTTTATGTGTCTGCAGGCCGGGGCATTAAGAATCCCTTCATCATGGCAATTGCTGATGAAAATTGCCATTGCGTCTTGGTAACTAAGACCTTTTACTCTGCTCCTAGCGAGGAGGAGTCTTGCCCAAAAGTGGTGTATTGATTCTCCTTGTAGTTGCTTGATATATCGAAAGTCCGAAGACATGAGCCTTGGCATGGTACTTGTATAATCGTCTTGGGCGGTGGGTGGGAAAAAATTGGTTCCCTGTCACAACGAGTGTTCGGAAGTGCAGTTTCCGAATCGCGCTATGGACCCTAGACTGGTGACGGTCTTGTTTTAAAGCGATTCCCCACCTTTGATTCTCCGACGGGGTCTTGGAGATCGTGGATGGGGTATAGACGGTTTTCAATTCCGGCTGTCAGGCAGAATCCGCAACCGGACACTCGACAGTGGCGACAAGGCGGGTGACCAGAGGGACATGAATCTCCCTATCGTCGGATCTGATCACAAGCCGATCATAGATTGGAACCTGGTCATCCGATATATGCATAGCTTTGATCCGATCTAACAACTCGTTTAAGAACGAGGTGATGGCAGGATGCGTTTTGCTAATACGAGTGGATTTTTCAAGCGGTGTGACGGTTCCAAAGTTATATCGAAGCTAATAAGTGTTCCGTTCCATCGTGGGACCTGATGCATTGGACGTCTAAGAATCCGAATTTACAGGTTTTCCTTCTAAGCTTGAGGGTTCCATTGGAATGAGCGTTCCCCGTGAATCAGCCACGAACTCTAGGATTTCGAACTTAATACACTGACCACGGGGAAACCAGTCATTATCATATTTCCTTATTTATGATAACCGTTCATTATCCATGCTATAATTGTATTGATCAGAGACTTAGATGCATGTGTGGATACATAGACAAAACCATGTCCCTAGTATGCCTCTAATAGACTAGCTCATTGATCAAAAGATGGTTAAGGTTTCCTAGCCATGGACATGAGATGTCATTTGATAACGGGGTCACATCATTAGGAGAATGATTTGATGGACAAGACCCAAACTGCAAACGTAGCATATGATCGTGTCAGTTTATTGCTATTGTTTTCCGCATGTCAAGTATGTGTTCCTATGACCATGAGATCATGCAACTCACAGATATCGGAGGAGTGCCTTGTGTGTATCAAATGTCGCAACGTAACTGGGTGACTATAAAGGTGCTCTACAGGTATCTCCGATGGTGTCTGTTGAGTTGGCATGGATCGAGACTGGGATTTGTTACTCCGTGTGACGGAGAGCTATCTCGGGGCCCACTCGGTAATGCAACATCACAATAAGCCTTGCAAGCAATGTGACTAATTGTTAGTTGCGGGATCTTGTATTACATAACAAGTAAAGAGACTTGGCGGTAACGAGGTTGAACTAGGTATGGAGATACCGACGATCGAATCTCGGCCAAGTAACATACCGAAGAACAAAGGGAACGTTATACGGGATTAACTGAATCCTTGACATAGAGGTTCGACCGATAAAGATCTTTGTATAATATGTAGGAACCAATGTGGATGTCCAGGTCCCGCCATTGGTTATTGACCGTAGAGGTGTCTCGGTCATGTCTACATAGTTCTCGAACCCGCAGGGTCTGCACACTTAAGGTTCGGTGACGTTTCGGTAGTGTAGAGTTATGTATGGTGGTGACCGAAGTTTGTTCGGAGTCCCAGATGAGATCCCGGACGTCACGAGGAGCTCCATAATGGTCCGGAGGTAAAGATTCATATATAGGAAGTCCCAGTTTGGTTTCCGGAAAAGTTTCGGGCTCATCAGTAGTGTACCGGGAGTGCCGGTAGTGTACCGGGAGTGCCGGTAGTGTACCGGGAGGCCTCCGGGATGGGTATTTCGACCCCAAGAGGTCCATGGTCTGTGGGAGAAGAATAACCAGCCCTTTGTGGGCTGGGAAAACAGCCACAAAGGCCCATGGCGTAGGAGAGAAAGTCCTAAAGCAAAAAGTGGAAAATCAGCCAATAGGAGGCAATCCTACTCCAACTAGGATTGGAGGTGAAGTAGGATTGCTTCCCACCTCCTATTTCGGCCGACCCAAAGGCCTTGGCTGCCTCTCCTCTCCTCTCCTCCTATATATACTAGTGGATTGGGTGGTTTTTGGACAGAATTTCCGGCCACGTGCTACCCGTTCCACCGGTGCATAGTTTCTCCTCTAGATCGGTTTTCTGCAGCGCTTAGGCGAAGCCCTGCCGGAATTGCTCCACCACCATCACCGGAGTGCCGTCACGCTGCTGGTGAACTCTCTCTCCTCTCCACCTCCTCTCGCTGGATCGATACGGTGGAGATCGTCATCAAGCTGCACGTGTGCTGAACGCGGAGGTGCCGTCCGTTCGGCGCTAGATCGGAAGGACCGTGATCGAGATCGCGAGACGGTTCATGATGTGATCACGGAATGGATCGTGATGAGTTCGCGGGACAGATCGTGATCAAGATCGTGAGACGGATCGTGATGAGTTCGCGGGACGGATCATGATGTGTTTGCGGGACGGTTCGTGATTGGATCGCGGGACGCTCGGTGATTTGGATCGCGAAGAAGTTCGACTACACCAACCGCGTTTCTTAACGCTTCCCGCTTAGCGATCTACAAGGGTACGTAGATCCACTCTCCCTCTCATAGATGCTCATCACCATGGATAGGTTTGCATGTGCGTAGGAAATTTTTTGTTTCCCATGCGACGTTCCCCAACAGTGGTATCAGAGCTAGGTTGATGGTTCGATGAGATCTCAAGTAGAACACAAAAGGTTTGTGGGCATTGATGCTTAGATTGCTTCCTCCCTTGGTCGTATTTTGGTTCAGCGGGATTGTGAGATGAAGCGGCCCGGACCAACATTACTCGTACGCTTACGAGAGACCGGTTCCCTCGACGCAACTTGTTGCCTAGATGGCTTGCGGGTCACAGTTTCTCTCACTTTAGTTGGATTAGATTCGACAAAGGCGGTCCTTGACAAGGTTGAAAAGCAATCTATGTATCACCGTTGTGGTTTATGCGTAGGTGAGAATCGTTCTTGCTAGATACCCGTAGCAGCCACGTAAAACATGCAACAACAATTAGAGGACGTCTAACTTGTTTTTGCAGGGTATGTTGTGATGTGATATGGCCAATTACATGATGAGATATATGTGATGTATGAGATGATCATGTGATGTATAGAATTTCACGACTTGCATGTCGTTGAGTACGGCAACCGGTAGGAGCCATAGGGTTGTCTTTAATTATTGTATGACCTGCATGTCAATCATTAAGCGCTATGTAATGCTTTACTTTATCGCTAAGCGGTAGCAACAGAAGTAGAAGCAGGGCTGGCGCCACAACCCCAATGGCAACACACTGATGGAGATCAAGATGATGGAGATCATGGTGTTGTGCCGGTGACGATGGAGACCATGCCGGTGTTTCGAAGATGGAGAACTTAAACACAAGTTCATGGCCATATCATGTCACTTATGAATTGCATGAGATGTTAATCCTTTTATGCACCTTGTTTTGCTTAGTACGGCGGTAGCATTATAAGGTGATCCCTCACTTGAATTTCAAGATGAACTGTGTTCTCCCCGAGTGTGCACCGTTGCGAAAGTTCGTCGTGTTGAGACACCACGTGATGATCGGGTGTGATAGACTCTACGTTCACATACAACGGGTGCAAGCCAGATTTGCACGCGCAGAACACTCAGGTTAAACTTGACGAGCCTAGCATGTACAGACATGGCCTCGGAACACGAGAGACCGAAAGGTCGAACATGAGTCATATAGTAGATATGATCAACATAATGATGTTCACCATTGCAGCCACCTCAACTCACGTGATGATCGGACTTGAGTTGGTGAATTTGGATAATGTATCATTCGAATGATCGGAGGGATGTCAATTTGAGTGGGAGTTCTTAAGTAATATGATTAATTGAACTCATTATCATGAACATGGTCAAAGTGTCTTTGCAAATTATGTTGTATATTACTAGCTCGCGCTGTAGCTCCCTTAAATTTTTATATGTTCCTAGAGAAATAGAGTTGAAAGATGTTGGTAGCAATATTGTGGACTGGGTCCGTGATCTGAGGATTGTCCTCATTGCTGCACAGAAGGCTTATGTCCTTAATGCACCGCTCGGTGCGCCACCCCCTCTAGCATCGTCTATAGATGTTGTGAACATCTAACAGGCACGTTTCGATGACTACTTGATAGTTTAGTGCGTCATGCATTATGGCTTAGAATTGAGGCTCCGAAACATTTTGAACGTCACGGAACATATGAGATGTTCTAGGAGCAGAGATTGTGATCTCAGGCTCGTGCCTCTGTTGCGAGATATGAGATCTCCAACTAGATTCTTTGCCTGTAAGATGAAGGAGAATAGCTCAATCGTTGAGCATGTACTCAGATTGTCTGGGTACTACAATCGCTTGAATCAAGTGGGAGTTGATCTTCCAGATAAGATAGTGATTGATATAGTTCTCCAAGTCACTGTCACTAAAGCTACTAGAACTTAGTGATGAACTATAATACACCAGGGATAGAAGTATTGATCCCTGAGCTATTCGCGATGTTTGACACCGCGAAGGTAGAAATCAAGAAGGAGCGTCAAGTGTTGATGGTTAATCAAACCACTAGTTTCGAAAAGGGCAAGAGCAAGGAGGGAAACTTCATGGATAGCAAGTTAGTTGCTGCTCCAGTGAAGCAACCCAAAGTTGAACTCAAACCCGAGACTAAGTGCTTCTATTATGAGGTGAGAGGTCGCTGAAGCGGAACAACCCTAGATACTTGGTAGATAAGAAGGTTGGCAACATCGACAGAAGTATATTTGATATACGAGTTATTGATGTGTACCTTGATAGTACTCCTAGTAGCACCTGGGTATTGGATACCGGTTCGGTTGCTAAATGTTAGTAACTCGAAATAAAAGCTACGGAATAAACGGAGAACTAGCTAAGGGTGAGGTGACGATGTGTGTTGGAAATGTTTCCAAGGTTGATGTGATCAACATCGCACGCTCTCTCTAACTTCAGGATTAGTGACGAACCTAAATAAATGTTATTTGGTGTTTTGCGTTGAGCATGAACATGATTAGATCATGTTTGTTGCAATACGGTTATTCATTTAAGTCAGAGAATAATAGTTATTCTGTTTACATGAATAATACCTTCAATGGTCATGCACCCAGTGAGAATGATTTGTTGAAATCTTGATCGTAGTAATACACATGTTCATAACATTGATGTCAAAAGATACAAAGTTAAATAATGATAGTACCACATACTTGTGGCACTGCCGCAAAATGTCATATTGGTATAAAGCGCATGAAGAAACTCCATGGTGATGGATATTTGGACTCATTCGATTTTGAATCGGTTGAGACATGCGAACCATGCCTCTTGGGCAAGATGACTAAAGGACCCCGTTGGATGGAGAGGACAAGTGATTCATTGGAAATGATACATGTTGATGTATGCAATCTAGTGAGTCTTGTAGCGTGAAGTGGATATCGTTATTTTCTTACCTTCACTGATGATTTGAGTAGACATAGTGTATATTTACTTAATGAAACACAAGCCTGAATCGTTTGAAAGGTTCAAGCAAATTCAGAGTGAAGTTTACAGATCATCGTGACAAGAAGATAAAAATGACTGCGATATGATCGTGGAGGTGAATATCTGAGTCACGAGTTTGGCATACAACTTAAGACAATGTGAAAGTTGTTTCACAACTAAACGCCACGTGGAACACCATAGTGTGATGGTGTGTCCGAACATCATAGTTATGCTCTATTGGACATGGTGCGTGCTATGATGTCTCTTGTCGTTTTACTACTATAATTTTGGGGTTATGCATTAGAGACAACTACATTCACTTTAAATAGGGCACCATCTAAATCCGTTGAGATGACACCATGTGAATTATGGTTTGATAGAAACCTAAGCTGTCATTTCTTAATATTTGGGGCTGCGACACTTGTGTGGAAAATGTTTTCACCTAATGAGGTCGAACCCAAGGCAGACAAATGCATCTTCATAGAATACCCTAAGATCAGTTAGGTGAACCTTCTATCTCAGATCCAAGTGCAAAGTGTTTGTTACTAAAACAGATCCTTTCTCGAGGAAAAGTTTCTCTCGAAAAAATTGAGTGGGAGGATGATAGAACTTGATGAGGTTGTTAAACCTTTGTTCAACGAGAGAGTAGCGCAGCAGGATGTTGTTTCTGTGAAGCCTACGTTAGTTGAAGAGGAAGTTAATGATGATGATCATGAAGCTTCAGGATCAAGTTACTATCGAACTTCGTATGTCGACAAGGATGTGTACTGCTCCTAAGCGGTACGACAACCCTGTCTTGGAGGTCATGTTGTTGGACAACGATGAACCTACGAGCTATGGAGAAGCGATGATGGGCCCGGATTCCGACAAATGGTTGGAGGCCATGAAATCCGAGATAGGATCCATGTATGAAAACCAAGTGTAGACTTTGGTAGACTTGCTCATTGGGCGGCAGGTCATTGAGTACAAATGGATTTTTAAAATGAAGATAGACACTGATGGTGAATGTCACTATTTGTAAAGATCGACTTGTTGCAAAGATGTTTGTGACAAGTTCAAGGAGTTGACTACGATGAGACTTTCTCACTCGTAGTGGTGCTAAAGTCTGTTGGAATTATGTTAGCAGTTGCTGTGTTTTCAATTATGAAATCTGGCAGATGGATGTCAAAACATCGTTTCCTTAACGGTTTACTTGAGGAAAGGTTGTATGTGATACAACCAGAAGGTTTTGTCAGGCCTAAGGATGCTAAAAGGTGTGCAAGCTTCGATGATCCTTCCATGGACTGAAGCAAGCATCTCGGAGTTGGAATATACGCTTTGATGAGGTGATCAAAGTTTTGATGTTTATACAAAGTTTACGAGAAACTTGTATTTGCAATAAAGTGAGTGGGAGCACTATAGAATTTCTGATAAGTATATGTGGATGACATATTGTTGATCAGAAACAATGTAGAGTTTCTGGAAAGCATAAAATGGTTATTTGGAAAGTGATTTTCAAAGGAAGACCTGGATGAAGCTACCTAATTGTTGAGCATCAAAATCTATGGAGATAGATCAAGATGCTCGAGAGACTTCCAATGAGTGCATACCTTGACAAGATTTTGAAAGAGTTCAAAATGGATCAGTCAGAGAAAGAGTTCTCGCTTGATTTGTAAGGTGTGAAAGTTGAGTGAGACTCAAAGCTCGACAATGGCAGAAGAAAGAGAAAGGACGAACGTCGTCCCCTATGCCTTAGCCATAGGCTCTATATTATGTCATGCTGTGTACCGCACCTGTGTGTGCCTTGCCATGAGTCCGTCAGGGGGTACAAGAGTGAACCAGGAGTGGATCAGTGGACAGCGGTCAAGATTATCCTCAGTAACTAAGAGACTGAGGAGATGTTTCTCGATTATGGAGGTGATAAAGAGTTCGTCGTAAGGAGTTACATCGATACAAGCTTTAACACTAATCCGGATGACTCGTACTAGCAATCTGGATATGTATAGTGGAGCAGCCATTTGGAATAGTACCGAGCGGAGTGTGGTAGCAGTGTTTACAGTTTGACATAGGTATTTGCAAAGTGCACACGGATCTGAATGTTACAGACCCGTCGACTATAAGACCTCTCTCACATGCAAAGCATGATCAAGCCCTAGAACTCATTGGGTGTTAGATTCATAACAATGCAAATCACATGGTGATGTGAACTAGATTATTGACTCTAGTGCAAGTGGGAGACTGTTGGAAATATGCCCTAGAGGCAATAATAAATTATTTATTATCATATTTCCTTGTTTATGATAATCGTTTATTATCCATGCTATAATTGTATTGATCGGAGACTTAGATGCATGTGTGGATACATAGACAAAACCATGTCCCTAGTATGCCTCTAATAGACTAGCTCGTTGATCAAAAGATGGTTAAGGTTTCCTAGCCATGGACATGAGATGTCATTTGATAACGGGGTCACATCATTAGGAGAATGATGTGATGGACAAGACCCAAACTGCAAACGTAGCATATGATCGTGTCAGTTTATTACTACTATTTTCCGCATGTCAAGTATGTGTTCCTATGACCATGAGATCATGCAACTCACAGATATCGGAGGAGTGCCTTATGTGTATCAAACGTCGCAACGTAACTGGGTGACTATAAAGGTGCTCTACGGGTATCTCCGATGGTGTCTGTTGAGTTGGCATGGATCGAGACTGGGATTTGTTACTCCGTGTGACGGAGAGGTATGTCGGGGCCCACTCGGTAATGCAACATCACAATAAGCCTTGCAAGCAATGTGACTAATTGTTAGTTGCGGGATCATGTATTACGGAACGAGTAAAGAGACTTGCCAGTAACGAGGTTGAACTAGGTATGGAGATACCGACGATCGAATCTCGGGCAAGTAACATACCGAAGAACAAAGGGAATGTTATACGGGATTAACTGAATCCTTGACATAGAGGTTCGACCGATAAAGATCTTCGTAGAATATGTAGGAACCAATGTGGACGTCCAGGTCCCGCCATTGGTTATTGACCGTAGAGGTGTCTCGGTCATGTCTACATAGTTCTCGAACCCACAGGGTCTGCACACTTAAGGTTCGGTGATGTTTCGGTAGTGTAGAGTTATGTATGGTGGTGAACGAAGTTTGTTCGGAGTCCCGAATGAGATCCCGGACATCACGAGGAGCTCCGGAATGGTCTGGAGGTAAAGATTCATATATAGGAAGTCCCAATTTGGTTTCCGGAAAAGTTTCGGGCTCATCGGTAGTGTACCGGGAGTGCCGGTAATGTACCGAGAGTGCCGGTAGTGTACCGGGAGGCCTCCGGGATGGGTATTTCGACCCCAAGAGGTCCATGGGCTGTGGGATAATAATAAACAGCCCTTTGTGGGCTGGGAAAACAGCCACAAAGGCCCATGGCGCGGGAGAGAAAGTCCTAAAGCAAAAAGTGGAAAATCAGCCAATAGGAGGCAATCCTACTCCAACTAGGATTGGAGGTGAAGTAGGATTGCTTCCCACCTCCTATTTCGGCTGAACCAAAGGCCTTGTGTGCCTCTCCTCTCCTCTCCTCCTATATATACTAGTGGATTGGGTGGTTTTTGGACAGAATTTCCGGCCATGTGCTACCCATTCCACCGGTGCATAGTTTCTCCTCTAGATCGGTTTTCTGCAGCGCTTAGGCGAAGCCCTGCCAGAATTGCTCCACCACCATCACCGGAGTGCCATCACGCTGCCGGTGAACTCTCTCTCCTCTCCACCTCCTCTCGCTGGATCGAGACGGTGGAGATCGTCATCAAGCTGCATGTGTGCTGAACGCGGAGGTGCCGTCCGTTCGGCGCTAGATCGGAAGGACCGTGATCGAGATCGCGAGATGGTTCGTGATGTGATCACGGAACGGACCGTGATGAGTTCGCGGGACAGATCGTGATCAAGATCGTGAGACAGATCATGATGAGTTCGCGGGACGGATCATGATGTGTTCGCGGGACAGTTCGTGATTGGATCGCGGGACGCTCGGTGATTTGGATCGCGAAGAAGTTCGACTACACCAACCGCGTTTCTTAACACTTCCCGCTTAGCGATCTACAAGGGTACGTAGATCCACTGTCCCTCTCGTAGATGCTCATCACCATGCATAGGTTTGCGTGTGCATAGGAAAATTTTTGTTTCCCATGTGAGTTCCCCAACAAAACCTTCCGGTCTGACCATGATGGCCGACCGGGCCGGCGTACGACAAGATGTTGTTGTCGATGAAATTATAATCGGGGGTGGGATCCCCCTTGATACAGATCTCGCTACTTGCGACGGGGCGAGGAAACCCAGGTCTGCAAAGTCTTAGTTAGAATTGATGCATATAATGGCTTAAACATGACAAAAGAAACATGCGAACGCAGTAAGTATGAACAATTAAAATACCGGCTGTTAAAAGAAGCCCCCTTATATTGTGTTCGGATTTAACACTCTATGGTGTCTGCCGATTATCCGGAGTACAAGATTGGTTCAGCCGAACATATTGTAGGAAAATAAATTGTCCCTATCGAACAACAAAGTGGGAAAGGAAATGGCGAAAAGGGCAAAAAATAACGGAAAAGGAAAAAGTGTAGGGGAGTATTGACGACACCGGTTTATCTATAGAAGCATTGAAGATGAGTTGCGTTCCATGGGTTTGGTTCAAGGCGGTTATTGGATGAACTCCGCAAACGATAGGCCCCTCCCGCGAGCACTTTGTCAATGATGAAAGGACCCTCCCACTTGGGGTTGAGTTTGTGCTTTCGTTTCTCTAGGATCCGTAGGACGAGTTCTCCTACGTTTTATGCTTTTGCCCTGACCTCCCTACTTTGGTACCGCTGAGCTTGTTGTTGGTAAAGAGTGGATTGAGCTAGAGCTCTGTCCCCCTCCCCCTCCGGGGCGTCTAAGTCATCCTGCTGATCTAACTCGGCCTCCTTTTCCTTGTACATGCGCACTCTTGGTGTGTCGTGGATAATATCGTAGGGGAGAACTGCCTCTACCCCGTAGACCATGAAAAACGGTGTATAACTCGTTGATCTATTCGGGGTAGTACGCAGGCCCCATAGAATGGAGTGGAGTTCCTCCACCCAATGACAGTCGGACTCGTGAAGAGATTGGACCAAACGTGGCATAATGCCGCTCATAATGAGACCGTTTGCTCACTCGACCTGTCCATTGGTCTGCGGATGATAGACCGATGCATAATCGAGCTTTATGCCCATTTTTGTGCACCAGTACTTGACCTCTTGGACAATGAAATAGGTTCCGTTGTCCATTATTATACTATGCGGGATACCGTAACGGTGTACTATGCTAGATATAAATTCAATCACTGGCCCGGATTTAGCCGATTAAATAGGCTTTGCTTCTATCCATTTGGTGAAATTATCAACCATGACCAATAGGTATTTATTTTTCTTGGATCGCCCTTTGAGGGGTCCAACCATGTCCAGCCCCTAGACCGCAAAAGGCCAGGTGATCGGAATAGCCTGAATAGATGTAGGGGCATGTGACTTTGATTTGTGAAGAGTTGACACATGATGCAATGTTGAACGAGTGATTGGGCGTCGGTCCGAGCTGTAGGCCAAAAGAAACCAGCTCGGAAGGCCTTGCCGACAAGAGATCTTGCCGCGGCATGATGCCCGCCCATGCCTGCATGGATTTCAGCAAGGATCTCCCATCCTTGTTCCTCGGATATACACCTCTGTAATACTCCAATTGTTCTTTTCTTGTATAACTCACCCTCATGTACTTTGTAGGCCTTGGATCGCCGAACTATGCGTCGCGCCTCAGTTTGATCATCGGGGAGTTCCTTGTGAAGGAGGTAGGCAAGGAAGGGCTCTGTCCATGGCACAATTACTGCCATTACCTCATGAGCCAAGGGCCTCTCATTCATCGTTGAGCCGCGGATGATGCCATCATCTTGTTCGTTTATAGGGGAACAACGTCGTCCGCTGTTTTTGGACTGGTGCCATTTGCGTCGTCCTGCTATACTATAGAGGGCTTGAAGAGCTAATCCAGGAAGGTGTTTGTCAGGACGGGGTCGCTCTTGGCTCCCATGCGGGCCAATGTATCGGCAGCTTGGTTGTTGTCTGGAGCAACGTGGTGGAATTCCAACCCCTCAAACCGAGAAGATATCTTGAGGACAACGTCTCTATATGCCGCCATCTTCGGATTTTTGGTATCGAATTCACCATTAATTTGGGATATGGCCAGGTTTGAGTCTTCTCGTACCTCTAGCCGTCATATGCCCATTGACATCGCCATCCGAAGACCATGAAGAAGAGCTTCATATTCGGTGGCATTGTTGGAATCGACATACATGATTTGCAACATGTATCTTACGTTGTCGCCTGTGGGGGATGTGAGGATAACTCCAGCCCCCAGACCGTCCAAGGTCTTGGATCCATCGAGGTACATTGTCCAATGGGAGTATGCACTATACTCCCTGGGGAGCTCGGCCTCTATCCATTTAGCCAAGAAGTCCGCCAGTACCTGAGATGTAATGGCGTGACGTGGCTTGTAGTTTATTTCAAAGGGAAGGAGCTCAATGGGCCATTTGGCAATGCGACCGGTAGCGTCCATGTTGTTGATTATATCATTCAAGGGGACTTCTGATACCACCGTTACCATGCACTACTCGAAGTAGTGTCGGAGTTTCCTTGATGCCATCAATACTGTATAGGCTATTTTTTGACAATGTGGGTATCTGGACTTGCACTGTGTTAGTACCCCTGAAACATAATATACCGGCTTGTGAGTTTGGAATTTATGTCCCTCCTCATCTCGTTCGATGACGAGCACCGCGCTGACTACCTTGTTGGTGGCTGATATGTATAACAACATGGGCTCACCATCGCCTGGTGTCGTGAGTATGGGATTGGTTGCCAGTATTGTTTTGATTTCTTCCAACGCAGCCGCTGCTTCATCAGTCCATTCGAAATTGTTTGTCCATTTCAGCAGCTTATAGAGCGGCAGAGCTTTTTCTCTGAGGCGGGAAATAAAGTAGCTTAACGCGGCTATGCACCCGGCTTGTCTCTAGACATGCTTCAGCTCTGTGGGGATTGAAAGTTCTGATAGAGCACGGATCTTAGCTGGATTTGCCTCTATTCCTCTATGGGGGACGATGAATCCGAGCAGCTTACCCGAGGGAACTCCGAATACACATTTTTTCCGGATTGAGCCATATATCATATTCACGCAAATTAGCGAAAGTTTGACGGAGGTCGTCGAGTAACTGATCCACGTGTTTGGCTTTGATTACCACATCATCCACATATGCCTCAATAGTCTTTCCGACCTATGTGGCGAGGCAGGTTTGGATCATGTGATGGTACGTGGCCCTAGCATTTTTATCCCGAAGGGCATCTGTGTTGAAGCAAAATGGCCCGTAGGGGTGATGAATGTGGTAGCCGGCTGATCGGATTCCTTCATTTTAATTTGATGGTATCCAGAGACAGCGTCGAGGAAACACAACAAATCGTGTCCAGCTGTGGCATCAATGATCTGGTCTATGCGTGGTAAGGGAAAAGGGTCCTTGGGGCATGCTTTATTGAGGTATTCGAAATTGACACACGGACGCCAGGATTTGTCTTTCTTAGGTACCATCACCAGGTTTGCTAGCCACTCGGGGTGTTTGATGTCCCGAATAAACCCGGCCTCGAGCAGTTTTGCTAATTCTTCACCCATGGCTTGCCGATTGGGTTCGAAGAAGCGGGGCGGGGTCTGTTTCACGGGCTTAAAGCCTGGAATAATGTTCAAGTTGTGTTCAGCGAGCCGACGTGGGATACCGGGCATATCGGAAGGATGCCAAGCGAAAATGTCCCAATTTTGGCGGAGGAAATTCGGCAATGCTTCTTCCATAAGGGCATTGAGTTGGGCTTCGATGGACGCTGTTTTATTGGGGTCCGTTGGATGCACCTAAAATTTGACGATTTCCTCTACGTGTTTAAAGGACGTGGATTTGGGCCTTTTACTGAGGATCACATCGTCCCTATTGACTGTCGACCGTAGAGCGGTCAATTCTTGGCGGCGAAAGTTTCTGCTAGTGCCTCGAGGGCGAGCGTTGCCACTTTGTTTTCGGGCCGGAGGGCTACATTCGGATCACTGGTGAGTGTGATCACTCCATTTGGTCCTGGCAATTTGAGTTTCATGTACCCGTAATGGGGTATAGCCTGGAACTTTGTAAAGGTGTCGCGTCCTAACAGGGTGTGATAGCCGCTGGGGAAGGGGACGATGTGGAAGAGAAGTTCTTCGGATCGGTAATTTTCAGGCGTGCGGAACACAACGTCCAGGATGATACATCCGGAACAACATGCCTCTTTCCTTGGGATAATTCCCCCGAAGGTTGTCTTGCTA
Source organism: Hordeum marinum (assembly GCA_022496015.1). NCBI lineage: Eukaryota > Viridiplantae > Streptophyta > Magnoliopsida > Poales > Poaceae > Hordeum > Hordeum marinum. The sequence continues at coordinate 67,585,334 of CM039673.1, forward strand.
TGTTCGATGTGAGATTGATCGAACTGCATTTTCTCCAGAGTGGCCTCGTAAATGAGGTTTAGACCAGTGCTGCCATCCATGAATATCTTATGTAGTCTATATCCATCAATGATGGGATTCAAGACTAGAGCAGTTGGTGAATGACCGGGAAGGACGGGCGGCTGGTCAGTGTTCCCGAAAGTAATCGTTATGTCTGCCCATGGGCTAGTAGCTGCCATGTGGTAGACTTGCTCGTTCTCTCTTTCCTTGGGATAATTCCCCTGAAGGTTGTAGTGCTACGTTCGATGCGAGATCGATCGAACTGCATTTTCTCCAGAGTGGCCTCGTAAATGAGGTTTAGACCACTGCTGCCATCCATGAATATCTTATGTAGTCTATATCCATCAATGATGGGATTCAAGACTAGAGCAGCCGGTGAATGACCGGGAAGGACGGGCGGCTGGTCAGTGTCCCCGAAAGTAATTGGTATGTCTGCCCATGGGCTAGTAGCTGCCACGTGGTAGACTTGCTCGTTCTCCCTAAGAGCTCTTTTACGCCTGCTCCTCAAGGGGAAGATCTCATAAACCGTCAGGACTTCGTCATCGAATCCATTTGGCGAAGGAGGGCACTTGTTCGACAGAGGTGTGTCGAGGATAGCCTTGCCACTTTTCGCTACTTGCCTAACGACCCAGCAAGATCGAAGGCTATGAGTAGGGTTTGTGTTCAACAACATGGAATGAATGGGGCAAGGTTTATCTAAAAGTCTGTCGAGGACGGTGCCGGTCCCGAAAAGGGACTTGTTTCTTTTTTCGACGGGTTCATGCCTGGCTGGCCGATTTGGATGTACCCTCTTTCTTCGAACTCCTCTAGGGTGTTTGGAGAATTTTGGTTCCAAGAACAACAGCTCGGATACACCAACGTGTTTCTTAACGCTTCCCGCTTAGCAATCTACAAGGGTACGTATATCCACTCTCCCTCTCGTAGATGCTCATCACCATGGGTAGATCTGCGTGTGCGTAGGAAAAATTTTGTTTACCATGCAATGTTCCCCAACACCGTCTATCCATCCGCTCCTTTTGGAGTTCGGTTTTTAAACTGGACAGTTCGACCGAGCTCGCCTTATTCTTCTGCTCCAAGGCCTCACATCTTTCACTGGCGTCCTTGAGCTCCTCCTGGACCTCTGCCATGCGAGCTTCATGCTTGCCACTGGTGGCCCGAATGGCAGAAAGGGCGACAGCCATTTCTTTAGCAGTTGCCCTCTCGGCAGTTGTTTCGTCCTTCGCGCGCTGAAGCTCGGCCTTGAGCCTCTCCATCTCCTTCGCCAAGGCTGCGTGTGCATTATACAATGTGAAAAAGCTGCATTGACAGTATTCGGATGATAGAGTTTAGGCGAAAGCATTCGGATTCTGTTTTGACATACCTTGAGCCTCGTCGAACCTTCGGTTAAGGGCCTCAACTTCGTCTTCGGAGCGCTTAAGCTTCTGATTTAACTCTTCCCGCTTGGCGCCATTTATGGCCACCACCGATGACGAAGCCTGCATTACACACACAGTTGATACATTACATGGGCTCTCAATTCCTGAATTATAGACAATCTGATCATATGTTGAGTTATTCTAACATGTCGGACACTTAAAGTGCATCTAGTTCAATATCGGATACAGAGGTGACCCCTAGGTGATCTTTTTCACCTCACCTAGGGCTCGGGGGCTGCCATGTATATAATATGATTAAATAAAAAGTTTTGCAAATAAGCACATCAGGTGACTTACTTTAAAACCCATAAGGAGACCTTTGAAGGCCTCCTTTAGTCTGTTGTCAACAGACTGGATGCTCTGCAGTACCGCACCCATAAGAGTGCGGTGATCCTCAGGGATGGAGGCGCTTGATAGAGCCTCCTCCATGACCAACCACCTATTAGTCGGTGGTGCTCGTTATGATCGGATCCCCCAATCACCTATCGGGGATTGAACCGGTGCCTCCGAAGGCGTAGTGCGCTCCGAAGATGTTCTCGGAGGGGACTGAGCGCCCGCTCGTCCCGCCTCCTCGGTGTCCAAGCGGGGTGTAGCCCCCCGGTCTTCAGTGGCCGAGGCATTAGCCCTGGCTACGGTACGGTCTCCCTCGCCACCGGTGTCCGCCTCCATAGGAGTGTGTTGGGATGACACCTCCACGGCGTCCCTCGTGGCGCCTGGAGTGGTGGGATGCGAGGCATCCCCGCTCTCCGCCAGTTCGGCAAGCGGGGTCTCCCCGTCCAATATCACCTCGGTGGGGATAACGCGTGGGGGGCTGCAAGGCAAATAACCTGCATGTTAGCAAACTCTAAATCTATTCGTAATGAATAGGAGGGTCTTCAGATTCTAACCTTCTTGGAGCGGGCTTGACTCGTAGGATCCTTCGTGGAACCTTCTCGAGGTCTTCGGATGCGGTGTCCGAATCCGAGCTATCGCCGGACAGAATCACCCATGTCCGACATGCCCTCTTCTAGGCAGGAGGAGGGACCGGCTTCGGAGCATCCGAAGACGCTGCTCTCTTCCTGACACGGGGGAATTGCCTCCCCTCTCGGCCTCCTCCTCCTCCTCTTCTTCCTCTTCCTCCTCCTCAGCCTCCTCCTGATTCGAGGAGGCGGGGGTATCCTCGGATGCGGCGTCAGGCTGGTCCTTGATGCGGATGCCAGCCTGGCCTGGTTTCTTCTTCTCTTTCTTTGTGGGAACCTCGTAAGGCTTTACCACAAGCATTTTGGCTAATAGCCTGGTCCTCTCATCTTTGGGCTGAGGCGCTGTCGTGGTTTTGTCACGGCAGATGTCCGGGTCACGGACTTAGGTTCGGGGCGAGACGCAACTACGTGGCGGCTTGAATGGGTTGGTCGGAATCGAGAAGACACGGAGTTTTACCCAGGTTCGGCCCCTCAAGTCGAGGTAAAAGCCTACGTCCTGCTTGTCTGGTATTGATGATGATGAAGATCTCTTGGTTACAAGGGTGCTAATCGCTACCTCTAATCACGAGAGCCTCTAATCTGTCTATCTCTAATTGTGTTGTCTAAACTTGTGGACTTATGTCTCTTCTGAATCTTCTCCTCTAGGGGTGCTCTACCCCTCCTTATATAAGTGGAAAGGGTAGGCTTACAAATAGAGTCCTACTAGGAGTAGGAGTAGGACTCGTCTCTCACGAATCCTACTCCGGGTCTTATTTCCTTTAAGGGAATCCTTCTCTCGTGGGCCTTCTCTTGTGGGCCTTCTCTTGTGAGCCGCCTGGCGCCGGCTCACCCACAGGGTCTCATCTCGTGAGCAGCCTGGCGCCGGCTCACCCACCGGGTCTTATCTCGTGAGCCGCCTCGCGCCGGCTCACCCCCCGGGTCTTGGGCCTTGGTCATCTACAGTCCGCCAACCGGGTCTTTAATAAGAATGTTATATCTTCAGTCAGGTCTCCTGTGAGTCGCCCGGCCGGGTCATACCGCGGGGTATATCCCCGACATTAGCCCCCAGGTTAACTTGGATTTATTCATGGTAACCTCCTGAAATAGGAATAGCAAATATGTTAAGTGGTCGGCTTGCTCCTTTGGCCAGCTTATAAAATGGCTTCTCAGGAATCCAGGTCTTCTCTATATATGAATGAACCGTCTTGATAATTATCTTGCTTGCCAATATCGTTTGAAAAATATTGACAATAGGATACCCATATGCCATTGAGCCGGCTTCCAATGCTCTTTGGCGGGTGATCTCCACCGGGTTATAATCATTGATGATGCCGGGTCATTATCGTTGGTGACTCCGGGTTTAAATAAGTAGAATCCAGATGACTTGATAAAAATATTGGGCTGAAAATCCATCTGATGTAAAGCTGGACTTCCATTGTTGTAAAACAAGGCGGCTTATAAAATCTGGCGGGTTATGATCTGTTGATAATCCCGGGTCATAAGTATTTGGTGACACCGGGTCTAAAAACTGAACTCCATATTTAACATCTTGAAAATTCTCCTGATATGTTTTTGATATGTCCATATTACCTGTAGCCCCCAAGCTCCAAGATTATCCATGATAACTTGGTGCTTTACAAATAATATTTTGGACTGTGTAGCCCCCAAGTGCCGGGTTGTCCTGCTTGCAGCAACCTGGGACTCATAATTGCTTTATACCTTATAATGCTTCGGCGGGTGTAGCCCCCAAGAACCGGCCCATCAGAAAGCTTCGGCGGGTGTAGCCCCCAAGGGCCGGCTCATCAGAATGTGATGTGCCGGGTCTTCAATTTGAACCTTATAATCTGCTTAACCGGCTGAATACTGTAGCCCCCAGGTGCCGGGTCAGTAAGAATTTACTGGGCTGGGACTTATAAAAATATGGAAAGGCCGACTCATATTCTTGAGAAAATATAGAAGGATCGGGTCATCTCTTTGAGATAATAGGGTCTTGCTTGACAATGTAATAATTTTGAAAGCCGGCTTGCATTAGCCCCCAAGTGCCGCGGTGCATGCTTGCAACGACCCAGCAAGATCGAAGGCTATGAGTAGGGTTTGTGTTCAACAACATGGAATGAATGGGGCAAGGTTTATCTAAAAGTCTGTCGAGGACGGTGCCGGTCCCGAAAAGGGACTTGTTTCTTTTTTCGACGGGTTCATGCCTGGCTGGCCGATTTGGATGTACCCTCTTTCTTCGAACTCCTCTAGGGTGTTTGGAGAATTTTGGTTCCAAGAACAACAGCTCGGATTGCTAGATACTCTCCATGGCACAGTACTTCTGTACCAATTCAGATAACTCCGAAAAGTTGTTTATGTGTCGGCGGGCCGGGGCATTAAGAATCCCTTCATCATGGCAGTTGCTGATGAAAATTTCCATTACGTCTTGGTCACTAAAACCTTTTACTCTGCTCCTAGCAAGGAGGAGTCTTGCCCAAAAGTGGTGTACTGAATCTCCTTGTATTTGCTTGATATCCCGAAAGTCCGAAGACATGAGCCTTGGCACGGTACTTGGATAATCATCTTGGGTGGTGGGTGGGAAAAAATTCGTTCCCTGTCGCAACGAGTGTTCAGAAGTGCAGTTTCCGAATCGCGCTACGAACCCTGGACCGGTGACAGTCTGGTTTTAAAGCGATTCCCCGCCTTTGATTCTCCGACGGGGTCTTGGAGATCGTGGATGGGGGTATAGACGGTTTTCAATTCCGGCTGTCAGGCAGAATCCGCAACTGGACACTCGACGGTGGCGACAAGGCGGGTGACCAGAGGGACATGAATCTCCCTATCATCGGATCTGATCCCAAGCCGATCATAGATTGGTACCTGGTCATCCGATATACGCATAGCTTTGATCCGATCTAACAACGCATTTAAGAACGAGGCGATGGCAGGATGCGTTTTGCTGATACGAGTGGATTTTTCAAGCGGTGTGACGGTTCCAGAGTTATGTCAAAGCTGATCTGTGTTCCGTTCCATCGTGGGACCTGATGCATTGGACGTCGAAGAATCTGAATTTACAGGTTTTCCTTCTAAGCTTGAGGGTTCCATTGGAATGAGCGTTCCCCGTGAATCAGCCACGAACTCTAGGGTTCCGAACTTAATACACTGACTACGGGGAAACCTTCTGGTCTGACCATGATGGCCTACCGGGCCGGCATATGACAAGACGTCGTTGCTGATGAAATTCTAATCGGGGGTGGGATCCCCCTCGATACAGGTCTTGCTACTTGCGATGGGGTCAGGCGTTGATTCCATTTCGCTCACAAAGGAACTCTCAATGAAAGCACCAATGTCGGTGTCAAAACCGACGGATCTCGGGTAGGGAGTCCCGAACTGTGAGACTAGGATCGACGGTAATAGGAGACGAAGGGGACACGAGTTTACCCAGGTTTGGGCCCTCCAATGGAGGTAATACCCTACGTCCTGCTTGATTGTATTGATGGTATATGGGAATACAGAGTTGATCTACCTCGAGATCGTATGTCTAACCCTAGATGAGTTGTCCTAGCCCTATGCCCTAAAACCCTCCAACTTATATAGATGTCGGGGGTGTCCTTGGCTTACACATGGTCGGTTACATGCCGAAGAGATAACTTGCCTAACTACAGCTAATAACTTGGAGAACACATCTTGACTCCATGAAGCTTCCGTCCTGGCACAAGTGGTCCTCGATCCTCCGATGCCTGCCTTGCGTCCCATATAGTCTGGCCCATGAACAATGGGTCGGGTATCCGAGGACCCCCTAATCTAGGACCCCCTCAATCGGCATACCCGGTCACCTTTGATCGGCGTGATCACCCGACTAGTATCCGTCATGGGGGTTCGGCGGCCCTCGTGATAGACCCCATTATAGATTGGTATCACCTCACAAAAGTCCTAATGGATGGAGGAAGTAGCCTCAACCTGATTTATTCAGACACGGTGAAAAAGATGGGCATAGATCCGTCAAGGATCAAACTCAGCAGCACTACCTTCAAAGGAGTGATCCCAGGCATTGAGGCCCAATGTACGGGTTACGTAACTCTGGAAGTTGTGTTCGGCTAGCCTGATAACTTTCGCAACGAAGACTTGATCTTCGACATTGTGCGCTTCCGCAGCGGCTATCATGCGCTGCTTGGTCGGACAGTCTTTTCTCATTTCAACGCGGTCCCACACTACGCATACCTCAATCTCAAGATGTCGGGCCCGAAGGGGGTCATTACTGTCAATGGCAATACAGAGCGCTCGCTTAGAACTGAGGAACATGCATTGGACCTAGCGGCCAAATTCAGCTACAAAGAAGATCGGCACGTTCCGACATCCGCCATAAAGGCACACAAGGATGGGAAGCAAGTTCGGCTTTAGACCAAAAACTCATATCCTTCCTCCTCCCCTCTACAGGGACTCGCCCGCCAGCGCACAACCTTAAGACCAGCAAAGTACGTGCCGAGGAGGCACAACTTCGCACTTAAGATTCCATGGGTAGAGGTGGGGAAATAAATATGGGTTTTTGGCTGGCTCGAACCCCTATTATCAACTCGTCTTCGGACAAAATGCAGGCGCCCCTAAAGGGGCCTACCTACGGCGTAAAGCTCACCTACAATTCGGCGGCCTCTCAAGACTTTGTTTTCAAAATCCGTCCGCCGAACACTAACACCCATCAAGGTGCATCTAAGAGCAGGAGTCAACTAGCAACGAGGCATATCGAGGACGTGAAGTTATCAATCGAAGACCCGTGATACAACAACTCATGTATATTTTTATTTCTTTCACATACGTGTAAATAGTTGCTTCAGCAATATGAGCTATAAGAGTTGTTGAGAAAATGCAAATTGTGTGGCGCAAGTTTACCCCATATGTCCTTTTTCTCCTCTCTCCCTCTTCTCGTGGACCTGTTCGGTATGATGCGAGGTAACTGGTTAATAGACCAGGGGCTCGAGTTCAAACATAAATTGCCTTATCTATCATGTGTTCGGCGTCTTGGCGTTCGCTTTATATGCATCGGTTTTGACTATGTCTTTGGTCAATAAGTTGGGTTGCCCAGCTCCTGTGCTTTCCCCTTTATGTTCCGCTCGTGTAAAAGGGCAAAGGGAGCACCCTTGCAATTGTGCTTCCGGATAGTCTAGTCAAGCACCTCAGGGGAGAAAGCCGAAAACAGACTGTCATAGTATGCGCGATCCGGCCTGTGAACCCCGAGCTGGAAGTGTTATACTTCAATACTTGTAAGCGGTTATTCCGTGTTATACGAGGAACTTGCCCTTTGCGCAAACATTCTGATACCGGCTTTGGCCACGGTTCGTCCGAACATCACAACACTTCGGTGGCTAATCGTACGCTCCCTATAGTCCTTTTCGGGCCCCTACGACTAAGTGAAAGAAATAAAGCACTATAGTCTGATTGCCTAGTCTGTTGCACTGTACCGCCTTCGCGTTCTGATAATTCAGCTAAGGAACATAGTGCATTGGCATTGACACCCCATGTAGTATCTACATGGGGGCTGAAGTCGACGACTCACATCTTTCAGTATTACATAGCCACATAGGAGTTGTAAAGGAATGCAAAACCATATAAGAACAAATACTAATATCATCATAAGTTTGGACAAGTCTTCGAATGCGTTACAACTCATTCAAACATTTTATCACCCGAACACTGTGACGCTATCACCCGAGCACTCTCCATCACTCCATCGAAGTATAACTCAAGGCATCGATGCTCCTTCTCGGGTGGCGGCGGGTCAGCGGCTACCTTCATCAGATTGAGCCCCGGCCAGTGGGTCTTGGCAAGGGCCATCCGAACTCCTTCGATGCAGGAGGAGCACTTGACGGTGTCGAGGCGGGGCGAAGCAGCAATCAACCTCTGCACCAGGCCAAAGTAGCTGCCTGGCAGCGGCTCGCCGGGCCATAAGCGGATGTAGAGGTCCTTCATGGCCGGCTTTGCCATCTGATGCAGCTCCATTAGCTGTTTCAGCTGCTCCACCAGAAGAGGGGGACGCTCGGAGGCTCCGAACTGTGCCCAGAACAGCCGAGCTTCATCTCCTTCTCCTCGCGAGGCAAACAACTGTTTGGCGTCTGCCACGCTCTTCTGGAGATCGGAAGATGCGCCTGAGGATCGCCACACCTGGGTAAGCAATGCAAATTTACTATCTCCGAATACGCACTTTGGTGAGTACGGCTTACCATCTGTTATGTCCTTGGCCTAGCGCACTCGCTCCTCGTAGAACCGTCTATTGGAAATATGCCCTAGAGGCAATAAATAAAGTTTTTATTATTATATTTCTTTGTTCATGATAATCTTTTATTGTCCATGCTATAATTGTATTAATTGGAAACACATTACATGTGTGGGTAAATAGACAACACTTTGTCCCTAGTATGCCTCTAGTGAACTAGCTCGTTGATCAAAGATGGTCAAGGTTTCCTAGCCATTGACATGTGATGTCATTTGATAACGGGATCACATCATTAGGAGAATGATGTGATGGACAAGACCCAAACTACAAACATAGCATACGATCGTATCAGATTATTGCTACTATTTTTTTCATGTCAAGTATATGTTCCTATGACCATGAGATCATGCAACTCACGGATGCCAGAAGAGTGCCTTGTGTGTATCAAACATCACAACGTAACTGGGTGACTATAAAGGTGCTCTACAGGTATCTCCAAGCGTGTCTGTTGAGTTGGCATGGATCAAGACTGGGATTTGTTACTCCATGTGACGGAGAGGTATCTCAGGGCCCACTCGGTAATACAACATCACAATAAGCCTTGCAAGCAATGTGACTAAGTGTTAGTTGCGGGATCTTGTATTATGGAACGAGTAAAGAGACTTTCCGGTAATGAGATTGAACTAGGTATGGAGATACCGACGATCGAATCTCAGGCAAGTAACATACCGAAGAACAAAGGGAACATCATACGAGATTAACTCAATACTTGACATAGAGGTTCGACCAATAAAGATCTTCGTAGAATATGTAGGAACCAATATGGGCATGCAGGTCCCGCTATTGGTTATTGACCATAGAGGTGTCTCGGTCATGTCTACATAGTTCTCAAACCCGCAGGGTCTGCACACTTAAGGTTTGGTGACGTTTCGGTAGTATAGAGTTATGTATGGTGGTGACTGAAGGTTGTTTGGAGTCCCGGATGAGATCCCGGACATCATGACGATCTCCAGAATGGTTCGGAGGTAGATATTCATATATAGGAAGTCCTGTTTTGGTCGCCGGAGAAGTTTTGGGCTCATCGGTAGTGTACTGGGAGTGCCGGTAGTGTACCGGGAGACCATCGGGAGGGGTATTTCGACCCAAGAGGCTTCATGGGCTGTGGGAGAGTGTTTACCAGCCCTTAGTGGGCTGGTGGAAGTCCCACACAAAGCCCATGCGGTTTGGGAAAAAAGGCCTAAAGAGAAAAGGTGGAAAAGGGCAAAAATAGGCTAAATCCTAGTCCTACTAGGATTGGAGGTGGAGTCCACCTCCTCCACCTGGTTCGGCTGACTCCTTGGAGGCTTGGACCTTGTGCCAAGCCTTCTCCTCTCTTCCTCTTATATATATACTGGAGGTTTTAGGGTTTTTGCACAGAATTTTCAGCCACGTGTTGCCCGTTCCTCCAGTGCATTGTTTCTCCTCTAGATCGGTTTTCTGCAGCGCTTAGGCGAAGCCCTGCTGGAATAGCTCCACCACCATCGCCGGAGCGCCGTCACGCTGTCGGAGAACTCTTCTTCCTCTTTGCTCCTTCTTGCTAGATCAAGACGGTGGAGATTGTCATCAAGCTATACGTGTGCTGAACGCAGAGGTGTCGTCCGTTCGGCGCTAGATCGGAAGGATCGTGATCAAGTTCGTGGGACGGATCGTGATTGGATTGCGGGACGGATCGTTATTGGATCATGATTGGATCGTGGGACGGATCATGATTGGATCGCGAGACGCACGGCGATTTGGATCGCGAAGACGTTCGACTACACCAACCGTGTTTCTTAACGCTTCCCGCTTAGCAATCTACAAGGGTACGTATATCCACTCTCCCTCTCGTAGATGCTCATCACCATGGATAGATCTGCGTGTGCGTAGGAAAAATTTTGTTTACCATGCAATGTTCCCCAACACCGTCTATCCATCCGCTCCTTTTGGAGTTCGGTTTTTAAACTGGACAGTTCGACCGAGCTCGCCTTATTCTTCTGCTCCAAGGCCTCACATCTTTCACTGGCGTCCTTGAGCTCCTCCTGGACCTCTGCCATGCGAGCTTCATGCTTGCCACTGGTGGCCCGAATGGCAGAAAGGGCGACAGCCATTTCTTTAGCAGTTGCCCTCTCGGCAGTTGTTTCGTCCTTCGCGCGCTGAAGCTCGGCCTTGAGCCTCTCCATCTCCTTCGCCAAGGCTGCGTGTGCATTATACAATGTGAAAAAGCTGCATTGACAGTATTCGGATGATAGAGTTTAGGCGAAAGCATTCGGATTCTGTTTTGACATACCTTGAGCCTCGTCGAACCTTCGGTTAAGGGCCTCAACTTCGTCTTCGGAGCGCTTAAGCTTCTGATTTAACTCTTCCCGCTTGGCGCCATTTATGGCCACCACCGATGACGAAGCCTGCATTACACACACAGTTGATACATTACATGGGCTCTCAATTCCTGAATTATAGACAATCTGATCATATGTTGAGTTATTCTAACATGTCGGACACTTAAAGTGCATCTAGTTCAATATCGGATACAGAGGTGACCCCTAGGTGATCTTTTTCACCTCACCTAGGGCTCGGGGGCTGCCATGTATATAATATGATTAAATAAAAAGTTTTGCAAATAAGCACATCAGGTGACTTACTTTAAAACCCATAAGGAGACCTTTGAAGGCCTCCTTTAGTCTGTTGTCAACAGACTGGATGCTCTGCAGTACCGCACCCATAAGAGTGCGGTGATCCTCAGGGATGGAGGCGCTTGATAGAGCCTCCTCCATGACCAACCACCTATTAGTCGGTGGTGCTGGTTATGATCGGATCCCCCAATCACCTATCGGGGATTGAACCGGTGCCTCCGAAGGCGTAGTGCGCTCCGAAGATGTTCTCGGAGGGGACTGAGCGCCCGCTCGTCCCGCCTCCTCGGTGTCCAAGCGGGGTGTAGCCCCCCGGTCTTCAGTGGCCGAGGCATTAGCCCTGGCTACGGTACGGTCTCCCTCGCCACCGGTGTCCGCCTCCATAGGAGTGTGTTGGGATGACACCTCCACGGCGTCCCTCGTGGCGCCTGGAGTGGTGGGATGCGAGGCATCCCCGCTCTCCGCCAGTTCGGCAAGCGGGGTCTCCCCGTCCAATATCACCTCGGTGGGGATAACGCGTGGGGGGCTGCAAGGCAAATAACCTGCATGTTAGCAAACTCTAAATCTATTCGTAATGAATAGGAGGGTCTTCAGATTCTAACCTTCTTGGAGCGGGCTTGACTCGTAGGATCCTTCGTGGAACCTTCTCGAGGTCTTCGGATGCGGTGTCCGAATCCGAGCTATCGCCGGACAGAATCACCCATGTCCGACATGCCCTCTTCTAGGCAGGAGGAGGGACCGGCTCCGGAGCATCCGAAGACGCTGCTCTCTTCCTGACACGGGGGAATTGCCTCCCCTCTCGGCCTCCTCCTCCTCCTCTTCTTCCTCTTCCTCCTCCTCAGCCTCCTCCTGATTCGAGGAGGCGGGGGTATCCTCGGATGCGGCGTCAGGCTGGTCGTTGATGCGGATGCCAGCCTGGCCTGGTTTCTTCTTCTCTTTCTTTGTGGGAACCTCGTAAGGCTTTACCACAAGCATTTTGGCTAATAGCCTGGTCCTCTCATCTTTGGGCTGAGGCGCTGTCGTGGTTTTGTCACGGCAGATGTCCGGGTCACGGACTTAGGTTCGGGGCGAGACGCAACTACGTGGCGGCTTGAATGGGTTGGTCGGAATCGAGAAGACACGGAGTTTTACCCAGGTTCGGCCCCTCAAGTCGAGGTAAAAGCCTACGTCCTACTTGTCTGGTATTGATGATGATGAAGATCTCTTGGTTACAAGGGTGCTAATCGCTACCTCTAATCACGAGAGCCTCTAATCTGTCTATCTCTAATTGTGTTGTCTAAACTTGTGGACTTATGTCTCTTCTGAATCTTCTCCTCTAGGGGTGCTCTACCCCTCCTTATATAAGTGGAAAGGGTAGGCTTACAAATAGAGTCCTACTAGGAGTAGGAGTAGGACTCGTCTCTCACGAATCCTACTCCGGGTCTTATTTCCTTTAAGGGAATCCTTCTCTCGTGGGCCTTCTCTTGTGGGCCTTCTCTTGTGAGCCGCCTGGCGCCGGCTCACCCACAGGGTCTCATCTCGTGAGCAGCCTGGCGCCGGCTCACCCACCGGGTCTTATCTCGTGAGCCGCCTCGCGCCGGCTCACCCCCCGAGTCTTGGGCCTTGGTCATCTACAGTCCGCCAACCGGGTCTTTAATAAGAATGTTATATCTTCAGTCAGGTCTCCTGTGAGTCGCCCGGCCGGGTCATACCGCGGGGTATATCCCCGACATTAGCCCCCAGGTTAACTTGGATTTATTCATGGTAACCTCCTGAAATAGGAATAGCAAATATGTTAAGTGGTCGGCTTGCTCCTTTGGCCAGCTTATAAAATGGCTTCTCAGGAATCCAGGTCTTCTCTATATATGAATGAACCGTCTTGATAATTATCTTGCTTGCCAATATCGTTTGAAAAATATTGACAATAGGATACCCATATGCCATTGAGCCGGCTTCCAATGCTCTTTGGCGGGTGATCTCCACCGGGTTATAATCATTGATGATGCCGGGTCATTATCGTTGGTGACTCCGGGTTTAAATAAGTAGAATCCAGATGACTTGATAAAAATATTGGGCTGAAAATCCATCTGATGTAAAGCTGGACTTCCATTGTTGTAAAACAAGGCGGCTTATAAAATCTGGCGGGTTATGATCTGTTGATAATCCCGGGTCATAAGTATTTGGTGACACCGGGTCTAAAAACTGAACTCCATATTTAACATCTTGAAAATTCTCCTGATATGTTTTTGATATGTCCATATTACCTGTAGCCCCCAAGCTCCAAGATTATCCATGATAACTTGGTGCTTTACAAATAATATTTTGGACTGTGTAGCCCCCAAGTGCCGGGTTGTCCTGCTTGCAGCAACCTGGGACTCATAATTGCTTTATACCTTATAATGCTTCGGCGGGTGTAGCCCCCAAGAACCGGCCCATCAGAAAGCTTCGGCGGGTGTAGCCCCCAAGGGCCGGCTCATCAGAATGTGATGTGCCGGGTCTTCAATTTGAACCTTATAATCTGCTTAACCGGCTGAATACTGTAGCCCCCAGGTGCCGGGTCAGTAAGAATTTACTGGGTTGGGACTTATAAAAATATGGAAAGGCCGACTCATATTCTTGAGAAAATATAGAAGGATCGGGTCATCTCTTTGAGATAATAGGGTCTTGCTTGACAATGTAATAATTTTGAAAGCCGGCTTGCATTAGCCCACAAGTGCCGTGGTGCATGCTTGCAGCGACATGGGACTTGCATATTTGATATAAACTGAACTTTGAATAGTGTAGCCCCCAAGTGCCGGGTCGTCTGCCTGCGGCGACTCGGGACTACGTGAGAGTAATATGACTCACCATGATTTGTTGAATGAATCTTTGACCGTGGTTGTAATATAACCCGGAATGAATATCCTGGAATAACTCCTTTGTCTTTTGACATGAAATCCCTGCTCGTGGTTGCGATGCACCCCGGCAAATATAAGTTTGAGAAATCCATGAGTATTGTAGGTTACTACAGAGCACAATTAAAGAAATCCGAGAACCGGCCAATTAGATGACACGGCATTATATCTGACAGGGCGGCTCTTAACAAATAATAAATTCTCCGAGCTGGTTTAAAAAAACCCAATCATTTATCACCGGTTATGATAACCATGAAGATCCAGCCATGTTGGCTATTAAAAGATCCATTTGCTCTTGCCAGACACTTAATGGCGGCTCATTTTAAGAGATAATACCTGCAAAAAATAAACAAGACAGAATATATTCTGCATTGTTGTGAGGGCAGCTTGGAGAAGCTCAACCCAAAAATGTTCATACCTTTTCATAACATTTGCTCCTTTGCATAAATATGTCTTGAACTTTTTTTTAAGACGTCGTTCCTTCTCCAGAAGCTTAGAGCCGGAGAATATATTTTTTTTGAGGAACTTGACTTTTGTCAACCGGAGCAACGTGGCTCCGGCTCTTGTAATATGAATCTGTTGAAGAGCCGGCTGTCATAGGATAAAGTAAGCTATACCTGACGGTAGGAAGCCTCTATTGACGACGGCGACTGTTGACGAATCTTGAAGCGGCCTACAGCCGGCTGCATGAAGGGTGATGTAAGTTGTACCATGATGGTAAGAAGCCTCCTTTTAGAAGCAAATATTTATCCATTGTATGCCAACACCGGTTGTCAATAGGTTTATGTAAGCTATACCAATGGTAAGAAGCCTCTACTGACAACCGCAGCTCAAAAAAGCCTGCTGTTGGAGGGTGATGTAAGCTATACCCGAAGGCAAGAAGCCTCCTCCAATCCGCCAATGTTGAATAGGGCCGGCTGCCGATGGTTTTATGTAAGCTATACCTTATGGCAAGAAGCATCCATTCGACAGCCGCGACTAGTAATTGTACTAGCTGGCTGTGTGAAGGGTTTATGTAAGCTATACCCAAGGGCAAGAAGCCTCCTTCCACAACTATTTTTGGCATAAACGCCGGTTGTTAGGGTGAGATAAGCGAACCCGTCGGTAAGAAGCCCCCTTCGACAACCGCGGTTAATAAGTAACCGGAAGTGGCATAAAGCCGACCATTAGGGTGAGATAAGCGATACCCGTCGGTAAGAAGCCCCCTTCGATGGCCGCAGTTGATAAGCAACTGGAATTTGATGTACACGCGGTTGCCTTAGGGGAATTTTTTAAGCTATACCAAAGGTAAGAAGCCTCCATCAACAACAGCACTTGATGTACTCAAACAAGGCACAAAGCCAATTGCGCATCATACCAGTTCAGGGTCTCTAAAGCGAGATTGGCCGTCAACTCTATGAGCCGGCTCAGGGTCTCTAAGGCGAAATTGACTGATAAGAGCTTAATTGTTTAACTTATAGCAGTTCAGGGTCTCTAGAGCGAGATTGGCCGTCAACTTTGTGAACCGGCTCAGGGTCTCTAAAGCGAGATTGACTGGTAAGAGTGACATCAGTTCAGGGTCTCTAAGGCGAGATTGGCCGTCAACTCTGTGAACCGGCTCAGGGTCTCTAAAGCGAGATTGACTGGTAAGAGCTTCGACGGGTCACATAGCGGAGCAGCATTAACTTGTAAACCGCCATCTTGTAAAACGCCATCTTATATGAAGAAAACGGCAGAAGCTCCAAGCGACTTTATGATGATCCAATAAATCCGGTCACCTATGTTTGAATGGTGCATCACGGCGGTCTGTCCTCTTGGGCAACTTTTAATCATCTGCCAATAATGTAGTAGCCCCCAGGATTGGGTTTTTACGAAGACCCGGGGTTCTCGTTGAAAACGACCAAATGTGTCTCGCCATGTATGTAGCCCCCGAGTCTTAAGTTGACTCGAAGAAGCGGCTTGAGAATCTCCACTGAAAGTTTGAGGTTGGCCGTGACGGGTTATAGATGATCCCATATGAGTTGTTTTAATAATCCGGTCAATGATTCGTTCCGGCTGTTCGTTGAAGTGAACCAAACTGCAGTGGCGGCGACTTGTGTGCCTGTCTGTTGGGTGGCTCGTATTGATGAGCACTGCACCGATATGTTGATGTAGATCATCATGTGGGTGGCGTTTTGCGCGCGTCCGTTGGGCGGCTCATGAGTACTGCACCCGTGGTATTGTAAACCGGTGCCGCGACATTCTAAGCCGGTGCGGATGGCGAGAGTCGGCTTCGACATTTATAAGTCGGCGTGGACGAAGATTCGGCGATGGCATTGTAAGCCGGCGCTGGTGGCGAAAGTCGGCCACGGCATGGTAAGCCGGAGAGAAAACGTTACTGCATTGTAAACCGGTGCGCCTATGAGAGGCGGCTATGGCATTGTAATCCGGTCATGTTGTGATGGCATTTCGCGTCAAAACATGTCCAGCGGGGCGATTTTGAAACGCGAACGTACCAGGGTCAGAGCAAAGCGGCTCGAAACGGACCCTCCGGGTGATTTTGTCCAATTCTCTCTTTTTTTTTGTTTTTTTTTACTCCTCCGCTCTCCTTTGCCTTATCTTTCCATCGACATACACACGGCAGGGGAGTAGAACGGGAACCATGGCGCGGGAGAGGCGAACCACCACGGAGAGGGGGGAGGGGGGGTTGGCTTGCTGGAGCAGAGGCGGAGGAAAGGGTCGGCGCGCCTGCGCTGCAAGGTCAGCTGGGGGCGGCTTGGCTGTGGCGGAGGGCGCGGCTGACCCGGAGTGGTGCCGGTGAAGGCGGGCGAGGCGAGGCGGACGCGGCCGGAACGGGCGGGTCACAGCGGGAGGCAAACGGCAGCCACGGCGGTGTGAAGGTTTGCAGTTGGCGGAGGAGCGGCTCACAGCGGTGGCGCATGGCGGCAGGCCGCAGCAGAGGCGAGGCCGATCCGGGGAGGCGACCGTGGCGGAGGGAGCGCAGCCAGGCGGTGTGAGCGGCGAGTCTAGCGGGGTGTTGGAGGCCACGGCGTTGTAGCGGAGCCAGGCAGAGCCGGCCAGGGCGAGGTGGGGAACCGTCGGGTTGGCAGGACGCACGGCATCCATGGCGCAGCGGCAGGGAGCCGGCGGCCAACGGGTGCTAGGCGACGATGCATACCGTCAGGAGCGTGGCGGCAGGCGTGGCAGCAGCTCGCGGCGGCGCAAGACGGAGACACGGCGCAGGCGGAGCAGCAGCTCGCGGCGGCGCACCGGCCAGGTAAGGCGAAGACGGCGGCCGCGGCACGCCAGCGGCGAGATGCAGCAGCGGCTGGCTGGCGCGCTGAACCGGCGGGAGCGGGGCGGCTTGGATACGCCACGAGTGCGCAGCAGCGGAGCACAGCGGCGGTCCGGCTCGGTCCCAGGCAAGGTGGAGATGAGCGACTTGCCGGGTCAGCGCTGGAGGCGAGTCATAGTGGCTGGGCGACGACGGCGGGATCGGCTCGGACGCAAGGCCAAGTCCGTGTCCATCCCAATCTCCGGATCGTGGTCTTTCTTTTCTGGAAACGCGGTCGCAAAGTGACCTGAAGAAGAAAACAGCGATGTGGGCGTCTCCGCGTCCGTCTCATAATTGATCAAGCTCATCCTGGCATATTTTCTTCTTCTCTAAATTCTGGACGCGTCCAATCGGTTTGCTGGAGTAGTATAATGAGCACATCTTTGACAAAAACGTTGGACTGCTAGTACTTTGCAACATAGTCGTCTCATGGCTTGCCATGCTAATACATGAATTAACTAATCTTGAGGCGTGTAGCATAAAACTCTGTTTACTTATAGTGGCTGATTTGATCACCGCAATACTATAATATTTTCCTTCAATCGTTGCTTGATTTGGCAGCCAATTTGAGACTGGTGACCCATCACGAATCGCAGACTTGTAGTTCTCTCTTTATTTTTTACTCAATTCCTGGCAAATTGACGTAATGCATCTGTCTCGTCCGTTGTCTGCTTTCGCGGTTACCAATCAGGCTGATGGCATCACGTACTCGGAGCAGAATTCGGCGCTTTTTTAATAAGTACTAAAACAATCTGAATCGATCTCGGTCTCGCCGGATCGCGTCGGTTGCTCCAGTCGGAGTCAGCCTTGCTCGGACAGACGGATTAACCCGCCGCCTGGGGCTACGGGCGCGGAAACCTGGTTTCTTTGAAACTCAATCGTGTATTGTCAATCCTAATCCTTGACACGGAGATATGGTGTAATGTTGAAGACGATTTCTTAGGCGTTGGCGTAATGAGTCTCTGTCATTGTTGATGAAGATGGACCCATGAAAATCTGAGTTCCCACGCATGCAGATCCTTTGGAGACGGTTTTTCTTTATTTTGAACAACCGCGTGCCTCTCGCTTCCTGAAAAATTCCTATCAAGAACACAACTCCATCGTGCGAGGCCCCACGGTGGGCGCCAACTGTCGTGGTTTTGTCATGGCAGATGTCCGGGTCACGGACTTAGGTTCGGGGCAAGACGCAACTACGTGGCGGCTTGAAGGGGTTGGTCGGAATCGAGAAGACACGGAGTTTTACCCAGGTTCGGCCCCTCAAGTCGAGGTAAAAGCCTACGTCCTACTTGTCTGGTATTGATGATGATGAAGATCTCTTGGTTACAAGGGTGCTAATCGCTACCTCTAATCACGAGAGCCTCTAATCTGTCTATCTCTAATTGTGTTGTCTAAACTTGTGGACTTATGTCTCTTCTGAATCTTCTCCTCTAGGGGTGCTCTACCCCTCCTTATATAAGTGGAAAGGGTAGGCTTACAAATAGAGTCCTACTAGGAGTAGGAGTAGGACTCGTCTCTCACGAATCCTACTCCGGGTCTTATTTCCTTTAAGGGAATCCTTCTCTTGTGGGCCTTCTCTTGTGAGCCGCCTGGCGCCGTCTCACCCACTGGGTCTCATCTCGTGAGCATCCTGGTGCCGGCTCACCCACCGGGTCTTATCTCGTGAGCCGCCTCGCGCCGGCTCACCCCCCCCCCCCCCCGGGTCTTGGGCCTTGGTCATCTACAGTCCGCCAACCGGGTCTTTAATAAGAATTTTATATCTTCAGCCGGGTCTCCTGTGAGTCGCCCGGCCGGGTCATATCGCGGGGTATATCCCCGACAGGCGCCGAACTGTTAATGTTGACGGCTTTCTTCGGCCATCTCTTCAAAGACGGATCGGATAAGGGGTCATGAGATCTTCCTATGTAATGAAGACGGCCAAGCTAGGGTGTATTTTACCTCGGAATCAGGCTTGGCGGCGTGCAGACCCTTGTCCTCCTCCTCGGACGGCTAGCTCTTCTGTGATTTGAGGAGCGCCTTCCACAACTTCTCCCGCGTAGTGCGGAAGAGATTCCAGACTATGGGCTCGGTGTTGAGCTCACGAGCCCACAGGGGGGTGTCCTAGCGCTGGCAAGGGAGGATGCGTCTTCCGGGCATCACCTGGACCACATCGGTCAACTTGGTGCCCTCATTGACCATGCAGCGGATGCACTTCTACAGGTCACTCGCCTCCTTGCCCGGTCCCCAGACAAGGCCCTTTTCGAGCCATGCAGCCAATCTGGTGGGGGACCGGATCTGAATGCGGCAGCGGGATACTGACCTTCTTATTGTGGTTCGGTGATGTAGAACCACTCCTTCTACCACCCTTTAATGTTGGCAATGAGGGTGCCAGACGGCCACTCGATGTGGGTGAGCTTGCTGATGACGGCCTCACTGCAATCTGTGTGCTTGCCACTGACGCACTTGGGCTTGATGTTGAACACCTGAAGTCAGAGCCCGAAGTGTGGCTCGATGCGCAGGAAGGCCTCGTAGACGAGGATGAACGCCGAGATGTGCATGATGGAGTTCAGCGGGAGGTCATGGAAGTCAAGGCCATAGAAGAACATCAGCCCCCTGACAAACGGGTAGAGGGGAAGCTCAGCCCCCTAATGAAGTGGGGGATGAACACCACCCTTTTGCCTGGCTTGGGGGTGGGGATCACTTGGCCCTCCTCCGTCGCGCGATGAGGGATGTCAGCGGAGAGGTAGCCGGCCTTCTTGAGGTAAAGAATGTCCTGGTCGGTGACCGTGGAAGCTTCCCATTGGTCGTTGGAGCCCGCCATTGATGAGCTCGGAGGAGGGGGTGAAAGGACCTAGATCTGTGCTTTGGAGGCGCAAGGGAATGGGAGGCGGAGAAGTCGAATGGAGAACGTGAATAGCCTTCGGGGTTTTCCTCCTTTTTTTATGAGGCCTATCAATTTGAACTCCCCTTGCTGCGCCGTGAATCCCTCCACTTCTTGAGACGCGCGAGCCGTTGCGCGCGCATGATTAAGTATATCCCGTATAAAACAGGACATGATCGATATATTGATAGACCGTGATGATTAAAACAGCCTCGAACTGCGAATCGAGTCTATGTAACTGGCCTTGTGGTCGTGGTGGGTTGTGACCTTTCGTCAGAGAGGTCATCAGAGGAACATTGTTTACCCCGTGACGTTTGGCCTTCAAGGCCCACCAATTTGCAGTGTTCGGACATGCCACTATGCGGAAAACTACTTATCATCAGAGGCCGAACTATGGTTTGGCGGGAAGGAACTCACCTTGCAAGCCGAAGACTCTGTTCGTGAAGCAATTGGAGATGGCGACCCTTGGCATTGGAGGCAAGTTCACGGGCTACTGAGGGAGTCCTGGATTAGGGGGTCCTCGGGGGGGCGGCCTATTATTATGGGTTGGACTATATGGGCTACTTGTCGAACACTAGAGGATTTGAAGGCCCAGCCTCCAGGATGGAAGCTTTAGGAAGCACGGCTTGCGCCACACGTTTGATGTAATAAATAGGCATGTGTATCTCTTCGGCATGTAACTGACCATGTGTAAACCCTAGGCATCCTCGGCGTTTATATAAGCCGGAGGGTTTTGGGGTATATACACAGAACAACTCATCTAGGGTTAGCTATTCGATCTCGAGGTAGATCAACTCTGTAACCCCCCACATCATCAATACAACCAAGCAGGACGTAGGGTATTACCTCCATAGGAGGCCCGAACCTGGGTAAATCTGTGTCCCCTTTGTCTCCAGTTATCGTCGATTCTATTCTCACAGTTCGGGACCCCCTACCCTAGATCCGCCGGTTTTGACACCAACACATGGGCTACCCAGAGAGTGCTTGGATGCCCCTTGTGCATGGGGGCAAAAGACCCCGTGCACACGGGGTGTCAAGAAAGTCTCTCTTGAACCTAGCTGAGTACCCTAACAGGACACCTAAAGGGCACGAGGATGGTGGAAGATGTAGGAGGTATGTTGTATAAGTTTTGGAGGCATTCCCACACAACACAAATCAACGAAGACCCCTCTTAATAGTGCGATACTTCCTATGACTCAAATTGAACTAACATGAAAACCTTCGAGTCGCTGAAACAACCACGCCTTTCATCTTTTTGAATTGGTGGATCGAAAACTCAATCAAGAACTTCATGGAACCAATCATGAGATAAACTTTAGCAACTGGTGACCCAAAAGTATAGGGTATCAACCGTAGTCCTTTATATAAGTAAGAGAGTCAAACTCAACGAGGAGCAGAAGGAAAGGACACGCGGTTTTCAGCAAGGTATTCTTTGCGAGTGTTGTGAGTAATAATAGTAGATAGTTTTGTAGCGAGATAATTAGTAACAAGTGACAATAGTAAAAAAGGTGTAGAAAGGTAGCCCAATTCTTTTTGTAGCAAAGTACAGGCCGGAAAGTACTCTTATATTAAGCAAGCGCTCCCGAGGACACTTGGGAATTTCTGTCTAGTCATGTTCATCATGTTGAGTTGATCTGTGTCCACTACTTTGATACTTTGATATGTGGGTGGACCGGTGCTAAACTGATGGTATTACTTGAACTAAAAACCTACTTGTGATTACCCCCTCCCGCAAGCATCCGCAACGATGAAAGAAGAATTAAGATAAATCTAACCATAACATGAAACGTGTGGATCCAAATCAGCCCCTTATGAAGCAACGCATAAACTCGGGTTTAAATTTCTGTCACTCTAGCAACCCATCATCTACTTGTTACTCCACAATGACTTCCCTTAGGCCCATAATATGGTGAAGTGTCATGTAGTCGACGTTCACATGACACCACTAAGAGAAGTAATAACATACATATCATCAAAATATCGAAAGAATACCAACTTCACAAGATTACTTATAACAAGGCTTCTCCCATGTCCTCGGGAACAATAGTAACTACTCACACCTCATCAACATGTTCAAGATTAGAGGTATAATAATAATGATTAAGGATTTGAACATAATGTCTTACACCAAGCAATCAACAAGCATCAATTACAAGATGTAATCAACACAAGTAGTAACCCACATGTACCAATTTGAGGTTTTGGGACAAAGATTGAGTAGAAGAGATGAACTAGGGTTGGAGATGAGATGGTGTTGGTGAATATGTTGATCAAGATTGGTCCTCCCACGACGGAGGAAGTGTTGGTGATGACGGTGGCTTCGATCTCCCCTCTCGGAGAGGAATTCCCCTGGCAGAATCTGGCCGCCGGAGTGCAAAAGGGCCACTGCCCAGGTTTCTGCCTCGAGATGGCGGCGCTTCATACCAATAGATTTCTTATGCTTTTTTCTAGGGTAAAACACACCATATAGGAAAAGAGGGGGTCGGGAGACCTGCTGGGCCGCCACAAGCCATCAGGGTGCAGCCAGGGGGGTGGTCGCGCCCTGTTGGCTTGTGGCCAGTAGGTAGCCCCCCTCTTGTATATTTTTGGCCCAATAATTCTTATATATTCCATAAAAAATCTCTATGAAGTTTCAGGTCATTTGGATTCTCGTGATTTTTCTACCTTTTTCTTGGTTTTCCGGTCGAGAAATCCAGTTTCCAAATATTTCCCTCTTTGTGATGCACCTTGCATATTCAGAGAGAAAGGGCATAAGAATTGTATGATAATAGAGAAAAATGGGCAAGAAAAACACAAATATAAATAAGATACCATGATGCAAAATGGACGTATCAACAACCAATATTAGTTACTCTAATCATATTTCATCACACCAAGATATAATTAAGTGCCATATGCACTTTCAGTCTCCCCCTTTTTGCTGCATTGATGACAACATGATTAGGACATGGAATTAAGATATATAAAATTAAAACGCCATGTGTAAGACAACAAATGATCAGATGAGCTCCCCCTACATGTGTACAAGAGCATCAAGCACACACATATGG
Source organism: Hordeum marinum (assembly GCA_022496015.1). Taxonomy (NCBI): domain Eukaryota; kingdom Viridiplantae; phylum Streptophyta; class Magnoliopsida; order Poales; family Poaceae; genus Hordeum; species Hordeum marinum. The sequence continues at coordinate 67,608,627 of CM039673.1, forward strand.
GGCTCCCCTAGATCAATAAGGTCAAGAGCAAGTGATCAAACATAAATACTCTACACGGTGCCTAGATCACATGCAAGGAGTATTGTGAGCAAGGATGGTGAGACATAACAAATAATAATATGATCATATGACATGAGATGAACAATATATAATAGAAGATCCATAAACCACATAGTGTCACACATAGAAAAGATAAAGTAGATCACGAACACACGATGAAATGCAAGTAAGAGTATCTCAAGACAATTAAACACCACAACAGAATAACGGGGCCTTGAGATCTCAGAAACTCGAAAACGCCTAAACCACTTCTCCCCATTTGTCATCAAGACAACAAAAAGGTGGACTGGTGCTAAGGTGTTATTCTTACTTGAACTAACAACCTACTTATGATTAACCCCTCCCGCAAGCATCCACAACTACGAAAGAAGAATTAAGATAAATCTAACCATAGCACGAAACGTGTGGATCCAAATCATCCCCTTATGAAGCAACGCATAAAGTGGGGTTTAAATTTCTGTCACTCTAGCAACCCATCATATACTTGTTAATCCACAATGAATTCCCTTAGACCCATGATATGGTGAAGTGTCATGTAGTCGACGTTCACATGACACCACTAAGAGAAGTAACAACATCCATATCATCAAAACATCAAATGAATACCAACTTCACAAGATTACTTATAACAAGACTTCTCCCATGTCCTTAGGAACAATAGTAACTACTCACACCTCATCAACATGTTCAAGATCATAGTTATAATAATGATGATTAAGGATCTGAACATAATGTCTTCCACCAAGCAATCCAACAAGCCTCAACTACAAGATGTAATCAACACAACTAGTAACCCACAGGTACCAATCTAAGGTTTTGGGACAAATATTGAATACAAGAGATGAACTAGGGTTTGAGATGAGATGGTGTTGGTGAATATGTTGATGAAGATTGGTCCTCCCACAAAGGAGGAAGTGTTGGTGATGACGATGGCTTTAATCTCCCGTCCCGAAGAGGAATTCCCCTGGCAAAATCTGACTGCCCGAGTGCAAAAGGGCCTCTACCCAGGTTTCCGCCTTGAGACGGTGGCGCTTCGTCCCAAGAGATTGCTTATGTTTTTTTCTAGGGTAAAACACGCCATATAGGAGAAGAGAGGGGTTGGTAGACCTGCTGGGCCCCCACAAGCCATCAGGGTGTAGCTAGGGGGTGGTTATACCCTGTTGGCTTATGGCCAGCACGTGGCCCCCTATGGTATATTTTTGGCCCAATAATTCTTAAATATTCCATAAACATGCTCTATGAAGTTTCAGGTTATTTGGAGTCTTGTGATTTTTCTGCCTTTTCTCTTGGTTTTTCGGTCGAGAATTCAAGTTTCCAAATACTTCCCTCTTTGTGATGTACTTTGCATATTCGCAGAGAAAGAGAGTAAGAATTGTATGATAATAGGGGGAAATGGGAAATAATAACACAAATATCAATAAGATATCATGATGCAAAGTGGACGCATCAACAACCGATATTAGTTACTCTGACCATATTGTCATCACACCAAAATATAATTAAGTGCCATATGCACTTTCAGTCTCCCCCTTTTTGGTGCATTGATGACAACATCGTTAGGACATGGCATTAAGATATATAAAATTTAAACACCATGGGTAAGATAACAAATGATCATAGGAGCTCCCCCTGCATGTGTACAAGAGTTTTTATTTCTAGCAAGTTCACATACTCAACTATCATGTAGCCTTCTATGATTGTTGACACAAATTGCATATTTTTGGAACTAGTGATTCCATAGGACACATAGGTAGATGGGGGCTTTATTATCTTTGCCACCCAAATTATTTACCTCAAGGATAGTGTCAACAATGATGAATCATGATCACCTACATTCAATTGGGTATATTTGTCTGGTCCTTTCCTCAACACATAATGCTGGCGATCTAAAAAATGGGCAGGTAGGAATAAAGGTAAATATTATTGACTCTTGCATGAAAATAAATTCTTGTAAGGAGATACAAGATAGACCCTTCATAGAGGGAAGCAGAGGTTGTCATGCGATTTTATTTGTTTGGAATGTGCAAACTCTTAATGCAAAGGAACGTCACTTTGCATTGCGCCTTGATAGCACACTTTATTATGCATGTTGTCGCTTTTATTTCTTCTCTATCAGAAGATCATGTAAAGCTTATTTTCCCTTGCAATAAAAGATCATACATGTTTATAGGCAATTTTTATTCCTTTGTGCACCGATGACAACTTACTTGAAGGATCTTATTCAATCCATGGGTAGATATGGCGGACTCTCATGAAAAGAAACTGGGTTTAAGGCGTTATGGATGCACAAGTAGTATCTGTACTTAGTGCGAACTTTTTTTGGCTAGAAAAAGATCTAAGCATCACATGTTAAGGGATCCATGACAATATATCTTCTATGCAAATGTAAACAATCATGATCATTATGTTGTCTTCCATGTACCACATCAACACTTGATCATTATATAATATTTTATGGGGGCTCACAAACATAAACGGTGTCCGAGATACTGTATTTACATGTGAATCTCCTCTTCTCTATCATAATTTTGCATAGATTATATCAATTACTAATGCTATCTTTGTTAGTTCTTAACATCTTTTATCACTTATACCTTTTTCTATGTGAAGTCATTACTCTCTGTGAGATAAGCATATGATCTTTTCTATTTATTTTATTTCCATGCTATGATGATGGGTGCATGAAGGTGAAGCACACAAATTCAACTAATCTTTGTTATGTAACTCTCACACCTGATTACAAGGATATATAGATCTCAAAGAAAAATTCTAAGCAAAGCAAATCTGACATTTTATTTCTCTAAATCACGTAAAACTAAGGATCGAACTAAGATATGTAGTAGTAGTAAAAGTGATGGTGATACGATACCGGGACACCTACCCCAATCTTGCAGGGTGGTGAACATACCCATGTACTCAAGGGTCCTTCTTGGGTGATAGTGGTGATGATGTGGTAGGCTTGTACTTTGCAATGGTTAACAGGGCAGCCTTCAATTCCCTCATCTCATGGAGTATATGTTGAATCATTGAAGTGTTCTTTTGTACTTCCACCATAAGATGTTTATTCTCTGGCCACCAAGAGCTTTTTCTTGCATCACTTTCACTTGGACGAGAGATGTCCCAATTGGACGGTATATGCGAGCGAGAAATATTCTCAACTCCACAATTGTGAATCAAATTGTGTAAGTTATTTGCATGTAACCTGTCGAGGGGCCTCCTCAGAGTGGATTCATCTTGTGCTTCCCGAGCTAGCTGAGCTCTCCTCCCCATTGTTGGGCATGGATTCGTAGAGGTGGAGATGTCGGCTAGTGTCCCATGATCCGAGGCTGGAGCATGCACTTCCATAGAGTCCATAGGTTCTTCCCGTGAGATGACTTCCTCTGATCCTTCTTGTTCAGGTTCCATCAGCAACAGCCAAGCTTGGTCCTCAATGTTGTTGGAGGAGGACGAAGACATAGCTTCCACACCTTGAGGAATCTGCGAGAAAAACAACCCAAAACAAGAACAGAGGAGAAACTCGCAATGAAGTGGTCAAAACATACAGGAGTATATATGATGATTTTTTCTAGGTCATAATACGTGTTCGGGAAGTAAACAGAGTCCGAGAGACACACGAGGGCCCCACAAGCCATGAGGGCACTACCAGGGGTGGTGATGCCATTTTGGCTTGTGCCTCATGTGTCCCCCTAACTCCTTTTTGTTTTTGGATTTTTTTTCTAAAATACCAAAACCAACATAACATCTTTTTGTGCAATTTTTGGAGTCGGTTTACTAACCGTATCACGTACCTACTCCTTTTTCAGGTTTGTGGAGTGTTTCGGAAGGTCTCTTTTATGTGCTCCTCCGATGTTATCAATTGAATAATATTAGTTTCAACATTAATCGGCGTACCTGAATTGTAATGCTTGGTTCTTTGCCCATTTACCACTCTCGAGGTTTTGCCTTCGAAGTTATTGATCTTTATGGCACCAAAGCGATAGACCTCCTCGACAATATATGGGCATTCCCATTGGGAGAGGAGTTTTCCTGCAAAAAATCTAAAATGAGAATTGTAGAAAAACACTAGGTCTCCTACATTGAATTCTCGTTTTTGAATTCTCTTGTCATGCCATCTTTTAACCTTTTCTTTAAACAACTTGGCATTTTCATATGCTTGTGTCCTCCATTCATCTAGTGAGATAATATCAAATAACCTTTTCTCCAACAAGTTTAAGTCATAATTAAGTTCTTCAATTCCCCAATAAGCTTTACGTTCTAATTCAAGAGGTAAATGACAAGCTTTTCCGTAGACCATTTTATATGGAGACATTCCATTGGATTCTTATAAGCAGTTCTATAAGCCCATAGAGCATCATCTAGTTTATTAGACCAATTCTTCCTGAATCTATTGACAGTTTTTTGCAAAATTAATTTTATTTCTCGGTTGCTCAATTCAACTTTGCCACTAGACTTAGGATGATAAGGTGATGCAATTCTCTGGTTAAGATCGTATTTAGCTAGAAGTTTACGGAAAGAAACATGTATAAAATGTAAACCACCATTAGTCATTAAGTATCTAGGGACTCCCAACCTCGGGAAAATGATGTCTTTAAGCATTTTAATAGAGGTGTTATGATCAGCGCTACTTGTTGGAATAGCTTCTGCCCACTTAGTAACGTAATCACCAGCAACTAAAATATGAGTATAGCCATTAGAGGAAGGAAAAGGTCCCATAAAATCAAAGCCCCAAACATCAAATGATTCAATAGCAAGTGAATAATTCGTAGGCATTTCCTGACGTTTGTTAATGTTACCCACTCTCTGACATTCATCACATGAAAGGACATACTTACGAGCATCTTTAAAACGAGTAGGCCAATAAAACCTGGATTGTAATACCTTGTGTGTAGTTATGTGATTCTGTCACCAGCATGGTGTCCTCTGGAAGCCTCGGAGTGGCACTTCCTTAGAATATGTTCTTGTCCATGCTCAGGTACACAACATCTAATAACAACATCTACACCTTCTTTATAAAGATCTGGGTCATCCCAAAAGTAATGTCTCAAATCATAAACGAAATTTTTATTTTGTTGATAAGTGAAGCTAGGTGGAATATACTTAGCAAAAATATAATTAGCATAACCAACATACCAAGGAGTGCTACCTGAAGTATTAATAATAGCAAAGTTTCTTATTAGGAAATTATCATCAATAGGAAGCATCAAGACAATTTTCCATCCTAGACAAGTTACTTGCTACGAGGGTTTTAGCTCCCTTTATATCAACTATATGAAAATAAAATTCTTAAAGTAAAAGCACCCACCTAGTAAGTATAGGTTTAGCATCTTTCTTTTCCATAAGGTATTTAATAGCAACATGATCAATGTGAATAATTACTTTGGAATCAACGATATAAGGTCTACACTTATCACATGCAAAAACAACTGCTAAAAGTTCCTTTTCAGTAGTAGCATAATTGCTTTAAGCTGTGTCTAGGGTCTTACTAGAATAATGAATAACATTAACTTTCTTGTCTATTCCTTGCCGTAGAACAGCACCAACAGCATAATCACTATCATCACACATAATTACAAATGGTAAGTTCCTATCGGGTGGTTGAACAATGGGTGTAGAAATCAAAGATTTCTCAAGTATTTCAAAGGCCTCTACACAATCATCATAAAAAAAAGGAATATATTTTTGAAGAAGATTAGTTAGTGGACTATAGATCTTTGAGAAATCCTTAATGAAATGCCTATAGAAACCAACATGACCAAGGTAACTTCTTATAGCTTTGATATCTTTTGCACATGGCATTCTTGTTGGGGAACGTTTCATGGGAAACAAAAAAATTCCTACGCTTCACCAAGATCAATCTAGGATATGAGCGTCTATGAGATGAGAGATTGCATCTACATACCCTTGTAGATCACTAAGCGGAAGCGTTAAGCAACGCGGTTGATTTAGTCGAATGTCTTCGCCATCCAATCATGATCCGTCCCGTGAACTCCTGATCAAGTGTCGAACGGACGGCACCTTCGCGCTCAACACATGTGCATCTTGATGATGCCTTCACCTCCTCGACCCAGCAAGAGATGGTGAAGTAGTATCCCGAGTCCTCCGACAGCACGACGGCATGGCGAGGTGGTGGTGATGACAGCTCGGTAGGGCTTCCTTGTGTGCTATGATGTGGAGAAGAACTATGAGGGGGAGGAGAGGCAATGTCGTAGCACGTTAGGGTGCAACTGCCCTCTCTCCCCCTCTCTATATATAGGGGGAGGAGGGGAGGGGCACCCTAGGGTTCCCCTAGGGGCCGGCGGCCAAGGGGTGGCGACCAGGGTTTGGGTGCCCCCCTAGGCGCCTTGCCTCCCAAGTTAGGGGTGGCCGGTAGCGCTAAGGGGTGAGGCCGACCTCCCAGACGAGTGGGACGAGGTTGGGGCGGTGCCCGACCCCTTGTGGGTGGTGCACCCCTCTCCTTGTCAAATGAGGCCCCCCAAAACTTGTCGGGACCCCCAGAAACCCCTTTCGGCACTCTGTCAATTCCCCGTATGCCTTGGAACACTTCCAGACTCCAATTCCCTTCATCCTATATATCAATCTTCACCTCTGGACTATTCCGGAGTTCCTCATCGCGTACGAGATCTCATTCGAGACTCTGAACAACCTTCGGTCGCCAACAACACAACTCGACTATACTTATATCGTCACCAAATGTTAACTGTGTAGACCGTGTGGGTTCGAGAACTATGCAGACTTGACCGAGATACCTCTACGACCAATAACCAATAGCGGGATCTGGATGCCCATATTGGTTCCTACATATTCTATGATGATCTTTATCGGTCAAACCTCGATGTCAAGGGATTTAGTCAATCACGTACGAAGTTCCCTTTGTTTATCGGTATGTTACTTCCCGATATTCGATCGCCGGTATCTCCATACCTAGTTCAATCTCGTTATCGGCAAGTCTCTTTACTCGTTCCGTAATACAAGATCTCGTGGCTAACTCTTTAGTCACTTTTCTTGCAAGCTCATTATGATGTTGTATTACTGAGTTGGCCCTGAGATACCCCTCTATCACACGGAGTAACAAATCTCAGTTTTGATCCATGCCAACTCAACAGACACCCTTGGAGATACCTATAGAGCACCTTTGTAGTCACCCAGAGTTGCAACGTTTCATACACACAAGGTACTCCTATGCTGTCAGTGAGTTGCATGATCACATGGTCATAGGAACAGATACTTGACATTTAAAAACAATAGCAATAAACTGACAAGATCATATGCTAGTTCGTCGTTTGGGTCATGTCCATCACATCATGCTCCTAATGATGCGATCCCATTATCAAATGTCATCTCATTTCTATGGTCAGGAAACCTCGACCATCTTTGATCAACGAGCTAGTCAACTAGAGGCATACTAGGGAGACAATGATGTCTATGTACACACACATTTATTTGAGTTTCCAATCACTACAATTATAGAATAGATAATAAACGATTATCATGAACAAGTAAATGTAATAATAACTATTTTATTATTGCTTCTAGGGAATATTTCCAACGGTCTCCCACTTCCACTAGAGTCAATAATCTAATTCACATCATTATGTGATTTACATTGTAATTAATCTAACACCCATATAGTTCTGGTGTTGATCATGTTTTGCCCGTGGAATAGGCTTAGTCAACGGGTCTACGACATTCAGATCCATGTGTACTTTGCAAATATTTATGTCCTCCTCCTTGATGTGATAGTGGATGGAATTGAAGCGTCACTTTATGTGTCTAGTCCTCTTGCGAAACCTTGGTTCCTTGGCCAGAGCTATGGCACCAATGTATTCACAAAACAGAGTCATTGGGTCTAGTGCACTAGGCACAACTCCAAGATTTGTCATGAACTGCTTCATCTAGACACCTTCCTTCGTCGCGTCCGAAGCAGCTACATGTAGAATCAGCTACCATGCTTTGCTTGGAACTGCACCAGCTTACTGCTGCCCCATTGAGAATATATACATATCCGGTTTGAGACTTTGATTCATCTAGATCAGTGTCAAAGCTTGCATTGACGTAACCCTTTACGACGAGCTCTTGATCACCTCCATAAATGAGAAACATTTCCTTAGTCCTTTTTAGGTACTTAAGTATATTCTTGATCGTCGTCCAGTGTTCCATTCCTGTATCACTTTGAAACCTTCCAGCCATACTTATTGCAAGACTGACATCTGGTCTTGTGCACAAGATTGCATACATGATAGAGCCTTGTTACTTCTCGATCGTGCGTTGGTTTCCGTTAAGAGGAACGGTTGATGTAGCAAAGTAGATAAGTATTTCCCTTAGCTGTTGAGAACCAAGGTATCAATCCAGTAGGAGATACAAGCAAGTCCCCAATATATGTACCTACACAAAGAATCAAACACTTGCACCCAACGCTATAAAGGGGTTGTCAATCCCTTCACGGTTACTTGCAACAATGAGATCTGATAGAGATAGATAGGATAGATTGCTTGAACAGAAAGTAAAACAAAAGTTAAAAATAATGCAACAAAGTATTTTTGGTATTTTTGGTTTTATATCTGAAAGTATAAGATGGAAAATAGACACGGGGGCCATAGGTTTCACTAGAGGCTTATCTCATGATGGCAAGTATTACGGTGGGTGAACAAATTACTGTCGAGCAATTGATTGAAAAGCGAATAGGTATGAAGATATCCAAGGCAATGATTATGCATATAGGCATCATGTCCATGTCAAGTAGACTGAAACGATTCTGCATCTACTACTATTACTCCACATATCGATCGACTCATGCCTACATCTAGAGTATTAAGTTCATGAAGAACAGAGTAACACATTAGGTAAGATGACATGATGTAGAGGGATAAACTCAAGCAATATGATGAAAATCCCATCTTTTTATCCTTGATGGCAACAATACAATACGTGCCTTGCTAAATCTACTTTGTCACTAGGTGAGGACACCGCAAGATTGAACCCAAAACTAAGCACTTCTCCTATTGCAAGAATTAGCAATCTAGTTGGCCAAACCAAACCAATAACTCGAAGAGTCTTGCAAATATACGAAATCATGCATATAAGAATTCAGAAAAGACTCAAATAATATTCATAGATAATCTGAACATAAACCCATAATTCATCGGATCTCAACAAACCCACCGCAAAAGAGTATTACAACGGATAGATCTCCATGAAGATCATGAAGAACATGGTATTGAAGATCAAAGAGAGAGAAAAAGCCATCTAGCAACTAGCTATAGACCCGAAGGTCTGTGGTGAACTACTCACGCATCATCGGAGGGGCAATGGAGTTGATGTAGATGCCCTCCGGGATCGAATCCCCCTCCGACAGATTACCGGAAGAGGCTCTGAGATTGCATCTCTCGGGAACAAAGACTTTTGGCATTGGAAAAGTGTTTTTGTGGCTTGTTCTGGTATAAAAGGAATATTTGGGAATTTATAGGCCGAGAAATAGGGTTAGGAGAGTTATCGTGGGCCCACAAGCCTGGGGGCGCGCCCTACCCCTCTAGGCGTGCCCCTAGAGCTTGTGGCCCCATGGTGGCTCGTCCGACTTCATCTCCAAGTCTCCTGGTTTTCTTCTGGTCCAAGAAAAATTATTCCGAAGATTTTATTCCATTTGGACTCCATTTAATATTCCTTATCTGCAATTCTTCAAAAGAATGAAAAAAAACAGAAACTGGCACTAGGCTCTAGATTAATAGGTTAGTCCCAAAAATAATATAAAATAGCATATTAATGCATATAAAACATCCAAAACAGATAATATAATAGCATGGAACAATCAAAAATTGTAAATACGCTGGAGACGTATCAGCATCCCCAAGCTTAATTCCTGCTCATCCGCGAGTAGGTAAATGATAAAAATAGAATTTTTGATGTGGAATGCTACCTAAGATATTTATACATGTAATATTATCTATTGTGGCATGGATATTCAAATCTGTAAGATTCAAAACAATAGTCTAATATTGACATAAAAATAGTAATACTTTGAGCAAACCAACAATTCAGTCGTGTCCTTTCGAAATAACACGGCCTTAGAAAATTATCCCTAGAAAATCATATGGTCTGGCTATGCTCCATCTTCCCCACACAAAGTATCTAAATCATGCACAACCCCGATGAACAAGTCATGCAATTGTTTCACACTTTTGGTGTTCTCAAACCTTTTCAACTCTCATGCAATACATGAGTGTGATCCATGGATATAGCGCTATAGGTGGAATAGAATATGGAGGAGGTGCAAGGAAAAAGGGAGAAGATAGTCTCACATCAACTAGGCGTATCAACGGGTTATGGAGATGCCCATCGATTGATATCAATGTGAGTGAGTAGGGATTGCCATGCAACAAATGCACTTAGAGCTATAAGTGTATGAAAGCTCAAAAAGAAAACTAAGTGGTCGTGCAAGATGAATATCCAATAGTTATATGAAGTGACAAAATAGGAGACTCTCTATCATAAAGATCATGGTGCTATTTTGAAGCACAAGTGTGGAAAAGGATAGTAGAAATTGTCCCTTCTCTCTTTCTCTCATTTTTTATTTTTGTGGGCATCTTTGGCCTCTTTTATTTTTATTTTTTGGGCTTCGCTAGCCACTTTTATTTTTTTGTAAAGTCCGGATACTCGTCCCAACTTGTGAGGGAGTCATGGCTTCCATCATCCTTTTCTCTCACGGGACAATGCTCTATTAATGAAAATCATCACACTTTTATTTACTTATAACTCAAAAACAAAATTACAACTCGATACCTAGAACAAAGTATGACTCTATATGCAAGATGAAGTGATGGTGCATGTCATGAAAAAACTAAATGGTGGAAATTGCATGGCAATATATCTCGGAATGGCTAGGGAAATGCCATAATAGGTAGATATGGTGGCTGTTTTGAGGAAAATATATGGTGACTATTTTGAGGAAGGAGGGTTTGATGTACCGGCGAAAGTTGCGCGGTACTAGAGAGGCTAGCAAACGTGGAAAGGTGAGTACGCGTATAATCCATGAACTCAACATTAGTCATAAAGAAATCATATAATTATTGCAAAAGTCTATTAGTAATCAAACAAAGCATTAGAAGCATGCTCCTAGGGGAGAGGTTGGTAGGAGTTAACCATCGCACACTCCCGACCCTCACACAAAGGTTGACAATCATTAAACAAATCATGCTTCGACTTCGTTACATAACGGTTCACCATACGTGCATGCTACGGGAATCACAAACTTTAACACAAGTATCTCTTCCAATTCACAACTACTCACTATCATGAATCTCATATTACCATCTCTATTATCTCAAAACTATATGAAAGGAATCAAACTTCTCATAGTATTCAATGCACTTAATATGAAAGTTTTTACTATATCCCTCTTGGATGCCGATTATATTAGGACTAAATTCATAACCTAAACAAATTACCATGATGTTTTAATAAACTATCAAAATAAAATAAGTGAGGTACGAGAGTTCAAAAATCTTTATAAATATAACACCACCATGCTCTAAAAAGATATAAGTGAAGCACTAGAGCAACATTGCCTAGCTCAAAAGATATAAGTAAAGCACATAGAGTATTCTAATAAATTCACGATTCAGTGTGTCTCTCTCAAAAGATGTGTGCATCAAGGATTATTGTGGCAAACTAAAAAGCAAAGTCTCATATCATACAAGACGCTTCAAGCAAAACACATATCATGTGGTGAATAAAAATATAGCCTCAAGTAAATTTACCGATAGATTAAAGACGAAAGAGGGGATGCCTTCTAGGGCATCCCCAAGCTTAGGCTTTTTGGTATCCTTGAATATGGATTGGGGTTCCTTGTGTATCCCCAATCTTAGTCTCTTTCCACTCTTTATTCCATAGTCCATCAAATCTTCACCCAAAACATGAAAACTTCACAACACAAAACTCAATAGAAAACTCATGAGATCCGTTAGTATAAGAAAAATAAATCACCACTTTAGGTACTATTGTTAACTCATTCTTTATTTATATTTGTGTAATACCTACTGTATTCTAACTTCTCCATGGTTCATACCCCCCGATATGACCCATAGATACATCAAAATAAGCAAACAACACAAAGAAAACAGAATATGTCAACAACAGAACAGTCTGTAGCAATCTGTAGACTTCGAATACTTATGGAACTATAAAAATTCTTAAAAATTAGGAAAATCAGGGGACTTTATATATCAATCTTGTGTAAAAATTTCATATCAATTCTACGCTCTGAGAAAGTTAGAAAATTCCTGGACTAAGCGCACAAGTTTCTGGTTTTCAACAAGATCAAATCAACAACTACCATAGATCACCCCAAAGGTTTTACTTGGCTCAAACACTTATTAAAACACCAAAACACAATTACTACAGAAGTAATAATGTGAAAAAAAACATAACACAAAAATAAAATTGGGTTGCCTCCCAACAAGCGCTATTCCTTAACGCCCCTAGCTAGGCAAAACACAACAGATCTAGGTATTGTCATGTTTGGTATGTAATCCAAAAGTAGATATCATAATAGATTCATAAGGCAATCTTATTTTCTTTCTTGGAAATTGTTCCACGCCTTTCCTTAATGGAGATTGTAATCTAATATTTCCTTCTTTCATGTCAATAATTGCACCAATCGTTCTAAGGAAAGGTCTACCAACAATAATAGGACATCTAGGATTGCATTCTATGTCAAGAACAATGAAATCTACGGGCACATAATTCCTATTTGAAAAAATAGGAACATCATGAATCACATGGAAAGTATATTTAAGTCTAACCCACTTCCTATTCATAGGGATTTTGTGAGCAAACAAATTATGGGAACAAAAATCAACTACCATAGAAAGGCAAAACAAGCATAACTTCCAAACTTTGAACACATAGAGAGGAAATTTGATATTATTGCAATATGTAAAAGCATATTTCCTCTCTCATATTAATTTTTGAGAAGCATCATGAAGGAATCTCACAATATAACTATCACACAAAGCATTCTTTTCATGATCAATTATAGCATACGTGTCATACCCAAATCTTGGGGAACAAAAATATCATCTTCATCAAGCATAGCATCCCCAAGCTTGTGGTTTTGCATATCATTAGCATCATGAATATTCATAGAATTAGTACTAACAACATGGCAATCATGATTTTCATTCAATGAGATATCTTCTTTCAACACTTCATCGAAATTTTCATGATTTTCAAGCAAAACTTCATAGAGATAATAAAGTGCACTCGACTCAATAGCAATTGGTTCATCACAATTTGGTCTTTTGAAAAGATTAGCAAGTGGATGAGGATCCATATCAATAGATTTTTAGCAAGCGAAGATGCAAGCAAATAGAAGGCACATGGCAACACAAGCAAACAAAAGATCTGACGAAAAAAAGGCAAACGAGAAAGAGAGGGCGAATAAAACGGAAAATTGGTGAATTGGGGGAGAGAAAAATGAGAGGCAAATGGCAAATAATGTAAATGCAAGAGATGAGTTTGTGAAGGGTACTTGGTAGGCTTGATGTAGATCTCCTCGGCAACGGCGCGAGAAAGCCTTCTTGCTAGTTCTCGAGCATGCGTTGGTTTTTGTGAAGAAGAATGGTTGATGCAGCAAAGTATATAAGTATTTCCCTTAGCTGTGGAGAACCAAGGTATCAATCCAGTAGGAGATACAAGCATGTCCCCAATAGATGTACGTACACAAAGAATCAAACACTTGCACCCAACGCTATAAAGGGGTTCTCAAGCCCTTCACGGTTACTTGCAAGGATGAGATCTGATAGAGATAGATAGGATAGATTGCTTGAACAGAAAGTAAAATAAAAGTTAAAAATAATGCAGCAAAGTATTTTTGCTATTTTTGGTTTTAGATCTGAAAGTATAAGATGGAAAATAGACCCGGGGGCCATAGGTTTCACTAGAGGCTTCTCTCATGATGGCAAGTATTACGGTGGGTGGACAAATTAATGTCGAGCAATTGATGGAAAAGCGAATAATTATGAAGATATCGAAGGCAATGATTATGCATATAGGCATCATGTCCGTGTCAAGTAGACCAAAACGATTCTGCATCTACTACTATTACTCCACACATCGACCGACTCCTGCCTGCATCTAGAGTATTAAGTTCATGAAGAACAGAGTAACGCATTAGGTAAGATGACATGATGTAGAGGGATAAACTCAAGCAATATGATGAAAAACCCATTTATTTATCATTGATGGAAACAATACAATACATGCCTTGCTACCCCTACTTTGTCACTGGGTGAGGACACCGCAAGATTGAACCCAAAACTAAGCACTTCTCCTATTGCAAGAACTACCAATCTAGTTAGCCAAACGAAACAACTAACTCGAAGAGACTTGCAAAGATATGAAATCATGCATATAAGAATTTAGAAAATACTCAAATAATTTTCATAGATAATCTGAACATAAACCCACAATTCATCAGATCTCGACAAACACAACGCAAAAGAGTATTACATCGGATAGATCTCCATGAAGATCATGAAGAACGTGGTATTGAAGAGCAAAGAGAGAGAACAAGCCATCTAGCTACTAGTTATGGACCCGAAGGTCTATGGTGAACTACTCACGCATCATCGAAGGGGCAATGGAGTTGATGTAGATGCCCTCCGTGATCGAATCCCCCTCCGGCAGATTAGCGGAAGAGGCTCCAAGATTGGATCTCTCGGCAACGGAGACTTCTAGCACGGAAAAGTGTTTTCGTGGCTTGTTCTGGTATACAGGGAATATTTGTGAATTTATAGGTCAAGAAATAGGGTTAGGAGAGCTGATGTGGGCCCACAAGCCTGGGGGGGCGCCCTACCCCCCTGGGTGCGCCCCTAGGGCTTGTGGCCCCATGGTGGCTCTTCCGACTTCATGTCCAAGTCTCCTGGTTTGCTTCTGGTCCAAGAAAAATTATTTCAAAGATTTTATTCCGTTTGGACTCTGTTTAATATTCCTTATCTGTAATTCTCAAAAACAAGGAAAAAACATAAACTGGCACTAGGCTCTAGATTAATAAGTTATTCCCAAAAATAATATAAAATAGCATATTAATGCATATAAAACATCCAAAACAGATAATATAATAGCATGGAACAATCAAAAATTATAGATACATTGGAGACGTATCAGCATCCCCAAGCTTAATTCCTGCTCGTCCTCGAGTAGGTAAATGATAAAAACAGAATTTTTGATGCAGAATGCTACCTAAGATATTTATCCATGTAATATTATTTATTGTGGCATGGATATTCAGATCCATAAGATTCAAAACAATAGTCTAATATTGACATAAAAATAGTAATACTTCAAGAACACCAACAAGTCAGTCATGGCCTTTCGAAATAACATGGCCTTAGAAAGTTATCCCTACAAAATCATATGGTCTGGCTATGCTCCATCTTCCCCACACAAAGTATCTAAAACATGCACAACCCCGATGAACAAGTCAAGCAATCGTTTCACACTTTTGGTGTTCTCAAACCTTTTCAACTCTCACGCAATACATGAGCATGAGCCATGGATATAGCACTATATGTGGAATAGAATATGAAGGAGGTGCAAGGAAAAAGGGAGAAGATAGTCTCACATCAACTAGGTGTTGGAAATATGCCCTAGAGGCAATAAATAAAGTGTTTACTATTATATTTCCTTGTTCATGATAATCGTTTATTATCCATGCTATAATTGTATTGATTGGAAACACATTACATGTGTGGGTAAATAGACAACACTTTGTCCCTAGTATGCCTCTAGTGAACTAGCTCGTTGGTCAAAGATGGTAAAGGTTTCCTAGCCATTGACATGTGATGTCATTTGATAATGGGATCACATCATTAGGAGAATGATGTGATGGACAAGACCCAAACTACAAACATAGCATATGATTGTGTCAGTTTATTGCTACTGTTTTCTGCATGTCAAGTATATGTTTCTATGACCATGAGATCATGCAACTCATGGACACCGGAAGAGTGCGTTATGTGTAGCAAACATTGCAATGTAAGTGGGTGACTATAAAGGTGCTCTACACGTATCTCCGAGGGTGTCTGTTGGGTTGGCATGGATCAAGACTGGGATTTGTTGCTCCATGTGACGGAGAGGTATCTCAGGGCCCACTCGGTAATACAACATCACAATAAGCCTTGCAAGCAATGTGACTAAGTCTTAGTCACGGGATCTTGTATTACGTAACGAGTAAAGATACTTGCTGGTAACGAGGTTGAACTAGGTACGGAGATACCGACGATCGAATCTCGAGCAAGTAACATACTGAAGAACAAAGGGAACATCATACGGGATTAACTGAATCCTTGACATAGAGGTTCGACTGATAAAGATCTTCGTATAATATGTAGGAACTAATATGGACATCTAGGTCCCGCTATTGGTTATTGACCGTAGAGGTGTCTTGGTCATGTCTGCATAGTTCTCGAACCCGTGGGGTCTCCACACTTAAGGTTTGGTGACGTTTTGGTAGTATAGAGTTATGTATGGTGGTGACCGAAGGTTGTTCGGAGTCCTGGATGAGATCCCGGACGTCACGAGGAGCTATGGAATGGTCCAGAGTTAAAGATTGATATATAGGAAATCCTATTTTGGTCGCCGGAAAAGTTCGGGGCTCATCGGTAGTGTACCGGGAGTGCCGGTAGTGTACCGAGAGACCATCGGGAGGGGTATTTCGACCCAAGAGGTTACATGGGCTGCGGGAGAGCGAATACCAGCCCTTAGTGGTCTGGTGTAAGTCCCACACAAGGCACATGCGGCTAGGAGAGAAAACCCAAAGAGAAAAGGTGGAAAAAAGGCAAAATAGGGAGGAATCCTAGTCCTACTAGGATTGGAGGCGGAGTCCTCCTCTCCTCCTTGATTCGGCCGAACCAAGGGCTGGTCCCTTGAGTGCCAAGCCTCCTCCTCTCTTCCTCCTATATATACTGGAGGTTTTAGGGGTTTTGGCACTAGTTTTTCAGCCACGTGCTACCCGTTCCTCTAGTGCATAGTTTCTCCTCTAGATCGGTTTTCTGCAGTGCTTAGGCGAAGCCCTGCCGGAATTGCTCCACCACCATCGCCGCGGCACCGTCATGCTGCCGGAGAAATCGTCTACCTCTCTGCTCCCTCTTGCTAGATCAAGAAGGCAGAGATCGTCATCAAGCTGTACATGTGCTGAACGCGGAGGTACCGTCCATTCGGTGCTTGATCGGGACGGATCGTGATGGGATCGCGAGACGCTCGGCGATTTGGATCGCGAAGACGTTCGACTACACGAACCGTGTTTCTTAACACTTCCCTCTTAGCAATCTACAAGGGTATGTAGATCCACTCTCCCTCTCGTATATGCTCATCACCATGGATAGGTCTTGCGTGAACGTAGGAAAATTTTTGTTTCCCATGCGACATTCCCTAACAGTGGCATCATGAGCTAGGTCTATGTGTAGATGAGATCTCGAGTAGAACACAAAGATTTTGTGGGCATTGATTCTTAGATTGCTTCCTCCCTTGTTCGTGTTTTGGTTCAGCAGTATTGTGGGATGAAGCGGCCCGGACCAACATTACTCGTACGCTTACGAGAGACCGGTTCCCTCAACTACAACTTGTTGCAAAACATGGCTGGCGGGTGGCAGTTTCTCCTACTTTAGTTGGATCGGATTTGAACAAGGCGGTCCTTGAGAAGGTTGAAAAGCAACTAATGTATCACTGTTGTGGTTTATGCGTAGGTGAGAATTGTTCTTGCTAGATACCCATAGCAGCCACGTAAAACATGCAACAACAATTAGAGGACATCTAACTTGTTTTTGCAGGGTATGTTGTGATGTGATATGGCCAATTACATGATGTGATATATGTGATGTATGATATGATCATGTGTTGTATAGAATATCACGACTTGCATGTCGATGAGTACAGCAACCGGCAGGAGCCATAGGGTTGTCTTTAATTATTGTATGACCTGCGCATCAATCATTAAGCGCTATGTAATGCTTTACTTTATCGCTAAATGGTAGCAATAGTAGTACAAGCATGATAGGTGCGACAACCCCGATGGCGACACATTGATGGAGATCAAGATGATGGAGATCATGGTGTCGTGCCGGTGATGATGGAGATCATGCCGGTGCTTTCAAGATGGATATCAAAAGCACAAGTTCATGGCCATATCATCTCACTTATGATTTTCATGTGATGTTAATCCTTTTATGCACCTTGTTTTGCTTAGGACGACGATAGCATTATAAGGTGATCCCTCACTTAAATTTCAAGATGAATTGTGTTCTCCCCGAGTGTGCACCATTGCGAAAGTTCGTCGTGTCGAGACACCACGTGATGATCGGGTGTGATAGACTCTACGTTCACATACAATGGGTGCAAGCTAGTGTTGCACATGAAGAACACTCGGGTTAAACTTGATGAGCCTAGCATGTACAGACATGGCCTCGGAACACAAGAGACCGAAAGGTCGAACATGAGTCATATAGTAGATTTGATCAACATGATCATGTTCACCATTGAAACCACCTCAACTCACGTGATGATCAGACTTGAGTTGGTGAATTTGGATCATGTGACACTCAGATGACCTGAGGGATGTCAATTTGAGTGGGAGCTTTAGTAATTTGATTAACTAAACTCATTATCTTGAACAATAGTCTAAGTAACCTTTGCATATTTATGTTGTAGATCAATGGCTCGCGCAGTAGCACCCCTGAATTTTAATGCGTTCCTAGAGAAAGCTAAGTTGAAAGATGATGGGAGTAACTTTGTTGACGGGGCCCGTAATCTGAGGATCATCCTCACGGCTTCCCAAAAATCATATGTCCTTGATGCACCGCTTGGTGACCAACCAAAAGACGTGTCTTCTGAAGACGTTAAGAATGCTTGGGAGGCACGTTCTGGAGATTACTCAATAGTTCAGTGTGCAATATTGTATGGCTTAGAACCGGGACTTCAAAGACGTTTTGAACGTCATGGAGCATATGAGATGTTCCAGGAGTTGAAGTTTATCTTTCAGAAGAATGCCCGGATCGAGAGGTATGAGACCTCCGATAAGTTCAATGCTTGCAAAATGGAGGAGAACGGGTCTATCAGTGAGCATATACTCAGAATGTTTGGGTATTCGAACCGTCTAGCAGAGTTGGGAATTGCCCTTCCGCCAGAGGCGATCACTAACAGAGTTCTTCAATCACTGCCACCTAGTTACAAGAGCTTTGTGATGAACTATAACATGCAGGGGATGAACAATCAGTCGCCGAGCTATTTGCGATGCTAAAAGTTGTTGAGTCTAAAATCCAGAAAGAACATCAAGTGTTGATGGTCAATAAAACCACTAGTTACAAGAAGAATGGCAAGGGCGAGGGCAAGAAGGATAAAACCAAGAAGGATGGCAAAGCAGTTGCTACTCCTATAAAGAAGCCCAAGCATGGACCCAAGCCAGAAACTGAGTGCTTTCATTGCAAGGGAACTCGTCACTGGAAGCGGAACTGCCCCAAGTACCTGGCTGACAAGAAGGCGGCCAACGACAAACAAGGTATATATGATATACATGTTATTGGTGTAGCTTACTAGCTCTCATTTAGTGCATGGGTATTTGATACCGGATCGGTTGCTCACATTTGCAACTCAAAACAGGAACTACGGAAGAGACGAAGGCTGGCAAAGGATGAAGTGATGATGCGCGTGGGAAATGGTTCCAAGGTTGATGTGATCACCGTCGGCACGCTCTCTCTTTGATTACCATCGAGATTAGTGATGAACTTGAATAATTGTTATTTAGTGCATGCGTTAAGCATGAACATTATATCTGGATCTTGTTTATTGCGAGAGGGTTACTCATTTAAATCAGAGAATAAAGGTTGTTCTATTTATATGAGTAATATCTTTTATGGTCATGCACCCAATGTGAGGGGTTTATTCATATTGAATCTTGATAGTGATGATACACATGTTCATAACATTGATGCCAAAAGATGTAGAGCTGATAATGATAGTACCACTTTCTTGTGGCACTACCGTTTGGGTCATATTGGTCTAAAACGCATGAGGAAGCTCCATGTTGATGGACTTTTGGAGTCACTTGATTTTGAATCACTTGACACATGTGAACCATGCCTCATGGGCAGGATGACTAAAATGCCGTTCTCTGGAACAATGGAACGGGCAAGTGACTTATTGGAAATCATACATACTGATGTGTGCGGTCCAATGAATGTTATAGCGTGTGGTGGATATCGTTATTTTCTCACCTCACTGATGACTTAAGTAGATATGGGTATATTTACTTAATGAAACACAAGTTTGAAACGTTTGAAAAGTTCAAGCAATTTCAGAGTGAATTTGAGAATCATCCTAACAAGAAGATTAAATTCCTGCGATCTGATCGAGGAGGTGAATATTTGAGTTATGAGTTTGGCAGTCACTTAAGATAGTGTGGAATTGTTTCACAGTTGACACCGCCCGGAACACCACAGCGTAATGGTGTGTCCGAATGTCGTAATTGAACCTTATTAGATATGGTGCGTTCTATGATGTCTCTTGCTGATTTGCCACTATCGTTTTGGGGTTATGCATTAGAGACAACTTCATTCACTTTAAATAGGGCACCATCGAAATCCGTTGAGACGACGACATATGAACTATGGTTTGGCAAGAGGCCAAAGTTGTCATTTCTTAAAGTTTGAGGATGTGATGCTTATGTCAAAAAGCTTCAGTCTGAAAAGCTGGAACCCAAAGCGGAGAAATGCGTCTTCATAGGATACCCGAAAGAGACAGTCGGGTATACCTTCTATCTCAGATCTGAAGGCAAAGTGTTTGTCGCTAAGAATGGAACATTTATTGAGAAAGAGTTTCTCTCGAAAGAATTGAGTGGGAGGAAAATAGAGCTTGATGAGGTTATTGAACCTTTACTTCAACCAGAAAGTAGCGCAGCGCAGAAAGATGTTTCTGTGGAATCTACGACGGTTGAAGAGGAAGTTAATGATGATGATCATGAAGCTTCGGATCAAACTGCTATTGAACCTCGTAGGTCGACAAGGGCGTGTACTACTCCTGAGTGGTACGGCAACCATGTCTTGGAGGTCATGTTGTTGGACAACAATGAACCTACGAGCTATGGAGGAGCAGTGATGGGCCTGGATTCCGAGAAATGGTCAGAGGCCATGAAATCCGAGATGGGATCCATGTATGAAAACAAAGTATGGACTTTGGAAGTATTACCTAAAGGGTGAAAGGCCATTCAGAACAAATGCATCTTTAAGAAGAAGACAGACGCGGACGGTAATGTCACCGTCTATAAAGCTCGACTTGTGGCAAAGGGTTTTTCACAAGTTCAAGGAGTTGACTACGACGAGACCTTCTCACCCGTAGCGATGCTTAAGTCTGTCAGAATCATGTTGGCAATAGCTGCTAATTTTGACTATGAAATTTGGCAGATGGATGTCAAAACAACGTTCCTCAATGGTTTCCTTGAGGAAGAGTTGTATATGATGCAGCCAGAAGGTTTTGTCGATCCAGAGAATGCTGACAAAGTTTGCAAACTCCAGCGATCCATTTATGGGCTGGTGCAAGCATCTCGGAGTTGGAATGAGCTCTTTGATGAGGTGATCAAAGCGTTTGAGTTTATACAAGTTTATGGAGAAACTTGTATTTACAAGAAAGTGAGTGGGAGCTCGATAGCGTTTCTAATATTATATGTGGATGACATATTGCTGATTGGAAACAATATAGAAATGCTGGAAAGCGTGAAGGAATATTTGAACAAGAGTTTTTCAATGAAGGACCTAGGAGAAGCTGCTTTCATATAAGGCATTAAGATCTATAGAGGTAGATCGAGACGCTTAATAGCACTTTCACAGAGCACATACCTTGATAAAGCTTTGAAGAAGTTCAAAATGGATCAGTCCAAGAAGGGGTTCTTGCCTGTGTTACAAGGTGTGAAGTTGAGTAAGACTCAATGCCCAGTGACTACATTAGATAGAGAAAAGATGAGTGTCATCCCCTATGCTTCAGCCATAGGCTCTATCATGTATGCAATGTTGTGCACAAGACCCGATGTCAGCCTTGCCATAAGTATGGCCGGAAGGTTTCAAAGTGATCCTGGAATGGAGCACTGGGCAGCGGTCAAGAATATCCTTAAGTACCTGAAAATGACTAAGGAAATTTTCTCGTTTATGGAGGTGATGAAGAGCTCGTCGTAAAGGGTTACGTCGATGCAAGCTTTGACACTGATCCGGATGACTCTAAGTCACAAACCGGATACGTATTTATTCTCAACGAGGGAGCGGTAAGCTGGTGCAGTCCCAAGCAAAGCATGGTAGCCGATTCTACGTGCGAAGCAGAGTACATCGCAGCCTCGGAGGCAGCGAAGGAAGGTGTCTGGATGAAGCAGTTCATGATAGATCTTGGAGTAGTGCCTAGTGCACTGAATCCAATGAACCTGTTATGTGACAACAGTGGTGCCATTGATCTGGCCAAGGAACCAAGGTTTCACAAGAGGACCAGACACATAAAGCGACGCTTCAACTCCATCCGCGATTACATCGAGGAAAAGGACATAAATATTTGCAAAGTGCTCCCGGATCTGAATGTTGCAGACCCGTTGACTAAACCTCTTCCAAGGGCTAAACATGATCAACACCAAAACTACATGGGTGTTCGATTCATTACAATGTAAATCACATAGTGATGTGAACTAGATTATTGACTCTAGTGCAAGTGGGAGACTGTTGGAAATATGCCCTAGAGGCAATAAATAAAGTGTTTATTATTATATATCCTTGTTCATGATAATCGTTTATTATCCAAGCTATAATTGTATTCATTGGAAACACATTACATGTGTGGGTAAATAGACAACACTTTGTCCCTAGTATGCCTCTAGTGAACTAGCTCGTTGGTCAAAGATGGTAAAGGTTTCCTAGCCATTGACATGTGATGTCATTTGATAACGGGATCACATCATTAGGAGAATGATGTGATGGACAAGACCCAAACTACAAACGTAGCATATGATCGTGTCAGTTTATTGCTACTGTTTTCTGCATGTCAAGTATATGTTTCTATGACCATGAGATCATGCAACTCACGGACACCGGAAGAGTGCCTTGTGTGTATCAAACGTCACAACATAACTGGGTGACTATAAAGGTGGTCTACAGGTATCTTCGAGGGTGTCTGTTGGGTTGGCATGGATCAAGACTGGGATTTGTTGCTCCGTGTGATGGAGAGGTATGTCAGGGACCACTCGGTAATACAACATCACAATAAGCCTTGCAAGCAATGTGACTAAGTTTTAGTCATGAGATCTTGTATTATGGAACAAGTAAAGAGACTTGTCGGTAATGAGGTTGAACTAGGTATGGAGATACCGACGATCGAATCTCGGGCAAGTAACATATCAAAGAACAAAGAGAACATCATACGGGATTAACTGAACCCTTGGCATAGAGGTTCGACTGATAAAGATCTTCATATAATATGTAGGAACCAATATGGACATACAGGTCCCGCTATTGGTTATTGACCATAGAGGTGTCTCGGTCATGTCTGCATAGTTCTCGAACCCGCAGGGTCTCCACACTTAAGGTTTGGTGAGGTTTTGGTAGTATAGAGTTATGTATGGTGGTGACCAAAGGTTGTTCAGAGTTCCGGATGAGATCCAAGATGTCACGAGGAGCTCCAGAATGGTCCGGAGGTAAAGATTGATATATAGGAAGTCCTATTTTGGTCGCCAGAAAAGTTTCGGGCTCATCGGTAGTGTACCGGGAGTGTCGGGAGTGTACCGGGAGACCATCGGGAGGGATATTTCGACCCAAGAGGTTACATGGGCTGTGGGAGAGCGAATACCAGCCCTTAGTGGGCTGGTGTAAGTCCCACACAAGGCCCATTCAGCTAGGAGAGAAAACCCAAAGAGAAAAAGGTGGAAAAAGGCAAAATAGGGAGGAATCCTAGTCCTACTAGGATTGGAGGAGGAGTCCTCCTCTCCTCCTTGATTCGGCCGAACCAAGGGCTGGTCCCTTGAGGGACAAGCCTCCTCCTCTCTTCCTCCTATATATACTGGAGGTTTTAGCATTTTTGGCACTAGTTTTTCAGCCACGTGCTACCCGTTCCTCTAGTGCATAGTTTCTCCTCTAGATCGGTTTTCTGTAGTGCTTAGGCAAAGCCTTGCCGGAATTGCTCCACCACCATCACCGTGGCACTGTCACACTGCCGGAGAACTCTTCTACCTCTCTGCTCACTCTTGCTGGATCAAGAAGGCGGAGATCATCATCAAGCTGTACGTGTGCTAAACGTGGAGGTGTCGTCCGTTCGGTGCTTGATCGGGACGGATCGTGATTGGATCGTGAGACGCTCGGCGATTTGGATCGCGAAGACGTTCGACTACACCAACCACGTTTCTTAACGCTTCCCGCTTAGTGATCTACAAGGGTATGTAGATCCACTCTCCCTCTCGTAGATGCTCATCACCATGGATAGGTCTTGCGTGAACGTATGAATTTTTTTTGTTTCCCATGCGAATTTCCCCAACACTAGGCGTACCAATGGGTTATGGAGATGCCCATAGATAGATATCAATATGAGTGAGTAGTGATTGCCATGCAACAAATGCACTTAGAGTTATAAGTGTATGAAAGCTCAAAAAGAAAACTAAGTGGTCGTGCAAGATGAATATCCACTAGTTATATGAAAGTGACAAAATAAGAGACTCTCTATCATGAAGCTCATTGTGCTATTTTGAAGCACAAGTGTGGAAAAGGATAGTAGCAATTGTCCCTTCTCTCTTTCTCTCATTTTTTATTTTGGTGGGCATCTTTGGCCTCTTTTAATTTTTTGGACTTCGTTGGCCTCTTTTATTTTTTTGTAAAGTCCGGATACTCGTCCCAACTTGTCATGGCTTCCATCATCCTTTTCTCTCATGGTAAAATGCTCTATTAATGAAAATCATCACACTTTTATTTACTTATAACTCAAAAAGAAAATTACAACTCGATACGTAGAACAAAGTATGACTCTATATGCAAGATGAAGTGATGGTGCATGTCATGAAAAAACTAAATGGTGGAAATTGCATGGCAATATATCTCGGAATGGCTATGGAAATGCCATAATAGGTAGATAGGGTGGTTGTTTTGAGGAAGGAGGGTTTGATGTACCGGCGAAAGTTGTGCGGTACTAGAGAGGCTAGCAAACGTGGAAGGGTGAGAATGCCTATAATCCATGGACTCAACATTAGTCATAAAGAACTCACATGCTTATTGCAAAATTCTATTAGTTATCAAACAAAGCATTAGACGCATGCTCCTAGGGGGGAGGTTGGTAGGAGTTAACCATCGCGCGCTCCCGACCCTCACACAAAGGTTGACAATCATTAAACAAATCATGCTCCGACTTCGTTACATAACGGTTCACCATACGTGCATGCTACGGGAATCACAAAGTTTAACACAAAAATCTCTTCACATTCACAACTACTCACTAGCATGAATCTCATATTACCATCTCTATTATCTCAAAACTATATGCAAGGAATCAAACTTCTCATAGTATTCAATGCACTTAATATGAATGTTTTTACTATATCCCTCTTGGATGCCCATTATATTAGGACTAAACTCATAACCTAAACAAATTACCATGTTGTTTTAATAAACTCTCAAAATAATATAAGTGAGGTATGAGAGTTCAATAATTTCTATAAATATAACACCGCCATGCTCTAAAAAGATATAAATGAAGCACTAGAGCAACATTGCCTAGCTCAAAAGATATAAGTGAAGCACATAGAGTATTCTAATAAATTCATGATTTAGTGTGTCTCTCTCAAAATATGTGTGCATCAAGGATGATTGTGGCAAACTAAAAAGCAAAGACTCATATCATACAGGACGCTCCAAGCAAGACACATATCATGTGGTGAATAAAAATATAACCTCAAGTAAATTTACCGATAGATTGAAGACGATAGAGGGGATGCCTTCCGGGGCATCCCCAAGCTTAGGCTTTTTGGTATCATTGAATATGGCTTGGGGTTCCTTGTGCATCCCAATACGACCCATAGATACATCAAAATAAGCAAACAACACAAAGAAAACAGAATCTGTCAAAAACAGAACAGTCTGTAGCAATTTGTAGACTTTGAATACTTATAAAACTCTAAAAATTCTTACAAATTAGAAAAATTAAGGAACTTTGTGTAAAAATCTTGTGTAAAAATTTCAGATCAATTCGACGCTCTGGAAAATTAAGAAAATTCTTGGACTGAGCGCAAAAGTTTTTGTTTTTCAACAAGATCAAATCAACAACTACCATAGATCACCCCAAAGGTTTTACTTGGATAAAACACTTATTAAAACACCAAAACACAATTACTACAAAAGTAATAATGTGCAAAACACACCAAAACAGAAGCAAAAACAGAACACAAAAAGAAAATTGGGTTGCCTCCCAACAAGTGCTATTGTTTAACGTCCCTAGAAAGGCAAAACTCAATAGATCTAGGTGTTGTTATCTTTGGTATGTAATCCAAAAGTAGATCTCATAATAGATTCATAAGGCAATCTTATTTTCTTTCTAGTAAAGTGTTCCATTCCTTTCCTTAATGGAGATTGTAATCTAATATTTCCTTCTTTCATGTCGATAATTGCACCAATCGTTCTAAGGAAAGGTCTACCAAGAATAATAGGACATGTAGGATTGCATTCTATATCAAGAACAATGAAATCTATGGGCACATAATTCCTATTTGCAACAATAGGAACATCATGAATCACATGGCAAGTATATTTAAGTCTAACCCACTTCCTATTCATAGGGATTTTGTGAGCAAATAAATTGTGGGAACAAAAATCAACTACCATAGGAAGGCAAAACAAGCATAACTTCCAAACTTTGAACACATAGAGAGTAAACTTGATATTATTGTAATATGTAGAAGCATATGTTCCTCTCTCATAGTAATTTTTAGTAGCATCATGAAGGAATCTCACAATATAACTATCACACAAAGCATTCTTTTCATGATCAATTATACCATATGTGTCATACCCAAATCTTGGGGAACAAAAAATATCATCTTCATCAAGCATAACATCCCCAAGCTTGTGGTTTTGCATATCATTAACATCATGGATATTCAGAGAATTCGTACTAACGACATGGTAATCATGCTTTTCATTCAATGAGATATATTCTTTCAACACTTCATCGAAATTTTCATGATTTTCAAGCAAAACTTCATAGATATAATCAGGTGCACTCAACTCACTAGCAATTGGTTCATCATAATTTGGTCTTTTGAAAAGATTAGCAAGTGGATGAAGATCCATATCAATAGATTTTTAGCAAGCGAAGATGCGAGCAAATAGAAGGCACATGGCAACACAAGCAAACAAAAGATCTGACGAGAAAAAGGCAAACAAGAAAGAGAGGGCGAATAAAATGGAAAATTGGTGAAGTGGGGGAGAGGAAAACGAGAGGCAAATGGCAAATAAAGTAAATGCAAGAGATGAGTTTGTGATGGGTACTTGGTAGGCTTGATGTAGATCTCCTCGGCAACGGTGCGAGAAAGCCTTCTTGCTAGTTCTCGAGCAAGCGTTGGTTTCCGTGAAGAGGAACGATTGATGCAGCAAAGTAGATAAGTATTTCCCTCAGTTGTTGAGAACCAAGGTATCAATCCAGTAGGAGATACAAGCAAGTCCCCAATAGATGTACCTACACAAAGAATCAAACACTTGCACCCAATGCTATAAAGGGGTTGTCAATCCCTTCATGGTTACTTGCAAGGATGAGATCTGATAGAGATAGATAAGATAGATTGCTTGAAAGGAAAGTAAAACAAAAGTTAAAAATAATGCAGAAAAGTATTTTTGGTATTTTTGGTTTTAGGTCTAAAGTATAAGATGGAAAATAGACCCAGGGGCCATAGGTTTCACTAGAGGCTTCTCTCATGATGGCGAGTATTACGGTGGGTGAACAAATTACTATCGAGCAATTGACAGAAAAGCGAATAATTATGAAGATATCCAAGGAAATGATTATGCATATAGGCATCACGTCCATGTCAAGTAGACCGAAACGATTCTGCATCTACTACTATTACTCGACACATCAACCGACTCCTGCCTGCGTCTAGAGTATTAAGTTCATGAACAAAAGAGTAACACATTAGGTAAGATGACATGATGTAGAGGGATAAACTCAAGCAATATGATGAAAACCCCATCTTTTTATCCTTGATGGCAACAATACATATGTGCCTCGCTACCCCTACTTTGTCACTGGGTGAGGACACCGCAAGATTGAACCCAAAACTAAGCACTTCTCCTATTGCAAGAACTACCAATCTAGTTGGCCAAACGAAACCACTAACTCGAAGAGACTTGCAAAGATATGAAATCATGCATATAAGAATTTAGAAAATACTCAAATAATTTTCATAGATAATCTGAACATAAACCCACAATTCATCAGATCTCGACAAACACAACGCAAAAGAGTATTACATCGGATAGATCTCCATGAAGATCATGAAGAACGTGGTATTGAAGAGCAAAGAGAGAGAACAAGCCATCTAGCTACTAGCTATGGACCCGAAGGTCTATGGTGAACTACTCACGCATCATTGAAGGGGCAATGGAGTTGATGTAGATGCCCTCCGTGATCGAATCCCCCTCCGGCAGATTTGCGGAAGAGGCTCCAAGATTGGATCTCTCGGCAACGGAGACTTCTGGCGGCAAAGAACTGTTTTCGTGGCTTGTTCTGGTATACAGGGAATATTTGGGAATTGTAGGACGAGAAATAGGGTTACGAGAGTTGCCATGGGTCCACAAGCCTGGGGGGCACGCCCTACCCCCTGGGTGCGCCCCTAGGGCTTGTGGCCCCACGGTGGCTCTCCCGACTTCATCTCCAAGTCTCCTAGTTTGCTTCTGGTCCAAGAAAAATTATTTCGAAGATTTTATTCCGTTTGGACTTCGTTTAGTAGTCCTTATCTGCAATTCTCAAAAGCAAGGAAAAAACAAAAATTGGCACTAGGCTCTAGATTAATAGGTTAGTCCCAAAAATAATATAAAATAGCATATTAATGCGTATAAAACATCCAAAACAGATAATATAATAGCATGAAACAATCAAAAATTATAGATACGTTCGAGACGTATCAAGCCTATGGTATAAGCATAGGGGATGACACTCATCTTTTCTCTATCCCCTGCAGTCACTAGGCATTGAGTCTTACTCAACTTCACAGCTTGCAATACAGGAAAGAACCCTTTCTTGGACTAATCCATTTTGAACTTCTTCAAAACTTTGTCAAGGTATGTGCTCTGTGAAAGTCCTATTAAGCGTCTCGATCTATCTCTATAGATTTTGATGCCTAATATGAAAGCAGCTTCTCCTAGGGCCTTCATTGAAAAACTCTTGTTGAAATATTCCTTCACGCTTTCCAAAAATTATATATTGTTTCCAATCAGCAATATGTCATACACATATAATATTAAAAATGCTATAGAGCTCCCACTCACTTTCTTGTAAATACAAGCTTCTCCGTAAACTTGTATAAACCCGAACGCCTTCATCACTTCATCAAAGCGAAGATTCCAACTCCTAGATGCTTGCACCAGCCCATAAATGGAACGCTGAAGTTTGCAAACTTTGTCGGGATTCTCTGGATCGACAAAACCTTCTGGTTGCATCATATACAATTGTTCCTTTAGGAAACCGTTAAGGAATGTTGTTTTTACATCCATCTGCCAAATTTGATAATCGAAAAATGCAGCTATTGCTAACATGATTCTAACAGACTTAAGCATCGCTACGAGTGCGAAAGTCTCATCGTAGTCAACTCGTAGAACTTGTGAAAAGCCTTTTTCCACAAGTCGAGCTTTATAGACGGTGATATTACCATCCGCGTCTGTCTTCTTCTTAAAGATCCATTTATTCTTAATGGCCTTTCACCCTTAAGGTAATACTTCCAAAGTCCATACTTTGTTTTCATACATGGATCCCATCTTGGATTTCATGTCCTCTAACCATTTGTTGGATTTCGGGCCCACCATCGCTTCTCCATAGCTTGTAGGTTCATCGTTGTCCAACAACATGACTTCTAAGACAGGGTTACCGTACCATTCAGGAGCAGTATGTGTCCTTGTCGACCTATGAGGTTCGATAGTTACTTGATCCGAAGCTTCATGATCACCATCATCAGCTTCCTACTCAACTAATGGAGGCTCCATAGAAACATCTTTCTTCGCTGCGCTACTTTCTGATTGAAGTGAGGGTTCAATAATCTTATCAAGTTCTATATTCCTCCCACTCAATTCTTTCGAGAGAAACACTTTCTCAAGAAATGACCCGTTCTTAGTGACAAACACTTTGCCCTCGCATGTGAGATAGAAGGTATAGCCAACCATCTCTTTTTGGTATCCTATGAAGACGAATTTCTCTGCTTTTTTTGAGAGAAAGGGGTTTTCCCCTACCCCATTTTTATTAATAAAGCAGCAAGGCCACATACGCATCCAGACTTACATCGCTGCTCAAAGAGCTAAACAAGGGTAGAACTACCAAGTTTGAAAGAAGCCTAAACATACCAGCCACAAAGGCAACAAAAGTTTTATGTTCCTATAATGAACATAAAATGGAGTTCCTTGTGGAACTACATGATATTATGTATGATATCTCCTACCCTGTTATTTTTGGTGGTGATTTTAATCTGATTAGGTCAGATACTGACAAGAGTAGTGGTAATGTTAATAGTTCCACTACCTTCCTTTTCAATGACTGGATTAACAAGTGGGGTCTAATGGAGATTTGTATTGCCAATAGGAAATACACCTGGAGTAACAACCAGGACGACCCCATTTTTGCTACTATTGATAAAGTCTTTGTATCCACTTCTTGGGATAGTTTGTTCCCTTTGTCTATTTTAAGGGCGCTGCCTCGAATTGGGAGTGATCATACCCCCCTACTACTTGATATGGGAGCTCAGAGGGTTACCTCCACAAGGATATTTAAGTTTGAGAAATGGTGGTTGGAACAACCAGATTTTAAGAAAATAGTGGAGAGTAGCTGGAATTCCCCCATTTCAGGGCGTCATGCCATTGGTATATGGCTCTCTAAAGCTAAACGTCTTAGAAAGAAGATTAGAGGGTGTAATGCTAATATTGAAGCTCCGACTAAGAAGAGAAAGAGGGACTTAATCCAGGAATTTGATATCCTGGATGTTTTTGTGGAATCTAAACGTGTCACGGACATAGACAAATCGCTGATGAAGGAGATCAAACGTGAGATGGAATCTGTTATGAGAAGGGAGGAAACTGCCTTGTGGCAGAGATCGAGAGATCATAGGATCAAAGATGGAGACAAAAATAATGCTTACTTTCATGCGCTGGCTAACCATAGACATCGCAAAAACCACTTGAGAGAGTTAAATGGTGAACAAGGCCCAGTTTTTACCACGCAAGAAATGCTAGAGGTTGCTACCTATTTTTATAAAAATCTTTTTGGACATGAAGAAAGACACAATATTCACCTTGGACCTTCCTTCTGGGAGGAAGATGAAAAGGTTAATGAGGCTGAAAATGCTAACCTCCAGAAGAACTTCTCGGAGGAAGAAATTAGAGAAGCATTTTTTGGATCATATGCTCACAGTGCACCAGGTCCGGATGGGCTGTCATTCCTCTTTTACCAAACTTTTTGGGACCTGGTCAAATTTGACTTTATGGCCATGGTGCGAGATTTTGAAGAGGGTAGACTAGACATACACAGACTAAATTTCGTGCTGATTATTTTGATTCCCAAAGAACCCGATGCTACTAAGATGAAAAAGTTTGGACCTATCAGTCTTAGCAATTGCGCTATTAAAATCTTTTATAGGCCCTTACTAATAGGTTTTTGGCTATTAGTAACAGAGTGATCTCTCCTAACCAAACTGCCTTCATCAAAGGCAGGTATATCCTTGAGAGTGTGGTTCTAGCCCACGAGGTTATTCATGAAGTAAAAAACTCTAAATCCCCTGGGCTTGTGCTCAAACTTGATTACAAAAAAGCATACGACCGAGTTAGTTGGGATTTCCTTTTCTAAATGCTTGAGTCCAGAGGGTTCGGGTCAAAATGGATATCCTGGATTAAGAGCTTGATGTTTCAAAGTACTTTTAGTGTTCGTATCAAAGATACCACAGGCCCACACTTCATGGGTGGGAAAGGGCTTAAACAAGGAGATCCATTCCTCCCCCCTTCTTTTCAATTTGGTTGCGGATGTCTTCTCCAAGATGTTGGTCAAGGCATCCAAGCATGGTTTGATCTCTGATCTGCTCACACAGGTAATCCCTGGTGGGGTGATCAGCCTGCAATATGCTGATGGCACGCTGCTCTTTCTAGAGGATTCTTATGAGAAAGCTAGGAATTTTAAATGGATTTTATCATGTTTTGAAAACCTGTCGGGAATGAAAATAAATTTCCATAAAAGTGACCTTCTTACTATCAATGTGGATGAAGATAGAGCAAACATTTTTGCTCAGATCTTTTGTTGTAAGTTAGCATCTTTTCCTATTAAATACCTAGATGTGCCTTTTCACTATGACAAACTTAGAAGAGAAGATCTTCAGCCGATCATTGATAGAATTATTAAAAATATATCAGGTTGGTTGGGGAGATAGCTCTCATATAGGGGCAAGTTAATTCTGATTTGTGCCTACATTGTGAGTATCTCTGCATACCTCATGGGTATTATGAAATTTCCAAAATGGGCTATTGATTCTATTAATTCTCAAATGACTCATTTTTCTGGGGCAACATGGGAGATCAGCACAAATATCATCTAGCAAATTGGGGGCTTGTCTCGAGAAAGAAAATTTTGGGTGGGTTGGGGGTACCCAACCTGAGAGAATTCAACATGGCACTTTTAGCTTCTTGGGGAAAACGTTTCTTTGAGAATAATAATAGTGATTGGAAAAATGATTGCTTTTAAATATAATTTGTATTCTCCAAATATTTTGTGGTCTAATTAATAGGTTGGCTCCCCTTTTTGGAAGAGTGTAACCTGGGCTTTACAAGCTGCCAAAACTTTTTACTCCTGGAATATTGAAATGGTAATAATATTAGCTTTTGCCATGACAAATGGATTGGGGATTGTTCCTTGAAAGTTAAATTTTGGGATCTTTTTGAGATTTGCAATCAACAAGACTGTGTTGTTTCTCAGGTCTAGGATGGGACAAATCTCACACTCACTTTTAGACATTGTGTAGATCAGAGGGGAATGGCTCGTTGGTTACAACTCATTGAGCAACTAGTTAACATCCCCCTGTCTGACTCCCAAGACTCACCAATTTGGTTGTTAGAGCCAAATGGTAAATATTCTGTGAAATCTTTTTATAGTAATATTAACTTTGGGGGTGTGATTTCTCCTTGTGGAGATAGACTATGGAAACTTTTATGTCCACAAAACATCCATGTCTTCTTGTGGTTTGTTTGTATAATAAAATTCTAACTAGAGACAATGTAGCTAAGAGAAGACATGTGGAAGATCCTTCCTGCTTGTTCTGTAGTGAAGCTCAATCCATCCAACATTTATTCTTTGAATGTATCAATGATGCTGACATTATGTCATTGATCTCTGAATTCTTTCATATTTGGAGAATTACTTGTTTCTCTGATGTTTGCTCCTTGTGGAAATTTTATAAAAAAAACTATGTTGAACATGGTAATTGTTGCCTCCTTATGCAGTATATGGAAGTTGAGGAATGAATTTTGTTTCCAGGGGCATACGTGGAGAGGTCTGGGTTGCGGGCTTGCCAAGGTAAAGGGGATCTTGCAGAGTTGGCTGGTGCTTTGTGACACTGCACAGGTGGACATTCTGCGGTGATTCATCCTATTGCTGGACAAGCACTGGGGGGGCTTATGCGGATATCCTGGACCTAAAACTGTGACTACTTCTTCTGGAAACTAGACTGTAATTTCTCCACTTTGTGTTCGAGCTTTTTTGTTGAAGCCTTTTGACATAAGCATCGCATCCCCAAACTTTAAGAAATGACAAGTTTGGTTTCTTGCCAAACCACAGTTCATATGGAGTCATCTCAATGGATTTATATGGTGCCCTATTTAAAGTGAATGTAGTTGTCTCTAACGCATAACCCCAAAACGATAGTGGCAGATTGGCAAGAGACATCATAGAATGCACCATATGCAATAAGGTTCGATTACGATGTTCGGACACACCATTATGTTGTGGTGTTCCAGGTGGCGTCAACTATGAAACAATTCCACATTGTCTTAAGTGAGTGCCAAACTCATAACTCAGATATTCTCCTCCTCGATCGGATCATGTGAATTTGATCTTCTTGTTACGATGATTCTCAACTTCACTCTAAAATTGCTTGAACTTTTCAAACGTTTCAGACTTGTGTTTCATTAAGAAAATATACCCATATCTAGTTAAGTCATCGGTGAAGGTGAGAAACTAACGATATCCATCGCACACCTCAATGCTCATCAGACCGCACACATTAGTATGTATGATTTTCAATAAGTTACTTGCCTGTTCCATTGTTGCGAAGAACGGGGTCTTAGTCATCTTGCCCATGAGGCATGGTTCACACGTGTCAAGTGATTCAAAATCAAGTGACTCGAAAAGTCCATCAGCATGGAGCTTCTTCATGCGTTTTACACCAATATGACCTAAGCGACAGTGCCACAAGAAAGTGGTACTATCTTTATCAACTCTACATCTTTTGGCGTCAATGTTATGAACATGTGTATCATTACTAATGAGATTCAATAAGAATAAACCCCTCACATTGGGTGCATGAACATAAAATATATTATTCATATAAATAGAACACCATTATTCTCTGATTTAAATGAGTAACCATCTTGCATCAAACAAGATTCAGATATACTATTCATGCTTAACGCGGGCACTAAATAACAATTATTAAGGTTCATCACTAATCTTGATGGTAATCGAAGAGCGAGCGTGCCGACGGCAATCACATCAACCTTGGAACCATTTCCCACGTGCCTTGTCACTTTGTCCTTTGCCAGCCTCCATCTATTCCGTAGTTCCTACTTTGAGTTGCAAATGTGAGCAACTGAACCAGTATAAAATACCCAAGAACTACAACTAGAGTTGGTAAGGTACACATCAATAACATGTATATCATATATACCTTGTTTGGCGTTGGCTGCCTTCTTGACAGCCAGATACTTGGGGCAATTTTGCTTCCTGTGGCCAGTTCCCTTGCAATGAAAGCACTCAGTTTCCGGCATGGGTCCAGCCTTGGGTTTCTTCATGGGAGGAGCAACTGATTTGCCACTCTTCTTCGAGTTACCCTTCTTTACCTTGCCATTCTTCTTGAAACTAGTGGTTTTATTGACCATCAACACTTCATGCTCCTTCTGTATTTCTAACATGGCAACTTTCGGCATTACAAACAGCTCGGCGACTGATTTGTTCATCCCTTGCATGTTATAGTTCAACACAAAGCTTTTGTAGCTAGGCGACAATGATTGAAGAACTCTGTCAGTGATCGCCTCTGGCAAGAGAGTAATTCCCAACTCATCCAAACAGTTGGAATACCTAGACATTCTGAGTATGTGCTCACTGATAGACCCGTTCTCCTCCATCTTGCAAGCATAAAACTTATTGGAGGTCTCATACCTCTCGATCCGGCCATTCTTCTCAAAAATAAACTTCAACTCCTGGAACATCTCATATGCTCCATGACGTTCAAAACGTCTTTTAAGTCCTGGTTCTAAGCCATACAACATTGCACACTAAACTATTGAGTAGTCATCAGAATGTGTGTGCCAAGCGTTCACAATGTCTGTAGACGACACTGGAGTGGGTGGCGCACCGAGCGGTGCATCAAGATAATAAGCCTTTTGGGAAGCCAGGAGGATAATCCTCAGATTACGGGCCCAGTCTACAAAGTTACTTCCATCATTTTTTAGCTTGACTTTCTCTAGGAATGCATTGAAATTTAGGGGTGCTGCTACGCGAGCCATTGATATACAACATAAATTTGCAAAGATTACTTAGACTATTTTTCAAGATAATGAGTTTAGTTAATCATATTACTTCAAAACTCCCACTCAAATTGACATCCCTCCGGTCATCCGAGTGCTACATGATCCAAATTCACCAACCCAAATCCGATCATCACGTGAGATGAGGTGGTTTAAATGGTGAACATCTCCATGTTGATCATATCTACTATATGACTCGTGCTCGACCTTTCAGTCTCTTGTGTTCCGAGCACATGTATGTATATGCTAGGATCATCAAGTTTAACCCGAGTGTTCCGCATGTGCAAAACTGGCTTGCACCCATTGTATGCGAACGTAGAGTCTATCACACCCGATCATCATGTGGTGATTCGAAACGACGAACTTTCGCAATGGTGCACACTCGGGGAGAACACAATTTTATCTTGAAATTTTAGTGAGGAATGACCTGATAATGCTACCGCCGTCCTAAGCAAAATAAGATGCATAAAAGGATTAACATCACATGCAAATCATAAGTGACATGATATGGCCATGAAATTGTGCTTTTGATCTCCACCTCCAAGGCATCGGCATGATCTCCATCGTCACCGGCATGACACCATGATCTCCATCATAGTGTTTCCATCGGGGTTGTCGTGCCATACATGCTTCTACTACTATTGCTACCACTTAGCGATAAAGTAAAGCATTACATAGCGCTTGATGATTGACACGCAAGTCATACAATAATTAAAGAAGACCCTATGGCTCCTGCCGGTTGCTGGTTGCATCGACATGCAAGTCGATATAAACTATTACAAAACATGATCATATCATACATCAAATATATTTCATCATGTCTTTGGCCATACCATATCACAACATACCCTGCAAAAACAAGTTAGACTTCCTCTAATTGTTGTTGCATGTTTTACGGGGCTGCTATGGGTATCTAGCAAGAACGATTCTTACCTCCGCAAAACCACAATGGTGATACACAAATTGCTATTCAACCTTATACAAGGACCGCCTTTGTCGAATCCAATTCAACTAAGGTGGGAGAGACAGACACCCGCCATCCATCTTATGCAACAGAGTCACATGTCAGTCGATGGAACCGGTCTCATGTACGTGGAAATGTAAAGTTGGTCTGGGCCGCTTCATCCCACAATACCGTTGAATCAAAAAAATACCAAGGGAGGAAGCAATCTTAATACCAAGGCCCACAAACTCCTTTGTGTTCTACTCATGATGTCATCTACCCAAAGACCTAGCTCATGATGCCACTGTTGGGGAATGTTGCATGGGAAACAAAAAAATTCCTACGCTTCACCAAGATCAATCTAGGAGATGAGCATCTACGAGATGAGATATTGCATCTACATACCCTTGTAGATCGATAAGCGGAAGCGTTAAGCAACGCGGTAGATGTAGTCAAACATCTTTGCGATCCAATCACGATCCGTCCCGCGAACTCTCGATCAAGTGCCGAACGGACGGCACCTTCGCGTTCAACACACGTGAATCTTGATGACGCCTTCACCTCCTTGATCAAGCAAGTGATGGTGAAGTAGTAGCCTGAGTCCTCCAGTAGCATGATGGCATGGTGAGGTGGTGTGATGACAGCTCGGCAGGGCTTCGCCGTGATCTATGATGTGGAGAAGAACTACGAGGGGGAGGAGGGGCAGCGCCATAGCATGTTAGGCTGCAGCTGCCCTCTATCTCCCTGTCTATATAGGGGGAAGGAAGGAGGGTAGGGGCACCCTAGGTTTCCCCTAGGGGCGACGGCCAAGGGGTGACGACTAGGGTTTGGGTGCCCCCCCTAGGTGCCTTGCCTCCCAAGCTAGGGGCGGTGCTAGGGGGTGAGGTTCACCTCCTAGTCGAGTGGGTTGAGGTTGGGGCGGCGACTAGCCCCTTGTGGGATGGTGTGCCCCTCTCCTTGGCCCATGAGGCCCCCAACACTTGTTGGGACCCCCCCCCCTCGAAACCCCTTTCGGCACTCCGTCGATTCCCCGGTATGCCCCGGAACACTTCCGAACTCCGATTCCCTTCATCCTATATATCAATCTTCACCTCCGGACTATTCCGAAGTTCCTAGTAATGCCCGGGATCTCATCCGGAACTCCGAACAACCTTTGGTCACCAACATAACAACTCGACTATAATTATATCGCCATGAAATGTTAAGTGTGTAGACCCTGCGGGTTCAAGAACTATGCAGACATGACCGAGACACCTCTACGGCCAATAACCAATAGCAGGACCTAAATGCCCATATTGGTTCCTGCATATTCTATGATGATCTTTATAGGTCGAACCTCGATGTCAAGGGATTCAGCCAATCCCTTATGAAGTTCCCTTTGTTTATCGGTATGTTACTTGCCAGAGATTCGATCGTCGGTATCTCCGTACCTAGTTCAATCTCGTTACCGGCAAGTCTCTCTACTCATTCTGTAATACAAGATCATGTGGCTAACTCTTTAGTCACTTTGCTTGCAAGCTCATTATGATGTTGTATTACCGAGTGGGCCCTGAGATACCTCTTTGTCACACGGAGTAACAAATCTCAGTCTTGATCCATGCCAACTCAACAAACACCCTCGGGATACATGTAGAGCACCTTTATAGTCACCCAGTTACGTTGCGACGTTTGATACACACAAGGTACTCCTATGGTGTCAGTGAGTTGCATGATCACATGGTCATAGGAACAGATACTTGAAATTTAGAAAACAATAGAAATAATCTGACATGATCATATGCTACGTTCATAGTTTGCGTCTTGTCCATCACATCATTCTCATAATGATGTGATCCCGTTATCAAATGTCATCTCATGTCTATGGCCAGGAAACCTCGACCATCTTTGATCAACGAGCTAGTCTACTAGAGGCATACTAGGGACACGGTGTCGTCTATGTACCCACACATGTATTTGAGCTTCCGATCAATACAATTATAGCATGGATAATAAACGATTATCATGAACAAGGAAATATAATAATAACTATTTTATCATTGCCTCTCGGGCATATTTCCAACAATTTTCTCTATCACATCAACTTTGGCTTTGTCCACTTCAATGCCTCGTTCAGGAATTTTATGCCCAAGTATTGTACCTTCATTCACCATAAAGTGGCACTTCTCCCAGTTCAGAACAAGATTAGTTTCTTCACATCTCTACAAAACTCGATCAAGGTTGCTCAAGCAATCATCAAAATAAATCCCGTAAACTGAAAAATCATCCATGAAAACCTCAACAATGTTTTCACAAAAGTCAGAGAATATAACATTCGTACATCTTTGAAAGGTAGCAGGTGCATTGCATAAACCAAAAGGCATATGCCTATAAGCATAAGTTCCAAAAGGGAAAGTAAAGGTAGTTTTCTCTTGATCTTCTTTTGACACGGGTATTTGAGAAAAGCCAGAGTATCCATCAAGAAAACAAAAATGAGAGTGCTTAGAAAGTCTTTATAACATTTGATCAATAAAAGGTAAGGGGTAATGATCTTTCTAGTAGATTTATATAGTTTCCTAAAATCAATCACCATCCTATAGCCAGTTATAATTCTTTGTGGAATAAGCTCATTTTTATCATTAGGAACAACAATTATACCACCTTTCTTAGGAACACAACGAACAGGGCTTACCCAGCTACTATCAGTAATAGGATAAATTATACCTGCTTCCAGAAGTTTTAGTATCTCAGTTCTTACCACCTCCTTCATCTTAGGATTGACACAATGTTGATGGTCAACGACAGGTTTAGCGTGAGGTTCCATATTAATTTTGTGCTGACAAAGACTGGGGCTTATGCCCTTAAGATCATCAAGAGTATATCCAATAGCAGCCCTGTGCTTCTTTAGAGTTTTAAGTAATCTCTTTTCTTCATGCTATGAAATGTTAGCACTAATAATAACATGATATATCTTCTTTTCATCAAGATAAGCATATATCAAAGTATCAGGCGATGTCTTTAGCTCAAACACGGGATCTCCCTTGGGTGGAGGAGGATCCCCTAATATAGCAACTCGAAGGTTGTGTTTAAGAATAGGTGTTTGTCTAAGAAATATATCATCTATTTCATTTCATTCATTCATATGCATACCATTTTCTTGGTCTAGCAAATATTGTTCTAATGGATCAATAGGAGTTACGGCTATGGAAGCGAGACCAATTATTTCATCCTCATTAGGAAATTCTTTTTCATGTGGTTGTCTACTAAACTTGGAGAAATTAAATTCACGAGACATATCACCAAAGCTTACTTTGACCTTCTCAGTAGCACAATTAATTTCAGCATTAACGGTATCCAAGAAAGGTCTACCAAATATAATGGGACAAAAGTTATCTTGTTCCAAACCAAGTACTATGAAATCAGTGGGGTACTTGACTTTTCCACACAAGACTTGAACATCTCTAACAATCCCAAGCGGCGAAATAGTATCATGGTTTGCAAGATTAATAGTAACATCAATATCTTCAATCTTAGAGGGTGCTATGTCATGCATAATTTCTTGATATAATGTAAAAGTTATAGCACTAACACTAGCACCAATATCACAGAAGCCATGGTAACAATTATCTCCAATTTTAACTAAGACAACAGGCATGCCTACAACTGATTTGTTTTCACCGAGCTCATCTCGCTCGTTTCTAACAGGTTTTGCAATTTTGACAGCTTCGTCACAGAAGTAAATAACCTGACCATCAATATTATCAATTAAGAGATATTTAACCATAGCAACTTTAGTCTCAACATTTATTTGTTCGGAAGGTTTAGGTGTCCTAACATGACTTTTATTAACCATAGTTTTAGCCTTAGCATGTTCCCTAATTCTAGCATGAAAAGGAGGTTTTTCAATGTAAGAAGTAGGAAAAATTGGATCAAGATGGCTAATAATTACTTCTTCCTTCTTAATTTTAATAGGGTCCTCTAATGGTTATTCAATGGGGATGATATTTCAACCACTTCTCTTTGGAAAGATCAACATGAGTACCAAAAGTTTCACAAAAAGTAGCTATTATCTCATAGTAAAGAACATATTTATTGCTAAACTCATGGAAAGCATTAGTTTCCATAAAAGATTTAACACAATCCAAATTAAGCTTTATACCTGACTCTTTACCTTCGTCAAGTTCCCAACATTCAGAGTTGCATTTAATTCCTTCAAGAAGATCCCATTTGAATTCAATAGTCTCCTTCATATAGGAACTAGTAGCACAAGAATTGAGTAATACTTGATCATCATGAGAAAGCCGAGCATAAAAAAATTGTATAATCATTTCTCTCGCGAGCTCATGGTTGGGGCAAATGTGCATCATAGATTTAAGCCTCCCCCAATCTTGAGCGATACTTTCTCCTTCACGAGGCCATCAATTATAAATAAAGTTCTAATCATGGTGGACTTCATGCATAGGATAAAACTTTTGATGAAATTACAACTTCAAGTGATTCCATTCCCACGATCCAATATCATCCAATAACCTGTACCACGTTAATGCTTTTCCCTCCAGAGACAAAGGGAAAACTTTCCTCTTAACTTTGTCTCCGGGTAGACTTGAAAGCTTAAACAATCCACAAATCTCATCGACATATATCAAATGGTAATCAGGATGAGTTGAACCGTCATAAGGATTAGCCAATAGTTTCTCTACCATACCCGAAGGAATATCATAATAAATATTTTCAGTCGGTTCAGTAGGTTGAGGAACAACTTCTTCAACTTTTGTTCGAGGCTAAGATGCCCCGAACAAGCCACACAAAGTGTGACCGTTCATAGTGACAAGCAACAATAAATTTTAGCACGTATAGAGAATTTTTCCTTACTAATTTCCACTTACCGGAGGCGCTTCACTCCCCGGAAATAGCACCAAAAAGAGCCTTGATGACCCACGGTTAGAGGGGATCTATAGCGACCCGACTCAAAACGAGTCAAGCCTTTGTGTGTTCTGTGCCATCCTTGGATCAGTATGCTGGCACACACAATACATCAATGTATATATCAAAGTGCAATCACATGTAATTAACGTAAAACTGATATATACCTTAAAATCTCAGCGAAAACAGTCAACGGGAGTGGAGTCCCAATAACACCAACGGCAGGTTGAGTGCAGACCGTAACCCTGAATCGTACTCTTACCCGTCGTAGAGCTTATCTGCAACATAAGACGTTGCAGACGTGTAGGTCAGTACATTGAATGTAACGGCAAGATCACCATAATAGAATAGAAGATAAAGACTATTCTATATGTAGTAAGGCTTTATGGCTCTGGGTCTGAGTTTTTGCATAAAAGCTAATTTTATTTTATTTTCCTACAACAAAGAAATGTCAGGAGTTTTCACTATAGAGTACCTAACATGACATGGTTCCGCCAACCGATGTCTTAATGCCCACAAGTATCATAAGTTGCCCACAATTAATTATCAGTCCAGTGTTGAGAGTTTCAGAGATAGATCCAAATCCAGAGGCTCAAATTGTCCGTAACCGGGGACACGGCTAATCGATTAGGTCTAACTCTGTAGAGTGTTGTGTACTTTACCCACAAGATTCGTTCCCTCCTGGTAAGTCCTCGCACTGCATGGTGTTTGAGAATAGGGCGAATGAAACATGATCATTCAGAGTGTTTCCCTGACTACTGTCAGTGCCCATCCATTCCTAACGTCGACTACATCTCGTAGCACTGCCCAGCCAGAGTCACAACAAAGATCAACCAAGCCAGAGCCCATAATGACTTGTGGCTACACAGGTAAGCTTCCGGGCATGAAGTATTCATCTGTCTCTTTGAGTCTGGGTGAAGCTTTCCGCAAGATGTCATGGCACTTCTCCATGCATCCCGGTCATCCACTGGTTACTCCAGGGATGCCCAATCAACCATCCTTCACCCAGTAGTGTGTATTGAAAAACTTGTTTCTCGAGTCTTGAAGTCTTGAGGTATTGAAGATGCAGGACTTGAAGATGCCTTCATGAAGTTGTCGTCTTGACGTAGAGTCCTCCTTCTCACACCACTCACGAACACTCATACCAGACCCCGTCTACTTTAGCATACCATTAAAATAACTAACGTTCCTGAGGCTTTAGTAACAAGTGGTGGGTTCCTACCTCATGCATTCTACTCAACTACAAGAATTTCAATAACACTACTGGAGGGATTTGTTGAATGATGTCACTACATGCAATAAAACATAGGTATGAAATAGATGGTCAAAGTGAACTTGCATGTACTGTTGATGAAGAATAATATCGCTCTCAGAAGTAACTTGATAGACTATTCGTCACTCTCCGATAAAATCTATATAATCAAACATTGCATTCATATAATCAATCATACTAGCAATCAATTCTAGTAATCAAAAAGTAACACAAAACCAAAAGCAACAAGATTGATGAAGGAAATACTTAAGACAAAACTCAAAACAACAAAGTTTTTATCAACACAACTAAGGTTGGTTTTCTCAAAAAATATTTTCAAAAGTAAAAACACAAAACAAAGTAAAATATAATCAAAAGTAGTTTAGTAAATATTTTACTTAGTAAAAGAATTACTTTTGAAGAACAACTAAGAACTAAGAAAACAATACTCTAGCAACATAGGTTTTTAACTACTAGAACATATCAGCAAGAAAACACCAAGTTAATAAAAGAAAAACAAATTAAAACAATTTAAAACAAAAGAATTAGAAATAAACCTAAAAAGAACTAAAACACAATCTGTTTTGTTAACAATGCTAATTTAAAATAATAACTAAGGTCACTAGTGACAAGTAGCAAAAAGAATCAACTCAAAATAAATTTTTAAACTCAAGATATTCAGAAAATAAGATTTGAATCAAATCTGTTTGAATTCAATTTTAAATTATTAAAATATGATCAAACTTTATATCTTCAGAAATTAAATAAAATTTGTGACATAACGCAAAAAGAATCAAATTAAAAAAATTAAAAACATAAAAGTTATAAGGAAAATAAAAACAGAACTATTCTGTTTTTAAAACAGAAACAGAAAAAAAAATCTAACTAACGGACAGGGGCTACGTGGCATTTTTTTCATTGGCTACAGGGGGTGCGTGCTAGATGTAATGGAGCGAATAACCGGTAACTACAAGAAAACGGTTCGGCTAATAAAATTAAAACACACGATCTAATCGTATCCGTTCGTTTACGATCCGACAGTGGGGAGAGGTTCTGGTGCTCACCGCGGTGGGGTTGTAGTCCGGCGAGAGCTCTGGTGATGTCCGAGGCGGCGGGG
Organism: Hordeum marinum; assembly: GCA_022496015.1. Taxonomy (NCBI): domain Eukaryota; kingdom Viridiplantae; phylum Streptophyta; class Magnoliopsida; order Poales; family Poaceae; genus Hordeum; species Hordeum marinum. Next base: position 67,652,927 of record CM039673.1, read on the forward strand.
TCATCAGGGAAGGTGCTGCGGTGGTCGGGGACGGCGACTCCGTTGGTGGCGTTAGCAGGGCTCGGGGGCGACGATGGCGACGACGGTGAGCTCGGAGGCGGCAGCGGCGCTCGGGTGTCAACGAGGAAAGGGGCTCTGATGGGTGCGGGGCTCGGGCGAGGCGGACTAGTTGGTGGGCTCGGGAGGCGGTGAGGGGGTTAGGGTGATGCGGTGGTGCGGCAACGGCACGGCGGCTCGGTCGAACTCCGGCGAGCGTTTTGGCGAGCACGGGGACACGAGAGTTGGGGGTTTGGGAAAAAATCGAACGAGGCCAAGCTCCTCTATTTATAGGCGGCCTCGGTGGTCGTAGAAAGGAATGGAGAGGGAGATCTGGCTCGGTGGTCGCCGGCGTGGAAAGGGGAGGGGATAGAAGAGAGTGATGACCGCGGTGATGGCTCGGTCGGGCGATGGGTCCCGCGTGTTAGTGAGAGAGGGAGCGCGGTCGGCGGCGTCGGTGACCGTTGCGGAGGAGTTTCGGGAGGGTTAAGGGCAAGTGGGCCGGCCCGTTTTAATAACCCATTAATTTTGTTTCCTTTTCTATTTTCTAGGGCATTAAAACTCATTAAGGCATATAAAACCTTTCCAAAAAATAAAGTTATATATACCAAAATGATCAGGGAAATAAATGCCATTTAATGAACATTTTTCCACGGCCAAATTAAATACTTTTAAAAAAATTATTTTCAGAAAATACCTAAATTGGTTTTAATTCTTTTGCAATAAATTTTCAAATAACCCCATGGGTTTTATGGTTCAAATAATTCACAAAATAACCCTGGTTTGGAGTGTCATGTTACTACTCTCAAAACTTCTCAAGGGTATTTGAATGCTTACAAATTTCAAATTGGGATTCAAATATAAAAAGAACTCTATTTCAAATGCTTTCAAATTCACTCCTCAAATATTTTTATATTGAAGAAGTCATGTCATCTTCTCTCCCTGATTTGAAAAGTATTAATTTGAAATCAAACACAAAGGGGAAAGTCATTTGATTCCCTCTCATTCAGAAGTTTTCAAAAGTTTCAAATTCCACTCAAATCAATCACTCAAACAAACAAACATTCATTCTAATATTTATTATAACATTCCAAAATTTGGGATGTTATAGGATCAATCATAGTCCTTCCAATAAGTATGAGTGTCGAACCCAACGAGGAGCAGAAGGAAATGACAAGCGGTTTTCAGCAAGGTATTCCATGCAAGTGATGTGAGTAACAAAAGTAGATAGTTTTGTAGCAAGATAATTCATAACAAGTAACAAGTTACAATAGTAACAAACATGCAGCAAGGTAGCCCAATCCTTTTTGTAGCAAAGGACAGGCCAGAAAGTACTCTTATATTAAGCAAGCGCTCCCGAGGACACATGTGAAATTCTGTCTAGTCATGTTCATCATATTGAGTTGATCCAGTTTGCTACTTTGATAATTTGTTATGTAGTTGGACTGGTGCTAAGGTGTTATTCTTACTTGAACTAACAACCTAATTATGATTAACCCCTCCCGCAAGCATCCACAACTACGAAAGAAAAATTAAAATAAATCTAACCATAGCATGAAACATGTGGATCCAAATCAGCCCCTTATGAAGCAACGCATAAACTGGGGTTTAAATTTCTGTCACTCTAGCAACCCATCATATACTTGTTACTCCACAATGAATTCCCTTAGGCCCATAATATGGTGAAGTGTCATGTAGTCAACGTTCACATGACACCACTAAGAGAAGTAACAACATACATATCATCAAAATATCGAACGAATACCAACTTCACAAGATTACTTATAACAAGACTTCTCCCATGTCCTCAGGAACAATAGTAACTACTCACACCTCATAAACATGTTCAAGATTAGAGGTATAATAATAATTATTAAGGATCTGAACATAATGTCTTACACCAAGCAATCAACAAGCATCAACTACAAGATGTAATCAACACAACTAGTAACCCATAGGTACCAATTTGAGGTTTTGGGACAAAGATTAAATACAAGAGATGAACTAGGGTTGGAGATGAGATGGTGCTGGTGAATATGTTGATGAAGATTGGTCCTCCCACAAAGGAGGAAGTGTTGGTGATGAGATGGCTTCGATCTCCCCTCTCAGAGAGGAATTCCCTCGGAAGAATCTGACCGTCGGAGTGCAAAAGGGCCTCTGCCCAGGTTTCCGCCTCGAGACGGCGGCGCTTCATACCAATAGATTGATTATGATTTTTTCTAGGGTAAAACACACTAGATAGGAAAAGAGGGGGTCGGGAGACCTGCTGGGCCCCCACAAGCCATCAGGGTGCGGCTAGGGGGGTGGTCACGCCCTGTTGGCTTGTGGCCAGCAGGTAGCCCCCTCTGGTATATTTTTGGCCCAATAATTCTTATATATTGCATAAAAATTCTCCGTGAAGTTTCAGTTCATTTGGATTCTCGTGATTTTTCTACATTTTTCTTGGTTTTCCAGTCGAGAATTCCAGTTTCCAAATATTTCCCTCTTTATGATGCACCTTGCATATTCAGAGAGAAAGGGCATAAGAATTGTATGATAATAGGGAAAAATGGGCAAGAAAAACACAAATATCAATAAGATACCATGATACAAAATGGACATATCAACAACCAATATTAATTACTCTAATCATATTGTCATCACACCAAAATATAATTAAGTGCCATATGCACTTTCAATCTCCCCCTTTTTGCTGCATTGATGACAACATGATTAGGACATGGAATTAAGATATATAAAATTAAAATGCCATGGGTAAGACAACATATGATCACATGAGCTCCCCCTACATGTGTACAAGAGCATCAAGCACACACATATGGGTCTCCCCTAGATCAATAAGGTCAAGAGCAAGTGATCAAACATAAATACTCTACACGATGCCTAGATCACATGCAAGGAGTATGGTGAGCAAGGATGGTGAGACATAACAAATAATAATATGATCATATGACATGAGATGAACAATAGATAATAGATGATCCATAAACCACATAGTCTCACACATAGAAAAGATAAAGTAGCTCACGAACACATGATGAAATGCAAGTAAGAGTATCTCAAGCCAATTAAACACCACAATGGAACAACGAGGCCTTGAGATCTCAGAAACTCGGAAGCACCTAAACCACTTCTCCCCATTTGTAATCAAGACAACAAAAATGTGGCAGTGCAAAATAAAAAACACTAGACAAGAGGAGGCGCACTCGAAGCATCATCATCATCATCAAAGTGTCATCCTGCCATCGAGAAGGAATGAGGTGTGGCCACATTGTCGCTATCCTCAGATCCTGGGCTAACTTCCTCTCCTACAGCAGCTTGTTCAACCTTTTTCTGACGCCTCTCAAGCCTCCCCCTATTGGTCTCCCTGACCTGATGGCGTTTAATAGATTAACACATCATGAACATATTGCCTAGGGTCTTGAACAAAGACTTATTCTCCTCTCTAGTGAAACTGGCCCCAGGGCTCAGAAGACAAAGACTGCTGAGTCTGAAGCCAGAAAACGCAAGCATGTGCAAACTGTTGAAGCTCAACCTGCCAAAAAGCCAAAGACAAAGAAAATAAAGTCTTAGAGCTCGGCCCAAGTGTCCCGTGAAGTTCCCTATGCCACCCACCTTCTCAAGATGTTGAAGACATTCCAACTGTCGACTCCACTGCAGTTGAAGACATTTTTCCATGATGATGAAATCCACAAAGAAAATTTGGAACGAGAACATGCGCTTGTGCCTCAAGTTGACGCACCAATGGTATCATCACCACTGCCACAAGTCAGTGAACAAGTGGACATTGTTTCTCCTGCTACACCAATAGTCCAGATGAGTTTTGGGAAGAAAATCATCCCAACAACCCAATGCAGGAAGTCATTCCCCTAGTGATAGTTTCAACTCCACTGCTTGAGTCACCTTAGTCTCCTTTCGAAGACATGGAGGTTGAAACTAATGAACATGTGTCACCTCTAAAAAGGCTACGTGAAGGCCCTAGGCCCTCAGCCTCCTCCATGACAAGCATACCTGAAGAGGAAGTTCATGCTGACCCGACTGCAACAGTCGCGGATACTCTAATGGCCGAAGATGTGACAATCCAGTAGCCTGAAGTCAAAGCCAAAGCTGCTGAAGATATTGCTATTGTAAGCACCGATGCTCCACCTGAGCCCCATCTCACTGACGCCACAGTTGGAGGAACTAATGCTCCATCACCTGATGGTCCTCTTGTCCCTGTCACGCCGTCGACTAACGACAACAAAGATAACATTGTCATGGCTCACAAGCATGAAGGAGAGATGGTGCCAGTCAAGTGGCCCAAGATAGTTCCTCCATCAAGGATGGGACCCCAATATCAATTCAACATCCATAGGAGTCCCAAGGTGCTGAACCCAATGTCAATACTCCCATGTCTTCGTCAACAAGGCCCAACACTTCCTCTTGTTTTCATTGTCAAAGGCTTCAGATTCAACCAACTCTGACCGAAATCCATAAAAGCATCAGAAGATTTGGTCTAATCGGTTCTAGAGTGTTCAACAACGAAGCTATCATATGTGTGTACTATATGGCTAGAACATGATCTTCCCTCATCAACGCCTCAGTCTTGAAGCTATGAGTGGCTTGCCTTGCTTTGAGCAGAAATTGGATTGTCTTCAGGATGTTGGTCTGTTGCCCTTAGTCGTCGACAAGGAAGACTGGAATGAAGAACTCATTCTTCAATTTTACGCAACTCTCCACATCTTCGGATTCAACAGAGATCTAAAGACATGGGCTATGGACTTCATTATCAGAGATGAGCACATCAAGGCTCCAGGTAGTGAACTCTTTGCCACTACCCCTCTTGCTGCATTTGACGAAGATCTTGATCCTCGATCTCAAGCTTATGCTGAAGACACAAAGAGCATCTTTCATGTGCCTAAGCCAAATATGACTTAAATGCTGGCACTCATGAAGCCAATGGCACTTGATGCTCCCTTGCCTAGGGCCTTCTTTGTTGAAGATCTTCAGTACTTGCCGAAGACTATCTACCATATTCTTTGCCATACTTTCTAGCCGATCAAAGGGCATTCTTCTTCATGCAACCTTGTTGGCACCCTGAAGACCATGGTGTCCACTGTTGTCTATGGCATACACTTCAACCTTCAATATTTCTTATTGCGCCATCTTGCAGCTTCTGGCATGGACCTGTTTGAACCAAGGTATATGCCCCATGGATCATGCGCTTCATCAAGCGGAGGGCTAACACTATGTACCTGCCATCTGCTCGTAGCCACATTGTATTTCTTCCCGAAGTTGAAGTCATTCATGAAGACATCTATCCTTCCAAGGGCAAGAATCCAATTGTGGAAGGCACAAGTGGCACTTCAAATTATGAAGGGCTTCATATTCCCAGTAATCCAGCAAGGGCAAGACTCATTGGTGTCATTTGCAACCCTCAACCAAGTGCCACTGCCACTGAAGCCACTTCTAGTATTGTGTTGGTAATATGCCCTAGAGGCAATAATAAATTAGTTATTATCATATTTTCTTGTTCATGATAATCGTTTATTATCCATTCTATAATTGTGTTGATCAGAAACTCAGATACATGTGTGGATACATAGACAACACCATGTCCCTAGTATGCCTCTAATAGACTAGCTCATTGATCAAAGATGGCTATGGTTTCCTAGTCATGGACATGAGATGTCATTTGGTAACGGGATCACATCATTAGGAGAATGATGTGATGGACAAGACCCAAACTACAAACGTAGCATATGATCGTCTCAGTTTAATGCTACTGTTTTCTGCATGTCAAGTATCTGTTCCTATGACCATGAGATCATGCAACACACTGACGCCGGAGGAGTGCCTTGTGTGTATCAAACGTGACGGAGAGGTATCTCAGGGCCCACTCGGTAATACAACATCACAACAAGCCTTGCAAGCCATGTGACTAAGTGTTAGTCACGGGATCTTGTATTACAGAACGAGTAAAGAGACTTGACAGTAACGAGGTTGAACTAGGTATGGAGATACCGACGATCGAATCTCGGGCAAGTAACATACCGAAGAACAAAGGGAACATCATACGGGATTAACTGAATCCTTGACATAGAGGTTCGACCAATAAATATCTTCATAAAATATGTAGGAACCTATATGGGCATCCAGGTCCCGCTATTGGTTATTGACCGTAGAGGTGTCTCGGTCATGTCTACATAGTTCTCGAACCCGCAGGGTCTGCACACTTAAGGTTCGGTGACGTTTTGGTAGTATAGAGTTATGTATGGTGGTGAACGAAGGTTGTTCGGAGTCCCAGATGAGATCACGGATGTCACGAGGAGCTCCAGAATGGTTCGGAGGTAAATATTGATATATAGGAAGTCCTGTCTTGGTCACCGGAAAAGTTTTGGGCTCATCGGTAGTGTACCGGGAGACCATCGGGAGGGGTATTTCGACCCAAGAGGCTACATGGGCTGTGGGAGAGTAAATACCAGCCCTTAGTGGGCTGGTGGAAGTCCCACACAAGGCCCATGTGCCTGGGAAGAAAAGCCCAAAGAGAAAAGGGTGGAAAAAGGCAAAAAAGGCAAAAATAAGGAGGAGTCCTAGTCCTACTAGGATTGGAGGAGGAATCCTCCAATCCTCCTTGGTTCGGCCGACCCAAGGGCTGGATCCTTCAGAGCCAAGCCTCCTCCTCTCTTCCTCCTATATATACTAGAGGTTTTAGGGGGTTTGGCACTAGATTTTCAGCCACGTGCTACCCGTTCCTCCAATGCATAGTTTCTCCTCTAGATCGGATTTCTGCAGTGCTTAGGCGTAGCCCTGCTAGAATAGCTCCACCACCATCGCCGGAGAGCCATCACGCTGCCGGAGAACTCTTCTACCTCTCTACTTACTATTGTTGGATCAAGAAGGCGGAGATCGTCATCGAGCTGTACGTGTGTTAAACGCGGAGGTGTCGTCCGTTCAGCGCTAGATCGGAAGGACCGTGATCAAGATCGCGAGAAGGTCGTGATGAGTTCGCGGGACGGATCGTGATCAGTTTGCGGGACAGATCATGATGAGTTCGTGGGACGGATCATGATGAGTTCGTGGGATGGATCATGATTGGATCGCGGGGCGGATCGTGATGAGATCGCGGGACGCTCGGCAATTTGGATCGCGAAGACGTTTGACTACACCAATCACGTTTCTTAACGCTTCCAGCTTAGCGATCTACAAGGGTATGTAGATCCACTCTCCCTCTCGTAGATGCTCATCACCATGGATAGGTCTTGCGTGAACGTAGGAATTTTTTTGTTTCCCATGCGACGTTCCCCAACAGTGGCATCATGAGCTAGGTCTATGTGTAGATGAGATCTCGAGTAGAACACAAAGAGTTTGTGGGCGTTGATGCTTAGATTGCTTCCTCCCTTGGTTGTGTTTTGGTTCAGCAGTATTGTGACATGAAGCGGCCCGGACCAACATTACTCGTACGCTTACGAGAGACCGGTTCCCTCAACCGCAACTTGTTGCATAGATGGCTTGCGGGTGCCAGTTTCTCTCACTTTAGTTGGATCAGATTCGACAAAGGCGGTCCTTGAGAAGGTTGAAAAGCAACTAGTGTATCACCATTGTGGTTTTTGCGTAGATGAGAATTGTTCTTGCTAGATACCCGTAGCAGCCACGTAAAACATGCAACAACAATTAGAGGACGTCTAACTTGTTTTTGCAGGGTATGTTGTGATGTGATATGGCCAATTACATGATGTGATATATGTGGTGTATGAGATGATAATGTGTTGTATAGAATTTCACGACTTGCATGTCGATGAGTACGGCAACCGGCAGGAGCCATAGGGTTGTCTTTAATTATTGTATGACCTGCGTGTCAATCATTAAGCGCTATGTAATGCTTTACTTTATCGCTAAACGGTAGCAATAGTAGTACAAGCATGATGGGCACGACAACCCCGATGGCGACACATTGATGGAGATCACGATGATAGAGATCATGGTGTCGTGTCGATGATGATGGAGATCATGCCGGTGCTTTCAAGATGGAGATCAAAAGCACAAGTTCATGGCCATATCATGTCACTTATGATTTGCATGTGATGTTAATCCTTTTATGCACCTTGTTTTGCTTAGGACGACGGTAGCATTATAAGGTGATCCCTCACTTAAATTTCAAGATGAATTAAGTTCTCCCCGAGTGTGCACCGTTGCGAAAGTTCGTCGTGTTGAGACACCACGTGATGATCGGGTGTGATAGACTCTACGTTCACATACAACGGGTGCAAGCGAGTGTTGCACATGCAGAACACTCGGATTAAACTTGACGAGCCTAGCATGTACGGACATGGCCTCGGAACACAAGAGACCGAAAGGTCAAACATGAGTCATATAGCAGATATGATCAACATGATGATGTTCATCATTGAAACCACCTCAACTCACGTGATGATCGGACGTGAGTTGGTGAATTTGGATCATGTATCACTCGAATGACCGGAGGGATGTTTATTTGAGTGGGAGTTCTTAAATAATATGATTAATTGAACTCATTATCATGAACATAGTCAGTAGTGTCTTTGCAAATTGTGTTGTAGATTACTAGCTCACGTTGTAGCTCCCTTGAATTTATATATGTTCCTAGAGAAATAGAGTTCAAAGATGATGGTAGCAATATTGCGGACTGGCTCCGTGATCTGAGGATTGTCCTCGTTGCTGCACAGAAGGCTTATGTCCTTCATGCAATGCTCGGTGCGCCAACCCCTCTAGCATCGTCTGTAGATGTTGTGAACATCTGACAGGCACGTTCTGATGACTACTTGATAGTTTAGTGTGTCATGCATTACGGCTTAGAATTGAGGCTCCGAAACGTTTTGAACGTCACGGAACATATGAGATGTTCTAAGAGCTAAAATTAGGATCTCGGGCTCATGCCCGTGTTGCAAGATATGAGATCTCCAACAAGATTCTTTGCCTGCAAGATGAAAGAGAATAGCTCAATCGTTGAGCATGTGCTCAGATTGTCTGGGTGCTACAATCGCTTGAATCGAGTGGGAGTTGATCTTCCAGATAAGATAGTGATTGATATAGTTCTCCAAGTCACTATCACTAAAGCTACTAGAACTTGGTGATGAACTATAAAATGCTAGGGATAGAAATAATGATCCCTGAGCTATTCGCGATGTTTGACACCGCGAATGTAGAAATCAAGAAGGAGCGTCAAGTGTTGATGGTTAGTCAAACCACTAGTTTCGAGAAGGGCAAGAGCAAGGAGGGAAACTTGATGGATAGCAAGTCAGTTGCTGCTCCAGTGAAGCAACCCAAAGTTGAACCAAAACCCGAGACTAAGTGCTTCAATTATGAGGAGAGCGGTCGCTGAAGCGGAACAACCCTAGATACTTGGTAGATAAGAAGGATGGCAACGTTGACAAAAGACTATTTGATATACGTGTTATTGATGTGTACCTTGCTAGTACTCCTAGTAGCACCTGGGTATTGGATACCGGTTCGGTTGCTAAATGTTAGTGACTCAAAATAAAAGCTACGGAATAAACGGTGAACTAGCTAAGGGTGAGGTGACGATGTGTGTTGGAAATGTTTCCAAGGTTGATGTGATCAACATCGCACGCTCTCTCTACCTTCGGGATTAGTGACAAACCTAAATAAATGTTATTTGGTGTTTTGCATTGAGCATGAACGTGATTAGATTGTGTTTATTGCAACACGGTTATTCATTTAAGTTAGAGAGTAATGGTTATTCTGTTTAAATGAATAATACCTTCAATGGTCATGCACCCAGTGAGAATGGTTTGTTGAATCTTGATCGTAGTAATACACATGTTCATAACATTTATACCAAACGATACAAAGTTAATAATGATAGTACCACATACTTGTGGCACTGCCGCTAAATGTCATATTGGTATAAAGCGCATGAAGAAACTCCATGCTGATGGTTCTTTGGACTCATTCGATTTCGAATCGGTTGAGACACGCGAACCATGCCTCTTGGGCAAGATGACTAAGGACCCCGTTTCCAAATGGATGGAGCGGGAAAGTGATTTATTGGAAACAATACATGTTGATGTATGCAATCCAATGAGTCTTGTAGCGTGCGGTGGATATCATTATTTTCTTACCTTCACTGATGATTTGAGTAGATATAGTGTATATTTACTTAATGAAACACAAGTCTGAATCGTTTGAAAGGTTCAAACAAATTCAGAGTGAAGTTTAAGATCATCGTGACAAGAAGATAAAAATGTGATATGATCGTGGAGGTAAATATCTGAGTTACGAGTTTGGCATACAACTTTAGACAATGTGAAAGTTGTTTCACAACTCATGCCACCTAGAACACCATAGTGTGATGGTGTGTTCGAATGTCATAGTCGTGCTCTATTGAAAATGGTGCTTGCTATGATGTCTCTTATCGTTTTACTACTATAATTTTGGGGTTATGCATTAGAGACAACTACATTCACTTTAGATAGGGCGCCATCTAAATCCGTTGAGATGACACCGTGTGAATTATGGTTTGATAGAAACCTAAGCTGTCATTTCTTAATGTTTGGGGCTGCAACACTTATGTGAAAAAGGTTTTCACCTAATGAGCTCGAACCCAAAGCGGACAAATGCATCTTCATAGAATACCCTAAAGATAGTTGGGTAAACCTTCTATCTCAGATCCAAGCATAAAGTGTTTGTTGCTAAAACTGGGTCCTTTCTCGAGAAAGAGTTTCTCTCAAAAGAATTGAGTTGGAGGAAGATAGAACTTGATGAGGTTGTTGAACCTTTGTTCAACCAGAGAGTAGTGCAGCGCAGGAATTTGTTTCTGCGAAGCCTACATTAGTTGAAGAGGAAGTTAATGATGATGATCATGAAGCTTCGGATCAAGTTACTATTGAACCTCGTAGGTCGACAAGGATGTGTACTGCTCCTGAGCGGTATGACCACCCTGTCTTGGAGGTCATGTTGTTAGACAACGATGAACCTACAAGCTGTGGAGAAGCGATGATGGGCCCGAATTCCGACAAATGGTTAGAGGCCATGAAATCCGAGAAAGGATCCATGTATGAAAACCAAGTATAGACTTTGGTAGACTTGCTCGTTCGACGGCAGGTCGTTGAGTAAAAACGGATGTTTAAAATGAAGATAGACGCTCATGGTAAATGTCACCATTTGTAAAGCTCGACTTGTTGCAAAGAAGTTTACGACAAGTTCAAGGAGTTGACTGCGATGAGACATTCTCACTCGTAGTGATGCTAAAGTCTATTAGAATTGTGTTAGTAGTTGTTGCATTTTTCAATTATGAAATCTGGCAGATAGATATCAAAACATAGTTTCTTTAATGGTTTACTTGAGGAAAGGTTGTATGTGATACAACCAGAAGGTTTTGTCAGTCCTAAGGATGCTAAAAGGTGTGCAAGCTTCAGTGATTTTTCTATGAACTAAAGCAAGCATTTCGGAGTTGGAATATACACTTTGATGAGGTGATCAAAGTTTTTGAGTCTATACAAAGTTTACGAGAAACTTTTATTTACAATAAAGTGAGTGGGAGCACTATAGAATTTCTGATAAGTATATGTGGATGACATATTGTTGATCGGAAATGGTGTAGAATTTCTGGAAAGCATAAACGGTTGTTTGAAAAGAGTTTTTTTCAAAGGAAGACCTGGATAAAGCTACCTAATTGTTGAGCATCAAGATCTATAGAGATAGATCAAGATGCTTGATGAGACTTTCAATGAGTACATACCTTGACAAGATTTTGAAAGAGTTCAAAATGGATCAGACAGAGAAAGAGTTCTTGCCTGATTTGCGAGGTGTGAAGTTGAGTGAGACTCAAAGCTCGACAATGGCAGAAGAAAGAGAAAGGACGAATGTCGTCCCCTATGCCTTAGCCATAGGCTCTATATAGTATGACATGCTATGTACCGCACCTGTGTGTGCCTTGCCATGAGTTCGTCAAGGGGTACAAGAGTGATCCAGACGTGCATCACTGGACATCGGTCAATATTATCCTTAGTGACTAAAAGACTAAGGAAACTTTTCTCGATTATGGAGGTGATAAAGGATTCGTCGTAAAGAATTACGTCGATGCAAGCTTTATCACTGGACATCGGTCAATATTATCCTTAGTGACTAAAAGATTAAGGAAACTTTTCTCGATTATGGAGGTGATAAAGGATTCGTCGTAAAGAGTTACGTCGATGCAAGCTTTAACACTAATCCGGATGACTCTTAGTAACAATCCGGATACGTATAGTGGAGCAGCCATTTGGAATAGTACCAAGTGGAGTGTGGTAGCAGTGTTTACAGTTTGACATACAGATTTGCAAAGTACATACAGATCTGAATGTCGCAGACCCATTGACTATAAGACATCTCTCACATGCAAAGCATGATCGAGCCCTAGAACTCAGTGAGTGTTAGATTCATAACAATGCGAATCACATGGTGATGTGAACTAGATTATTGACTTTAGTGCAAGTGGGAGACTGTTGGAAATATGCCCTAGAGGCCATAATAAATTAGTTATTATCATATTTCCTTGTTCATGATAATCGTTTATTATCCATGCTACAATTGTGTTGATCGGAAACTCAGATACATGTGTGGATACATAGACAACACCATGTCCCTAGTACCCCTCTAATAGACTAGCTCGTTGATCAAAGATGGCTATGGTTTCCTAGTCATGGACATGAGATGTCATTTGGTAATGGGATCACATCATTAGGAGAGTGATGTGATGGACAAGACCCAAACTACAAACGTAGCATATGATCGTCTCAGTTTAATGCTACTGTTTTCTGCATGTCAAGTATTTGTTCCTATGACCATGAGATCATGCAACTCACTGACGCCGGAGGAGTGCCTTGTGTGTATCAAACGTCGCAACGTAACTGGGTGACTATCAAGGTACTCTACAGATATCTCCAAGGGTGTCTGTTGGGTTGGCATGGATCAACACTGGGATTTGTTACTCCGTGTGACGGAGAGGTATCTCAGGGCCCACTCGGTAATACAACATCACAACAAGCCTTGCAAGCAATGTGACTAAGTGTTAGTCATGGGATCTTGTATTATGGAACGAGTAAAGAGACTTGAAGGTAACGAGGTTGAACTAGGTATGGAGATACCGACGATCGAATCTCGGGCAAGTAACATACCGAAGAACAAAGGGAACATCATACGGGATTAACTGAATCCTTGACATAGAGGTTCGACCGATAAAGATCTTCATAAAATATGTAGGAACCTATATGGGCATCCAGGTCCCGCTATTGGTTATTGACCATAGAGGTGTCTCGGTCATGTCTACATAAATCTCGAACTCGCAGGGTCTGCACACTTAAGGTTCGATGACGTTTTGGTAGTATAGAGTTATGTATGATGGTGACTGAAGGTTGTTCGGAGTCCCGGATGAGATCCCGGATGTCACGAGGAGCTTCGGAATGGTTCGCAGGTAAAGATTGATATATAGGAAGTCCTGTTTTGGTCACCAGAAAAGTTCCGGGCTCATCGGTAGTGTACCGGGAGTGCTGGTAGTGTACCGGGAGACCATCGGGAGGGGTATTTCGACCCAAGAGGATACATGGGCTGTGGGAGAGTAAATACCAGCCCTTAGTGTGCTCGTGGAAGTCCCACACAAGGCCCATGCGGTTGGGAAGAAAAGCCCAAAGAGAAAAAAGTGGAAAAAGGCAAAAAAAGGCAAAAAAAAAGGAGGAGTCCTAGTCCTACTAGGATTGGAGGAGGAATCCTCCAATCCTCCTTGGTTCGGCCGACCCAAGGGCTGGCTCCTTGGGAGACAAGCCTCCTCCTCTCTTCCTCTTATATATACTAGAGGTTTAAGGGTTTTTGGCACTAGATTTTCTGCCACGTGCTACCCGTTCCTCTAGTGCATAGTTTCTCCTCTAGATCGGATTTCTGCAGTGCTTAGGCAAAGCCTTGCTGGAATAGCTCCACCACCATTGCCAGAGTGCCATCACGCTGCCGGAGAACTCTTCTACCTCTCCGCTTCCTCTTGCTGGATCAAGAAGGCGGAGATCGTCATCGAGCTGTACGTGTGCTGAACGCGGAGGTGTCGTCCGTTCGGCGCTAGATCGGAAGGACCGTGATGAAGATCACGAGATGGATCGTGATGATTTCGCGAGACGGATCGTGATGAGTTCGCCGGACATATCATGATGAGTTCGTGGGACGGATCATGATGAGTTCGTGGGACGGATCGTGATTGGATCGCGGGACGGATCGTGATGAGATCACGGGACGCTCGGCGATTTGGATCGCGAAGATGTTCGACTACACCAACCGCGTTTCTTAACGCTTCCCGCTTAGCGATCTACAAGGGTATGTAGATCCACTCTCCCTCTCATAGATGCTCATCACCATGGATAGGTCTTGCGTGAACGTAAGAAATTTTTTGTTTCCCATGCAACGTTCCCCAACATACTGTGCCTCAACAACCAAAATCTAGCAGCGTTCGTGTTATGACAGATAGAGAGCTTCTAGTATCTCTTCATCAAAAGTAGGTAGGCATCACAACTGGACCAAAAGACAAATGCAACATCTTGTGTATGACAACAACAAAATTCGCAACTTGTCAACTAAGAACACCTTTGTGACCCATGAGACATGCAGGAGATCATTGCGTGCGCAACCTGGTGCTCCTCCTCCTCGTCTAGGAAGTTGATGTAGTGTGTAAGGCCGCTGACACAAAAGCTTAGCGGCTGGACTTTGGAGGCCTCCTCCTCCTCTCGCCTTCGATCCATGATGGCGGAGTGGGTGATGGCCCCGTCAGCTGACGACGGGGTGGCGGCCAAGGTGGACGATGGTGTGGTGGCGGCTAAGGCGGCTGCTAGCAGGGTGGCGGCAGTGATGGCTAGAGATGGGGTGATGGCCACCGCGACCGTCGATAGTAGCTGCCTTTGGGAAACGGTGGCGGAGCATGTGGTGGGTGTCGTGCGCATAGCCAACAGGGTCGCCACGTGCACTACACTCTTTCGCAAACTACACCGCTGACGCGGTGCAACCTCCTAGCTGGAGTTGTCCGCTAGAGGAGTGGATGACCAGTGATGATGGACCGGCGCCATTGGCGATTGGGGAGAAGAAAACTAGAGAAGTTATGTGGAGGTAGGGGATGGATGCGATGTGGAGTCGCCGACCGTGAGGGTTTGTAAAGCAGGCCGACAAGCATTGGGAGTTTGGGGGATTTCGTCGAGCCGGGTGGGAACTTGCATGGCTGTGCGTGGGAAGTGGCTCACCGATGCCTTTTCAAGATGACGCTTGGCCAACCGAAACGCATGTTCGGTGTCAAAACATGCACTGGAATCCTCGAGCGGGAATGCGGTGACAACACGTGACACATGAGGAAGAAATGATAAGTACACAAATGATTATTAATCAAAAAATGTTTATGTTTTATTACATAGCAAATAGTCGTTCTCTACACACTATCGTGAATTGCTCTAGGCATGAGGTTGCTCTCAGTTTAGGCTGCCGCGATGCGCTCTCCCAGCCTCTATCCACGCGTGAATGGTCACGTACGTTTGGTGCGCCATATGCATGCGGTTGCGCGGTGCCTGGCGCCACCATGCAGATATGTGCGCCACGATGCAGTTAAGCGCTGCATGTGAACATGTCAACATTTTAGGATGTTCCGGCACCCACCCACTTATTCCCGTGACCATTTACCTTCATATCTTCTACCTTATGATCGCACCACAGAACACAAGAAGCACACCCACGACGACAAATACAGAGAGGATGCACTCTTCATCTCATCAACCTTTCTGCATGGATCCAATGACGGCGATCCCAATGGTTGTCGGTGTCAAGCGGCAGTTCACCATTATTGTCAAAGTGGACACCCACATCAAGAACACGGACCTCTCGGTGGTGTACACCAGTGACCCGGTAGCGGTGGAGAACTCCATCAACATTATTGACCAGCTTCTTGTTGATGATGACAAGTACAAAGTGGTCGGCTTCGACCTCGAGTACACAGGTGGTCGTGCTAGGTATGATCAGAAGGTTGTCGTTGCGCAGTTGTGCGTGCGCCATCATGTCCTTGTCTACCACTACTTCCTGGTCACGAGGCCTTACGAGTGTTTTGCCAGGTTTGTCAACATCCCCAACTACAGGTTTGTAATTGTGAACGCTATTGGAAATATGCCCTAGAGGCAATAATAAAATGGTTATTATTGTATTTCCTTGTTCATGATAATTGTCTATTGTTCATGCTATAATTGTATTAACCGAAAACCAGAATGCATGTGTGAATACATAGACCACAACGTATCCCTAGTGAGCCTCTAGTTGACTAGCTCGTTGATCAATAGATGGTCATGCTTTCATGACCATGGACATTGGATGTCGTTGATAACGGGATCACATCATTAGGAGAATGATGTGATGGACAAGACCCAATCCTAAGCATAGCACAAGATCGTGTAGTTCGTCTGCTAAAGGATTTCCAATGTCAAGTATCATCTCCTTAGATTATGAGATTGTGCAACTCCCGGATACCGTAGGAATGCTTTGGGTGTGCCAAATGTCACAACGTAACTGGGTGGCTATAAAGGTGCACTACGGGTATCTCCGAAAGTGTCTGTTGGGTTGGCACGAATCGAGACTAGGATTTGTCACTCCGTATGACGGAGAGGTATCTCTGGGCCCACTCGGTAAGACATCATCATAATGAGCTCAATGTGACTAAGGAGTTAGCCACGGGATGATGTGTTACAGAACAAGTAAAGAGACTTGCCGGTAACGATATTGAACAAGGTATAGGGATACCGACGATCGAATCTCGAGTAAGTATTATATCGATAGACAAAGGGAATTGTACACGGGATTGACTGAATCCTTGACATCATGGTTCATCCGATGAGATCATCGTGGAGCATGTGGGAGCCAACATGGGTATCCAGATCTCGCTGTTGGTTATTGACCGGAGAGGTGTCTCGGTCATGTCTACGTGTCTCCCGAACCCGTAGGGTCTACACACTTAAGGTTCGATGAAGCTAGGGTTATAGGGAAATGGTATACGTGATTACCGAAGATTGTTCGAAGTCCCGGATGAGATCCCGGATGTCACTAGGAGCTCCGGAATGGTTCTGTTTTGGTCACCGGAAAGTTTTCGGGCTCACCGGTAGTGTACCGGGAGTGCCGGGAGGGTGCCGGAGGACCCCCGGGAGGGGCATGACGACCAAAGGACTTCGTGGGCCATTAGAGGAGGTGTACCAGCCCTTATTGGGCTGGCAAAGTCCTTCCGGAAAGGCCCATGCGGCTAGGGATAAAGAGATAAGGCTAAAGGAGATTCAAAAGGAAGAGATCCACCTCCCTTGTGGGAGGTGGACTCCTCCCTAGCTCGGCCGAACCTCTCCTCCTTGGAGGAGGGGCCAAGGTAGACCTCCCGCTCCCTCCTCCTATATATACTTGATGTTTGGGCTGTTTTGAGACAAGATTTGATCTATCTCTCCCACGGCGCAACCCTACCTCTCTTCTTCCTCCTCCGCAGTGCTTAGGCGGGCCCTGCCGGAATACCTTGCTGCTCCACCACCACCATGTCGTCGTGCTGCTGTTGGAGCTCTTCCCCAACCTCTCCCTCCTCCTTGTTGGATCAAGGTGCGGGAGATGCCATCGGGCTATACGTGTGTTGAACTCGGAGGCGTCGTTGTTCGGCATTTAGATCAGAATCCACCGCGATCTGAATCGCTGCGAGTACAACTCCACCAACCGTGTTCTTGTAACGCTTCCGCTTAGCGATCTTCAAAGGTATGAAGATGCAATCTCTCCCCACTCGTTGTTGGTTTCTCCATAGATAGATCTTGGTGATCGTAGGGAAATTTTTGATTTACTACTACATCTCCCAACAGACACCATCAACGATCTAAAGGTGCTCAAGACTTCGGGCTTGACCTTCCATGAGCTTGTCGACATCCAAGGGCAGTACAGGGTTTGTGGTAGCAATTAGAAGAGGAACTCCCTAGTTGACCTCACCAAGGCCATCATCGACCCCTACTACGGAGACATGAAGGTTGAGTCCGACAAGGACACGCCTATCTGGCACAAATTGGATGAAGAAATTGGATGAATAACACACCAAGTACGCGCCTAATGACGCGTACACAAGCTATGATATGTACATGAGGATCGTTGACATGAGGAAGTGCCTCCTTCCTGCAGACGATGAGGGATAGCCATAAGCAGAGTAGTGGTGGCAACCGTCATCGCAAGAAGTACATGTTTTTATGATCATCCACTTCTTGTAATTTTTTATTGAGGAATGTGCATGTGTTGTGTAGTCACTTATGTAATCAGATGTTCAATTCGGTTATGCAACTATGTTGCCGTTTCGTAGATAGAGCATATATAGATGTTGTGCAAAGAGAGTAAATCACATCTCACACGCTTAAATTAGGGAACGCGTCGGTGACGATTTCTTCAATCGCTGACAATTGTTTACCAACAATTGTTTGCCCACAACACACACAGCTTGTCAGGAGGAATCGTCTTTGTTATTATCTGTCTTCTCACACGATTCTGATTACTGACTTGTTTGTCGGGTATCACACACACCTTCTTACGCTAGATCGTTTACGTTCTACTGGATCAGCGCAAACAGTTTATCCGACTGAACTGTATGTCGTACATCGCACACATCTGTATTTGGTTAACCGTTTGTGTTATTTTGGCTAATCGCAAATAGTTCATGATGTTGTATGCCACGTATCGTACAAATATGTATTTAGTTAACCATTTGCTTTATGTTGGCTCATTGCAAACAGTTCTTCGAGATAACATGTTTGCCACGTATCGCACACACCTCTTTTCTACATCGTATTTGATGGATCCGTCATCGCACACAGTTCACGTTATTCGCGACGGAGTTAGAACTATATCGTTTGCGATTCACGCTTCGCACGCGGTTTGGTCAAAGGGTCTTTGGACCTTCCCGCAATAGCGATTAACTGTGCTCTCAAATGTTACCGACATCATAGTCATGTCCATGATAAGGAAAACAAAATGATCAATTAACACCTGAGCAATCCATAAAGGCAAGACTAGGAATCATGTTTACCGTTTATTACTCGACACATGCTTATGTTTATTTTTTCCTTCCGGATCACATATTCATGAACCATAACAATTATAGTATAGAATATAAACATTAATTATAAACTTGGAAATAAATAATACTTAAATATAATTGCCTCTAGGGCACATTTCCAATACCAACTACACAATCCAATCAAGTAAAACTCATTGCACAACCATGAACTCTAGAAACTGTTGGGGAACGTTGCATGGGAAACAAAAAAATTCCTACGCACACGCAAGATCTATCCATGGTGATGAGCATATAAGAGAGGGAGAGTGGATCTACATACCCTTGTAGATTGCTAAGCGGGAAGCGTTAAGAAACGCGGTTGGTGCAGTCGAACGTCTTCGCGATCCAAATCGCCGAGCGTCCCGCGATCTCATCACGATCCGTACCGTGAACTCATCACGATCCGTCCCGCGAACTCATCATGATCCGTTTCATGATCTTGATCACGATCCGTCCCGTGAACTCATCACGATCCGTCCCGCGAACTCGTCACGAACTGTCACGCGATCTTGATCATGGTCCTTCCGATCTAGCGCCGAACGGACGACACCTCCGCGTTCAGCACACGTGCAGCTTGATGACGATCTCCACCGTATTGATCCAGCAAGAGGAAGTGGAGAGGAAGAAGAGTTCACCGGAAGCATGACGGCGCTCCGGCGATGGTGGTGGAGCAATTCCGGCAGGGCTTCGCCTAAGCACTGCAGAAAACCGATCTAGAGGAGAAACTATGCACTAGAGGAACGGGTAGCACGTGGCTGAAAATTATGTGCCAAAACCCTAAAATCCTCTAGTATATATAGGAGGAGAGGAGGAGGAGTCTTGGATGCCAAAAAGCCAGTCCTTGGGTCGACCAAAGTGAGAGGAGAGGAGGACTCCTCCTCCAATCCTAGCACGACTAGGATTCCTCCTTTTTTTGGCCTTTTTCCACCTTTTTCCCTTTGGGATTTTTCTCCCAGCCACATGGGCCTTGTGTGGGACTTCCAACAGCCCACAAAAGGCTGGTCTTTACTCTCCCACAGCCCATGAAGCCTCTTGGGTCGAAATACCCCTCTCGGTGGTCTCCCGGTACACTACCGGCACTCCCGGTACATTACCGATTAGCCCGAAACTTTTCCGGCGACCAAAATGGGACTTCCTATATATGAATCTTTACCTCCGGACCATTACGGAGCTCCTCGTGACGTCAATAGTAACTTGATCCGAAGCTTCATGATCATCATCATTAACTTCCTCTTCAACTGACGTAGGCTTCACAGAAACATCTTTCTGCACTGCGGTACTTTCTGGTTGAAGTAGAGGTTCAAATAACCTTATCAAGTTCTATCCTCCTCACACTCAATTCTTTCAAGAGAAACCCTTTCTCGAGCAAGGACCCAGTTTTAGCAACAAAAATTTTATGCTTGGATCTGAGATAGAAGGTTCACCCAACTGTTCTTAGGGTATTCTATGAAGATGCATTTGTCCGCTTTGGGTTCGATCTCATTAGGCGAAAACATTTTCCACACAAGCTTCGCAGCCCCAAACATTAAGAAATGATAGCTTAGGTTTCTATCAAACCATAGTTCACACGGTGTCATCTCAACGGATTTAGATGGTGCCCTATTTAAAGTGAATGTTGTTGTCTCTAATACACTATATCTACTCAAATCATCAGTGAAGGTAAGAAAATAACGATATCCACCGCACGCTACAAGACTCATTGGATTGCATACATCAATATGTATCATTTCCAATAAATCACTTGCCCGCTTCATCAAAACAGAAAACGGGGTCCTTAGTCATCTTGACCAAGAGACATGGTTTGCATGTCTCAACTGATTCGAAATCGAATGAGTCCAAAGATCCATCAGCATGGAGTTTCTTCATGCGTTTTATACCAATATGACATTTAGCGGCAGTGCCACAAGTATGTGGTACTATTATTATTAACTTTGTATCTTTTTGGCATCAATGTTATGAACATGTGTATTACTACGATCAAGTTTCAACAAACCATTCTTACTGGGTGCATGACCATTGAAGGTATTATTCATGTAAATAGAATAACCATTATTCTCTAACTTAAATGAATAACCGTGTTGCAATGAACATGATCTAATCACGTTCATGCTCAACGCCAAAAACACCAAATAACATTTATTTTAGGTTCGTCACTAATCTCGAAGGTAGAGAGAGCGTGCGATGTTGATCACATCAACCTTGGAAACATTTCCAACACACATCGTCACCTCACACTTAGCTAGCTCTCCGTTTATTTCGTAGCTTTTATTTCGAGTCACTAACATTTAGCAACCGAACCGGTATCCAATACCTAGGTGCTACTAGGAGTACTAGCAAGGTACACATCAATAACACGTATATCAAATATACTTCTGTTGACGTTGCCAGCCTTCTTATCTACCAAGTATCTAGGGTTGTTCCACTTCAGCGACCGCTCTCCTCATAATCGAAGCACTTAGTCTCGGGTTTGAGTTCAACTTCGGGTTGCTTCACTGCAGCAGCAACTGACTTGCTATCCATGAAGTTTCCCTCCTTGCTCTTGCCCTTCTTGAAACTTAGTGGTTTTAACTAACCATCAACACTTTGACGCTCCTTCTCGATTTCTACCTTCGCGGTGTCAAACATCGCGAATAGCTCAGGGATCATTATTTCTATCCCTGGCGTTTTATAGTTCATCACCAAGTTCTAGTAGCTTTAGTGACAGTGACTTGGAGAACTATATCAATCACTATCTTATCTGGAAGATCAACTCCCACTCGATTCAAGCGATTGTAGCACCCAGACAATCTGAGCACATGCTCAACGATTGAGCTATTCTCTTTCATCTTACAGGCAAAGAATCTTGTTGGAGATCTCATATCTCGCAACACGGGCACGAGCCTGAGATCCGAATTTTAGCTCTTAGAACATCTCATATGTTCCATGACGTTCAAAACGTTTTGGAGGCTCAATTCTAAGCTGTAATGCATGATGCACTAAACTATCAAGTAGTTATCAAAACGTGCCTGTCAGATGTTCACAACATCTACAAACAACGCTAGAGGGTTTGGTGCACCGAGCAGTGCATTAAGGACATAAGCCTTCTGTGCATCAATGAGGACAATCCTTAGATCACGGAGCGAGTACACAATATTGCTACCATCATCTTTCAACTCTATTTCTCTAGGAACATATAAAAATTCAAGGGAGCTACAGCGCGAGCAAGTAATCTACAACATAATTTGCAAAGACACTACTGACTATGTTCATGATAATGAGTTCAATTAATCATATTACTTAAGAACTCCCACTCAAATTGACATCCCTCTGGTCATTCGAGTGATACATGATCCAAATTCACCAACTCAAGTCCGATCATCACGTGAGTTAAGGTGGTTACAATGGTGAACATCATCATGTTGATCATATCTACTATATGACTCATGTTCGACCTTTCGGTCTCTTGTGTTCCGAGGCCATGTCTGTACATGCTAGGCTCATCAAGTTTAACCCGAGTGTTCTGCATGTGCAACACTGGCTTGCACCCGTTGTATGTGAACGTAGAGTCTATCGCACCCGATCATCATGTGGTGTCTCAACACGACGAACTTTCGCAACGGTGCACACTCGGGGAGAACACAATTTATCTCGAAATTAAGTGAGGGATCACCTTATAATGCTATCGTCGTCCTAAGCAAAACAAGGTGCATAAAAGGATTAACATCACATGGAATTCATAAGTGACATGATATGGCCATGAACTTGTGCTTTAGATCTCCATCTTGAAAGCACCAGCATGATCTCCATCGTCACCGGCATGACACCATGATCTCCATCATCTTGATCTCCATCAACGTGTCACCATCGGGGTTGTCACGCCCACCATGCTTCTACTACTATTGCTACCGTTTAGCGATAAAGTAAAGCATTACATAGCGCTTAATGATTGACACACAGGTCATACAATAATTAAAGACAACCCTATGGCTCCTGCCGGTTGCCGTACTCATCGACATGCAAGTCGTGATAATCTATACATCACATGATCATCTCATACATCACATATATCACATCATGTAATTTCCCATATCACATCACAACATACCCCGCAAAAACAAGTTAGACGTCCTCTAATTGTTGTTGCATGTTTTACGTGGCTGCTACGGGTTTCTAGCAAGAACGATTCTCACCTACACATAAACCACAACGATGATACATAATTTGCTTTTCAACCTTCTCAAGGATCGCCTTTGTCGAATCCGATCCAACTAAAGTGAGAGAAAAACTGGCACCCGCAAGCCATCTATGCAACAAGTTGCGGTCAAGGGAACCGGTCTCTCGTAAGCGTATGAGTAATGTTGCTCTGTGCCGCTTCATCTCACAATACCGTTGAACCAAAATCCTACCAAGGGAGGAAGCAATCTAAGCATCAACGCCCACAAACCTTTTGTGTTCTACTCGAGATCTCATCTACACATAGACCTGGCTCTGATACCACTGTTGGGGAACGTTGCATGGGAAACAAAAAAATTCCTACGCACACGCAAGATCTATCCATGGTGATGAGCATCTACGAGAGGGAGAGTGGATCTACATACCCTTGTAAATCGCTAAGCGGGAAGCGTTAAGAAACGTGGTTGGTGTAGTCGAACGTCTTCGCGATCCAAATCGCCGAGCGTCCCGCGATCTCATCACGATCCGTCCCATGAACTCATCACGATCCGTCCCGCGAACTCATCACGATCCGTTTTTTGATCTTGATCACGATCCGTCCCGTGAACTCATCACGATCCGTCCCGCAAACTCGTCACGAACCATCTCGCGATCTTGATCACGGTCCTTCCGATCTAGCGCCGAACGGACGGCACCTCCGCGTTCAGCACACGTGTAGCTTGATGATGATCTCCACCGTCTTGATCCAGCAAGAGGAAGTGGAGAGGAAAAAGAGTTCACCGGCAGCGTGACGGCGCTCCGACGATGGTGGTGGAGCAATTCCGGCATGGCTTCGCCTAAGCACTGTAGAAAACCGATCTAGAGGAGAAACTATGCACTAGAGGAACAGGTAGCACGTGGCTGAAAATTCTGTGCCAAAACCCTAAAATCCTCTAGTATATATAGGAGCAGAGGAGGAGGAGTCTTGGCTGCCAAAAACCTAGCCCTTGGGTCGACCAAAGTGGGGAGGAGAGGAGGACTCCTCCTCTAATCCTAGTAGGACTAGGATTCCTCCTTTTTTTGGCCTTTTTCCACCTTTTTCCCTTTGGGCTTTTTCTCCCAGCCTCATGGGCCTTGTGTGGGACTTCCACCAGCCCACAAAAGGCTGGTATTTACTCTCCCACAGCCCATGAAGCCTCTTGGGTCGAAATACCCCTCCCGGTGGTCTCCCGGTACACTACCGGCACTCCCGGTACATTATCGATTAGCCCGAAACTTTTCCGGCGACCAAAATGGGACTTCCTATATATTAATATTTACCTCCAGACCATTCCGAAGCTCCTCATGACGTCCGGGATCTCATCTGGGACTCCGAACAACCTTCGGTCACCACCATACATAACTCTATACTACCGAAACGTCAACAAACCTTAAGTGTGCAGACCCTGCGGGTTCGAGAACTATGGAGACATGACCGAGACACCTCTACGGTCAATAACCAATGGCGGGACCTAGATGTCCACATTGGTTCCTACATATTCTACGAAGATCTTTATCGGTCGAACCTCTGTGTCAAGGATTCAGTTAATCCCGTATGATGTTCCCTTTGTTCTTCGGTATGTTACTTGCCCGAGATTCGATCATCGGTATCTCCATACCTAGTTCAACCTCGTAACCGGCAAGTCTCTTTACTCGTTCCGTAATACAAGATCCCGTGACTAACACTTAGTCACATTGCTTGCAAGGCTTTATTGTGATGTTGTATTACCGAGTGGGCCCTGAGATACCTCTCCGTCACACGGAGTAACAAATCCCAGTCTTGATCCATGCCAACTCAACAGATACCCTCGGAGATACCTGTAGAGTACCTTTATAGTCACCCAGTTACGTTGCGACGTTTGATACACACAAGGTACTCTTCCGATGTCAGTGAGTTGCATGATCTCATGGTCATAGGAACATATACTTGACATGCAGAAAACAGTAGCAATAAACTGACACGATCATAAGCTACGTTTGTAGTTTGGGTCTTGTCCATCACATCATTCTCCTAATGATGTGATCCCGTTATCAAATGACATCACATGTCAATGGCTAGGAAACCTTGACCATCTTTGATCAACGAGCTAGTTCACTAGAGGCATACTAGGGACAGAGTGTTGTCCATTTACCCACACATGTAATGTGTTTTCATTTAATACAATTATAGCATGGATAATAAACGATTATCATGAACAAGGAAATATGATAATAACTAATTTATTATTGCCTCTAGGGCATATTTCCAACAGAAACATAAAAAAAAGATGTTCGCAGAGAAACATGTGGGCCTTCCTATATGAATCGTTGGTGGAATTTTGTGGAAAATGAAATGAGGTACTTCATCCGTCTGGGTGTATAGGCCACACACCTAGTTCTAGGTCATCGATTTTAGTAACTAAATACTATCTGTTATATGTCATTAAAAGTATATCATAAAATCATATGCATACGTAGTTTCTAAACATATATTTTTCATCACATATAATACATACTAGCAGGGTTGTGCGCGCTTTGCTGGGCTGTTGAATTTGTTGGAATTCTTAAAAAAATACTTATTCTATTTCAAAAATATTTTCATAGGCCAATTGATATGTTTTTATAGACCAGTTGTCTTTGATTGATTTGAAAAATTGTTGACCCGATCAAAATCATAAACAAAATCCACAATTGAGTACCTCAATCGAATGAAAAAACTTTAAAATTAGGGAGCATAGAGAATTAAAATAACTAAATAAGAAATCACCTTTAGAAATTGTTGACCCGGTCAAAATGGGATGACCAAATTCCAATTCAAGACCTCGATTGATTGTGAGGCCATCAATCCTAGGGCTAATTAGTTATATAGTATATTTAGGTAGCTAAATTGTCGACCTGCTAATAAAGGGAGAAACATTTCTGCCTACCCGTCATGAAATTGCCCCTAAAGTTGCCGCAAATTACACCCAATGCCATTGGTAAGTGGGAAAAAACAATTCATTTTTTCTTTTAAGTCGATAGTCTTCATGTTTGGTTCATGTACAATTATCCGCTCATGCATCACAAGCGAGTGAGAGCCTGACTGGCTAGAGCCTCGCTCCTCCAACTCGGAAGAATCGAGTTTGATTCACACTTCTCCCCCTTTTCCACCTTTTCTCCCTGAATTCCTATTGACGTAAGATAGAGATGCCTCGCCCAAGCGACGCTTAGAAGATTAGCTGCACAATGTTATAATTTTGGTTCAACTACTCTCCGTTTAACCTTTTTCCTTTTTGACGGATTCTAGTACTTTTTAAAATATCAATATCTACCAAACATTAACAACAAATTTGACATGTTATATATGGAAATTGCATTGAAAAATGTGTAGATTTCAAATATACTATTTTCTTGCATGTTAATAATTTCTAAAATTATGTTTAGGATGCATCCTTAATTAGTACTTTTTCCCACAAAAGCTATTATTGTCACCATAAGGGATGTTCATTCCTACCAGTTACCATATGCTAAAGGTCACAACAGACACAAAAGCTATTATTGGCACCATAAGGGATGCCCAATGCACAATAACCAACTCGTATACGATGTACACTAAACTGCTGATACGAGCTTTATGTAAATCAGTGGCTTAATGTTGATCTTCATATTGTTTGAAATTGTGACAACGAAGTTTTTCTTAATAATATCAATGTTGACATGCAACCTTGAGCATCCATTATGCATGGCCTTACGGATTGATTGTTTTCGATGGAGATGTCTAATATGTTTGCAACCAAAATAAATCTTTACTTGGATTACAGTTGCAAAAGCATATATTAACAAGGCAAGAATACTGCACTTATGCACATGCTATCATTGAGTACTAAAATGTATTTTGCTATTTTTAACCTAATGCACTATTTGTTAGGCATCACTAAGGAGAAACATCAACAAAGACATGAATTGATCCTCGCAACTAGGTAGTTGTCTCTGTTGTCTAATAAATTGAACACAACTTAAGTACACTTAAAAAATTGCACCATCTTTATGTTTTTGCACAACTCCACTTCATGTTGTTTCAAGTACGACATAGTAGATAAATTCAAGGGATATTTTGATGTCGTATGTATAAGAGATGATTTATTTTTTTCTTGTTGCAACGCACAAGCATGTTTGCTAGTAGTACTAAAAATATATATACCTCATACCTCTCCCCAAGGAAGACCATCTATCAGGGGCGGATCTAGTGGGGGTGCCCTGGGTGTCATGGCACCCCCTCCAAAACTGTAAACGAAAATTTATTATGTATGTAGCACTGAATATCTATGAAGTTAATGAAATTTTAAAATCATTTGTTCAAATTATGATGATGTTTAGTGTAAGTTTTGAACCGTGGCACCCCCAAGGCAAGCATTCTTGGTCCGCCACTGCCATCTATATAGCCATCCATTTTTTCAGTACATAAGAAAACCTGCTTCACAAACTGGCTAGAGCTCTCGGTCAATTAGTTCATTTGACCTCTTAAAACTTGGGCTTCACGGTACTTTTTTTGCAAGGATAGAAGTTTGCATTCCAAGCATGCTTGGTTGAGAAGTTTGACCGTTGATCGAGATGTCTACTTCCATGAGCCAAATGTTTGTAGTACTACATTATGTCAGTAGTACGGTTTATCCAGAGACACGTGGTCTCATCAAGAAAAGTCGGAGATCAATGATATCCTCTCTCTGAATGAACGGGCCAACTAACTATAACCGGCCGTAGGCCCAGGAGACAGCGCGAAGCGAGCCACACAGCAAAGGCCCGGCCCAACTCCCGAGCCAGGGGAAACCCTAATCCCCCAGAGCTATAAGGCGCCGCCAGCGCCGCATTTCCCAAACCCTTGCGCCACAACCAGACGGCAGGTAAGGGAGGAGGAGAGCGGCGGCGAAGATGGTGTCGCTGAAGCTGCAGAAGCGCCTGGCCTCGAGCGTCCTCAAGTGCGGCAAGGGCAAGGTCTGGCTCGACCCCAATGAGGTCAACGAGATCTCCATGGCCAACTCGCGTAAGAGCTCTTCCAATCCCCATCCCTCGCCGCGCGTCTCGATTATCTCTCGTGTTTCGTAGATCTGTGGCCGAGGTAGCGATCCGCGAGGTTTAGGTTGTTCGAGGCGGGTAGTACGATGCTTGCTTGTGCTGCGCCTGCTCGTAGATCGGGCGAACAGCGGGTTTCCAGGGCTAGTGTTCTTCCTGTGGCTGATTTAGTGCCGAAACATCATATAACTTATCACTTTATAGGTTTGATTTTGTGCTGATGTTGCCACTCGGATGGCGTTTCAGATAGCAGATGGGTCCGCGAATCATGTAGATATACTTGTAAAACGCGGCTGAGAGTCACTTAGATTGAGCATCCACGCTTGTTCTTATCTTTATTGCGTGGTTTGCGCATAGTGTTATACAGTGTTAAATTTACTGGCTTGTCTGCCGAAATTTGATGGTACGAATCCATATTGGTACCAGTCGAGCTTAGTGTAATTGTTTGGACATACAGTTCAATGTTATGGGGGTCTCTCCATGTGATGAATACGTTTCCTCTGGGTGGCACTGGTGAACTGCTGAGCATGTACCGCAAGAGTTCTAACCTAGTTTAAGAAATCCTGCTTGCACTTGTAATGCCTACTAGTATATTCATATAGTTGAGTCATAAGGAACGTGTTTCTCAATTAGCTTAACCATGGTAACTACTCCCAAGTTAATTAATACTGATTAGCTGATAGAATTGCTGCTTCTGAGTTCCTTTACCTTGTAGAGATGAAGCAAATAGAGTTGCTGGTTTGGTTTTCCTTTACCTTCATGTGCACCAACACAACACACCATAGTTGGATTATACTGAAGAGGTTGCTCCATTAGCTTAACCATGATGACTCCATGTAAATGTTCTGCCAATGGCAGAGTTTAGGTGTTATTTACCTTTGTAACGCATGTGCCAGCAGTTTTGTCTGTTACGGTTCAATTGTCGCTTCATTTTGTGAATGTCAATCTCATGGACCTAGCTAACTATTCTGCTCCTCGGTTTGTATTAATAAATATGTAGTCCATGTGCACCTAAATGTCAGGTTATTTTAATCACATCCTTTCTTTTGCTATATGTTGCTTGTTTATAATAAGCAGTTCGTGTGTTTGTTATTTGTGTGTACTCTGTACCTGTTTTTTCAGTCCATCGTAGCTCTTCATTCTTTATTATGCTGTGTCCAGTGATTTTATCTGTGATGCATTGTTTGATTAATACTTGCAGGCCAGAACATCAGGAAGCTAGTAAAAGATGGTTTCATCATCAGGAAGCCTCAGAAGATTCACTCCAGGTCTCGTGCAAGGAGGGCACATGAGGCCAAGCAGAAGGGCCGTCACTCTGGATATGGTTTGTAGCTGCAACTTTAATTGGCATGATGGTATTCATTTTTGGTGATATCTATGTTCTAACCTGTGGTTCTGCTCTCTGCACAGGTAAGCGTAGGGGTACCAGGGAGGCTAGGCTCCCCACCAAGATCCTGTGGATGCGGAGGATGCGCGTCCTGAGGCGTCTTCTGCGCAAGTACCGTGAGGCGAAGAAGATTGACAAGCACATGTACCATGACATGTACCTTAAGGTCAAGGGTAACATGTTCAAGAACAAGAGGGTCCTCATGGAGAGTATCCACAAGTCCAAGGCTGAGAAGGCAAGAGAGAAGACCCTCTCTGACCAGTTTGAGGCTAAGCGCGCCAAGAGCAAGGCAAGCAGGGAGAGGAAGATTGCCAGGAGGGAGGAGAGATTGGCTCAGGTAAGATGATGTTTTGACTCGAGCCATGCTATTTCCTCGTATAATTAGATTAGATGATGGCATTATATTGGTCCTGAAATACATATTGTTTATACATGTCACCTGAGATATTATCATTTGTGGCATCTTCATCTTTTATATCATAGTGTGGCTTACTAGTTACTATACTGGGTGATACTTGTCTGTTGATCTTAGATAACATGTTCTGAGAGGTCTATGTCAATCTTGAATATAGCAAGCCATCGTGCATGATTAAATTTGCTACTACTGTTTTCCAGCAGTGTTTTTTGTTGTTTGCACAATTTGGCTGACTACTATTTGCCAAACAGGGCCCGAGAGATCATGCACCA
Organism: Hordeum marinum; assembly: GCA_022496015.1. Lineage (NCBI taxonomy): Eukaryota > Viridiplantae > Streptophyta > Magnoliopsida > Poales > Poaceae > Hordeum > Hordeum marinum. The sequence continues at coordinate 67,683,316 of CM039673.1, forward strand.
GCACCAGCGGCTGCAGCTCCAGCTCCGGCAGCAGCGTAAGCACCTCAAAATCCTTCTCCGCATGGTTGATGTGTTCCGTTCTGTTAATCTTACCTTCTCCAATTTGCATCGTTTACAGGGCACCAAAGAAGGCCAAGAAGTGAAGGTCTGACATGAAGCTTTAGCTTTCTGGTACTATGAAGGGTTAGCCTAATTTTGAAACATCAGAAGTTCAGAACTGTTTCCTGTGCAATATCTTGTTTGTGTCAGCGTGTCAGATACCTTAAATATCATATCGTGTTTGTTCTGTTGGATGTTTCAGAGATGATTATGCAGAGTTTCTTAAAACATTTGGGTTCATGGTATTATCTTATGCTTTTGAACCTAGTTTTACTCATTCTGTGTGCAAATTTGCGTGCCCTGATGATTAGTTTGTCGTGGTAATTCTGTACCTATTGATTAGTTTGTCGTGCCCTGATGATTAGTTTGTCGTGCCCTGATGATTAGTTTGTGACCGTAATTTTGCCTGGGTTCGTTCTCACTTTCTCGAGAGTCTGGAGGTTGATAAGAGTGTTTAGATGTGACCCAGGCATTGTACATCTAAGTGTCTCAATCAAGCGTAGAAAGTACAGGTAAAAAGAAAAAAAATATCCACACATGATTCTCCGCATAACCGTTTATTTATTGAGAAAGTGCCAGAGAGCGTACAGTCCATCCTCTACATGACCTGAAAGTGACTCGTAAACCGTGGTACAAGGAATGTAGTTTTGCACAGGCCTAAGGTAGACATCAAATAGCTTTGATTTGCATTATCTGTAGGATACTTTATACTCCAAATTGGTACCAAAATCAGAAAGACGAAGATGTATAATCCAGACGCCCAATGAAACAAAAGGTTTTTTTTTTCAACCGTTATTTCTTGCATAATATCATATAATGGAAACCTTTGGCTTTGAAACATGGAGAGATGAGTTCAAGCCACGTAAAAAAAAAGATGAGTCGACTAAAATGACGTCTAATCCGTTGCACAGTACAAGGTTTAAATTGTACCGACGTCTGAATACTTCTCTTTCCCATGTCATTTGGGACTTCTGAATTGCAAATAATTGAGGAGGGATTTCGTCCCTGATGGCTTTGAAAACTGTCACCAGCGTCGTTCTCCGGTGGCTCCACTCCCTGGCAACCTCTCCATCGTCTGTATTGAGGGGGGTCGACGGAACCCTGCGCAAGCACTCCCTGGCAACCTCTTCATCGTTTGTACTAAGGGGGGTCGATGGAACCCTGCGCTTGCGGATCGTGTAGCTTTAGGTTTTAGAGCCCTAATAGTATTGGTTTTTGGCCGGCGGATCGTGTAGCTTTAGGTTTTAGAGCCCTAATAGTTTTGGTTTTCGGCCTGTCGACGATCTTAGCCTTGGTGACGGTGGTGGTGCTAAATAAAGAAGTTGCATATCCTCTACCAAGAGCTATGGTTGATGATAGATTTGAAAATTAGTCTGTCAAATAGAGATGTCATGACGACAACGACATCCTTGTACTTCGGCTACAACATTGACGCAGTGCTTGGAGATAGTCTAGAAGCATCGGCTACAACATCGACGTAGTGCTTGGAAATAGTCTAGAAGCATCCGTATGCTTCAACATCGACACATAGCTTGGGAGGTAGTCAAGTGGTCTTAGTCATGCGACATGTCAGATCTGGAGTTTAAAGGCATGTCCGAGGTGTTATCCCGGTCTAATGGGTTCGCAAAGCCGCATATCAATGATAGTGTCGCATCGAGCTGGTGAAGGGTGATCCGTCATTTTTCTTTTCTTTCAATGGCTCAACGAAAAATAACAATAATTCTCTGTTGCGAGGTTAATGACAATTGTCATGAAATACATCTCTTTAGTTTAATTTGGCAAATTTCTCTCCATAATTAGCCCACCACAACATAGCATCATATGGAGGGATTCATCCCATGTAGCATCATAATCTATGCCCGTTCTTTTATTAGCGGTCACCCAGCAACCAACTTCTGGTTATGTGCAAGTTCTGTACGTATTTAAATTGGTTTTATTGCATGCAAGGGATCAAGGTGGTACTAATTTATAAGGGGCCGAATCTACACTCGTTCGGCTGGCAGGCATGCTCGCACAACTGCTACAAATGGGCCGGCCCAATCGGCATTCAATGGCTACATGAGGTTGAACGAAACAACAAAACTTTTATGTAATTATGAGTATCACCTTGAATAATAAAAAATATTACAAATAATGTGTGACGGTGAACCCGATGGAAACAATAGCTGCTTTCTTATTACTAGCACAAATGCCCGTACGTTGCAACGGGAGAAAAAAAATCACACATCGTGTGAAGGTCCAGCTGGGGAAGCCATGCCGACATCCAAGGAGACAACACGGTAGCAACCCAAATGGATAAGGCTAGCCTCAAGGCCGCACATGGAGAATGTATGGGGATTCACCCGAAGCGAAAATGACCGATTTACGTTGCTGGAGAGCGGCATAGCGGACAGACGGCTTCCATCGAGAATGACGACCAAGGAAGGAGGAAACGGGAGAGGGGCTAGGCGGCGGAGCGACCGGAGGTACAACGAAGAAGGTCGCTGGAGGCAAGGCATGGATGAGCTGTGGGGTCGCCAGCGAGGCGGCTCGCAAGCGCGGGGTAGCTCGGGGAGGAGGTAGTTGCGGGCGGCGGCATGTTCGGATTTTTTAGTACGGCAACAACTCGGCTTGGGTTGGGCCTTGGCTTGATGTCGGGCCGGCTGGGGCAGACAACGGCGGGCAACAAGTTGGGCGGGGTGATGCTCCGGTGGTGACGACGGTGAGGCCTGGTTGGATTTGGGCGGGGTGGATCAATTTTCGGTGGATTTGTTGTGGTGCGGCCGGATCCGCGAGATTTAGGGCCGACGGCGTCATGGCCCTCTCAGAGGTCCTTGTTCAACGAGAAAGAGGGAGAGAGGTGAGAGGAAAAAGGAAGGAAGGAGGAAACGGGAGGGGGGCGAGGTGGCGGAGTTGCCGGAGGTAAGGCAGAGAAGGCCGTCGGCGGCGGGGCATGGAAGAGGTGTGGGGTTGCCGACGAGGTAGCTCGCGGACGCGTGGTTAGCTCGGGCAGGAGGGAGCTGCGGGCTGAGGGAGCTGCGGGTTTGGGCCCGGGTGGGATTACCATCTTTTTTATTTTATGTATGTGCAAAAGAAAAAAAACGACAGACAAAATTCATGAGAGAAAGCGTAAATTCGAAGAAAGAAGCATATTACGGCGGTGAACGGGAAGAAGCACTCCGTGCTTTATTATTAAAAAATTAGGTATTGATTACTCCCTCCATCTCAAAATCCTTGTCTTACATTTGTTTAGATATGGATGTATCTAGTCACGTTTTAAGACAAAAATTTTGAGACTGAGGGAGTATTAGGAGCTGTTCGGGAACCCACCAACTCCGCCAAAATCAAGGACCTGCAGAGCAGCAGTTCCCCCACTCTGTGTTTTTTAGCTTCAGCTCCACCAGCTCCAAGAGGAGAGTCCCGGAGCGAAGCGATGCCGAACAGGCCCTTAGAGAGAGACTAGCGGGACCCGTGCGGCGGCACGCCGCGCCTTACTCTACAGTCTGATGTTAGTGACATGTATGATCTGTAAAAGCAAAATGCATGAAGGAAGAAAAATATTTATTGATAATCATTACACATGACAATACACTGGCTAGTAGAGAAACACACAACGGTACATTCCGAAGAAAATATGTTGCCTGTAAGTTGAAAGCACACCGACAGTAACAAATAAAGACGGTAGCAAACCTAAGAACGGAACACTTATCTTGAACTAAACAGAAATGGACAACACCGAATTGACAAAAGCACAATTTTCTAGTTAGGTCATCCTAGGTGGACCTTGGACGCCGTTACCAATGATGAAATGGTAGAGTGCTTTTGCGAAGTGCTAGAGTCGTCCCCTGGATGGGCAATCACCTTTGTAACTGATGATACGGTCTTCGGTATGCGGACGTTGTGGATACATGCGGAATGGCATGGCATCAGCATAATCATCGCAGATATGCGCCAAAACTTCCGCTTGTTTTGCAAAGGCGGTTTGCTGGGCCCTCACTTCTTGCCTGGCCATGTTAAATTGCCACTGTTTTACACGTACCTTATCTTGAGCTAAAAGAAGTTTTTCTTTTGTCATCTGCAACATGTAACAATTGTAGTCATTGATTGTGATATTGTAGTTGGTGCAAAGATAATCAAGCGCCTTTTGAGCAGCTTCTTCTTCGGCCTTATCCTGAGTTGTAACTGGATCTCCTTTAAAAAACAAAGGGTTTTCATTAACATTAATTCGCACATAGCATAAGTTGTACCCTTAAGCATGCCAATAAACTCCTTGTCGAACGGAGGCTCCACGCCACGGACTGCATGACATAACGTCACTATAAGACACCAAACAATTCTCATGGGGCACATAGCAGAATAAACATAAATAGGCAAACACCTTTCTTCCTCCTCCGAATGATACGACCGCATCAGCCTACGCTTATGTCAGCTACGGACAACATCCGGGGTAGACACAATCGGAGTAGGCAACACTTGCACACGACGAACGGAAGGATGAGCTGGGCATTAGAAAGTAAATAGAAGAAAAAGACTGAAAGCCAACCTAAAGGAGTCGAGCATTCAGAAAGCCCCGAAGAAAGGAGCGGAACAACACGTGGTCGAACCGCAAGATGCACACCACCAAAACGACCAGCATGGAAATCAGATGAGGCGACAACATCACATCCAGGCCCACTCAGAGAGCCAGTGCAAACGACGGACACCCCTAAAAAAACAATTGAACAAGTATTAAAACAAAGCACGCAGCGGAAACCACCACCAGTAGAAAAAGGCCCATTTGTCCCGGTTCGTAAGGCCCATTTGTCCCGGTTCCGGAACCGAAACTAAAGTGTTGGGACTAAAGCCCGAAACCTTTAGTCTCGGTTCTCTTACAAATTGGGACAGAAGGGGCTCCACGTGGCCTCTTCGGGGAGCCCAGGTAGGAGGACCTTTAGTCCCGGTTGGTAACACCAACCGGGACCAACAGGCATCCACGCGTCAGCATCTGGCAGTTGCTTTTTTTTTATTTTGAAAGGGAGGGGGGTTTAGGGGTTTTTAGAGAGTTAATTTAGGGGTTTTATATTGTTATAGATAGCTAATTGATAGAGAGAAGTGTCCTCTCTTTTTTCGTGCTTGGTCGACGCTAGCTACTATAGAGAGAACTCGACACGCTAGCTAGTAAGCAAATGAAGGAACCATTAAGTATAGAAGATCATCATGAACATATAGAGATAGAAGTGATCGACCTTTCTTTCTCCGAGAGATTGGTCGTATAACAAGTTTTCGTATATATATCCGACGCTACTAGCTACATATATACAATATAAGATCTCTTACAATCCCTAACATCTAATGTCCACTTCCAGATGGTATTCTCCGGTTTTATTTATGATGTGGTCAAGAAAGAATCCCGCCAATTCTTCTTGAATTGCTCGTATGCGATCATGTGGTAGGAGTTCATCCCGCATCTGCCACATCTAATTTGAAGAAGGGGGCCAATACATATATATGGTAATAAAATAAAATTATGAATATTATTGCTTACGCACTTCAAATTGTTTTGTAGAGTAGCCCCGCTTAGGGGTCGTCGCGTTGTAGATGAAGTCGCAAACGTAGTATCCACATAAATCAGTCCCGTCTTCCTGCCACAAGCACTTTACGAGAAATAGAGTTCAATCAAACTGATAATCAAGCATGATAAATGGTATTGATGAAACTAGAATCAATGGGAGATGCGCAGAACTAGCTAGTAGTACTTACTTTCGGGTGTGTAAATTGTAGCTCCTTCGGTAGTGCCAGAACAATTGTTGTGAAATCTTTCCAAACCCTGCCAGACAAAGAAAATAATTACTTGATATCAGGAAATGAGCAAATTAAAGTTGCCGATATGATGCGATAATGATCGATTGAACTTACTTCTGAAGAATTTTAGTCATGTCCGCATAATTCCGGGGATCTTTTTGTTTCGAGTCTAAGACGATTACTACTCCCAGCTCAAGATGAATCTCTAGCAGAATAAAGTGGAAACTGTGCACACATGCATAACTCATCAATTACATTACTATAAACCTCGAGTAATAAGGGAAACCGAATATGCACAAGACAGTAACACTCACTTGAAGTTGTAAGGAAAGAGTATTGTCCCTTTGTTTTGATTTTTAAGCAACGATTGTAGCAAGTTCTCCTCGGTTTCTATGGGCCAATGTTTTATATTATGCTCATGTATGACATTTGGGTTATGTTGGAAATATGCCCTAGAGGCAATAAATAAAGTGTTTATTATTGTATTTCCTTGTTCATGATAATCGTTTATTATCCATGCTATAATTGTATTAATTGGAAACATGGATACATGTGTGGATACATAGACAAACACAATGTCCCTAGTATGCCTCTAATGAACTAGCTCGTTGATTGAAAGATGGTTAAGGTTTCCTAGCCATGGACATGAGATGTCATTTGATAACGGGATCACATCATTAGGAGAATGATGTAATGGACAAGACCCAAACTACAAACGTAGCTTATGATTGTGTCAGTTTATTGCTACTGTTTTCTCCATGTCAAGTATATGTTCCTATGACCATGAGATCATGCAACTCACAGATAACGGAGGAGTACCTTGTGTGTATCAAACGTCGCAACGTAACTGGATGACTATAAAGGTGCTCTACAGGTGTCTCCGAGGGTGTCTGTTGAGTTGGCATGGATCAAGACTGGGATTTGTTACTCCGTGTGACGGAGAGGTATCTTAGGGCCCACTGGGTAATACAACATCACAATAAGCCTTGCAAGAAATGTGACTAAGTGTTGGTCACAGGATCTTGTATTACGAAACGAGTAAAGAGACTTGCCAGTAACGAGGTTGAACTAGGTATGGAGATACCGACGATCGAATCTCGGGCAAGTAACATACCGAAGAACAAACGGAACATCATACGGGATTAACTGAATCCTTGACATAGAGGTTCGACTGATAAAGATCTTCGTAGAATATGTAGGAACAAATGTGGACATCCAGGTCCCGTCATTGGTTATTGACCGTAGAGGTGTCTCAGTCATGTCTACATAGTTCTCGAACCCGCAGGGTCTGCACACTTAAGGTTTGTGGACATTTCGGTAGTATAGAGTTATGTATGGTGGTGACCGAAGTTTGTTCGGAGTCCCATATGAGATCCTCTACGTCACGAGGAGCTCCGTAATGGTCTGGAGGTAAAGATTCATATATAGGAAGTCCTGTTTTGGTCGCCGGAAAAGTTCCGGGCTTATTGGTAGTGTACCGGGAGTGCCGGTAGTGTACCGGGAGACCTCCGGGAGGGGTATTTCGACCCAAGAGGCTTCATGGGCTGTGGAAGAGTGAATATCAGCCCTTAGTGGGCTGGTGGAAACTCCCACACAAGGCCCATGTGGCTGGAGAAGAAAACCCAAAAGGAAAAAGGTGGAAAAAGGCAAAAAGAAAAAAAAAGGATGAATCCTAATCCTACTAGGAGTGGAGGAGGTGGCCAAGCTGCCTCCTCTCCTCCTCTCCTCCTATATATACTGGTGGTATTGAGGGTTTTTGCACTAGATTTTCAGCCACGTGCTACCCGTTCCTCCAGTGCATAGTTTCTCCTCTAGATCGGTTTTCTACAGTGCTTAGGCGAAGCCCTGCCGAAATTGCTCCACCACCATCGCCGGAGCGCCGTCAGGCTGCCGGAGAACTCTTCTTCCTCTCCACTCCTTCTTGCTGGATCAAGACGGTGGAGATCATTATCAAGCTATACGTGTGCTAAACGCGGAGGTGCCGTCCGTTCGGTGCTAGATCGGAAGGATCGTGATCAAATTCGTGAGACGGATCGTGATCAAGTTCGTGGGACGGATTGTGATCGGATCGTGGGACGGATCGTGATTGGATCGCGGGATGGATCGCGGGACGCACGGCGATTTGGATCGTGAAGACGTTCGACTACACCAACCGCGTTTCTTAACGCTTCCTGCTTAGCGATCTACAAGGGTATGTAGATCCACTCTCCCTCTCGTAGATGCTCATCACCATGGATAGATCTTCGTGTGCGTAGGAAAATTTTTGTTTCCCATGCAACGTTCCCCGACAGGTTAATGAACCCAATGTCATAGATTTGTGCTTTTCTGCATTCAACGATCTTCAATGTGCATAATATAGTAGTGAGGATAATTATATATACATGCAATGAAAGAGCTGAGCTATATACATAGAGAGACTTAATTACAGAAGTAGTACTTACAAACAGTAGCAAGTCACGATTGTTTGTCGATGGCCTTCTGATTGTATAACTGCCATATCTCCTCATATTCAATATTCAACATATTAATTCCAACGAGGTCGTGCTCCTCTTTAACCGACAGTACCAAAGAATCCATCACAGACTCGCGGCAGCTTTGCATGTACCATTCATGGAATCTTCGCATCATCGTTGTTAGAGGAGGATGATCGGGTTTGACGAGAGGACGCCCGTACCGGTATTTGAATTCGTCCACCTCCAACTTCTCAAACAGTACATCATCGCTCAGGTAATCACCAAGTTTGGTACCGAGGACCATCCTTGGATGATTAGCGATGATATCGCTAGAAACCTTAAGCGGGGGGCACGATTGGTTCGCCTGTTCGCCAAGCTGGGGAATTTTTTTCCCACTTCTTCGTTTTGCTAACTTTGCATCACTGGAAGTACTTCCCGACCGCCGCGCATCTTGATTTGCCTTTTTAATACAGCGTTCATAGTTGGAATCCGGCGGAGGCGGTGGTGGTCGCTTCAGGGCATCGATAGTGCGCATCGCTTTCACCGGATCTATCTTCTCCTTCGGAGCAGGAGTTTTCTTTGCAAAATGGTCCCTCACTTCGGCCTGACTTATCTCCTTGTTTTCAGACTCGGTCCTCTCATATGGTAACTTTTCCAGAGGCTTGAGAGATGGACCGTATGTGTATCCCCTGTTGCCTATGCTTGTACTGCTAGCCGCCGGAGAGGCGACAGCTCCCTTCTGTTGTTGCTTACTAGGCGCCGGAGGAGCCACAACGGCGGCATCTGTCTTCTGCCGTTGCCGACGAGGCTGAGGAGGAGGCGTACTGCTCCGACATGCCGGAGTAGGCAAAGGAGGAGGCGGAGTGCCCCCACGCGCCGGAGGACCCGGATAAGGAGGCGGTGTGCCCTGATTCGCCTGAGGAGAAGGAGGAGGCGGAGGCGTCCACTTTGGAAGCTTGATGTACTCCTTCTGCCATAGACATCTAATCCTCAGGGCACGAAACAACTTATTCTCTCCTTTACCTGTAAAGTGGTCAAGCTCGAGCTTCTCAAATTCCGGCATTACTTCATCCACCATCACAACAGAGCCATGTGGAATCGGACGACAGTGAAAAGTTCCATTGGGTTGAGGAGGTGCAACAGAGCCGACAGCCGCCTTGAAAGTGAGGTTCCGACATTTCGTCATAAGCTTGCAATGTTGATCCTCCGTGATAGTATCCATGGGGTAGCTAGGAGACGTGAAGTCGGGCTGAACGGGCTCCGTGGAAGCGACGCTGCTTCTCCGGTGAGATGGCGGGATAGTAGCTTCTGGGGTAGCTTCGTGCCGCTGAGATGGTTGGCCGACAGCTCGCTGGCTCTCAGCTTCCTCTAGCTTTTGTAGTCTTGCATTGAGCTTCTGAATTTTGCTCAGCTTTGCTTTCCTCTTTCTCTCCCGGCTTTTGTAACCGCCTGCGTTGGGAAACCCAACCTTCCACGAAACGGAGCCTGCTGTGCCTCGTGTTCGTTCAGGGTGCTCAGCATTCCCTAGGGCCTCAGTCAGCTCGTCCTTCTCTCTGTCGGGAATGAACGTCCCTTCCTGCGCTGCGGTGATATAGTTCTGAAGCTTGTTCACGAGTATTGCAAGTTGCTCGTCCGTCCAACGGCACTTCCCTGTTTCAGGGTCTAAAGTTCCCCAACCCCGAAGAACCAAGTCCTTGAACGGTCTGGCCAGTTATATGTCTGTGGTCGGACCCTTTTAGCAAGCAGGTCATTCTCAGCTTTGTCCCACAACGGCCGGGCTTTAAGGTAGCCACCTGACCTGTGTGATGGTGAAACTGCTTCTTTGCAGCATTGTTCTTGTTTGTCTCTGACATCTTCTTACTCTTGTCCGATGTCTTATAGGCCACAAATGCGGGCCAATAATCTCCTATCTTCTCATATCGGCCGACGAATGCTGGAGTCTTCCCTTTGTCGACAAACTTTGATTTCAACTCATTCTTCCACCTCCTGAATAGATCTGCCATCTTCTTAAGAGCACAGGCCTTGACCCGTGGCTCTATAACTGGATTATTCGGATCCTCCTCTGGCGGTAGGGTGAAATTTTCCTTCAGCGCGGTCCAAAGATCTTCTTTCTGTCTATCGGTGACATAATCACCATCAGGGGCACCGTCCTTAGGCTTATTCCATTGCTTGATGCTGATCGGGATGTTGTCCCTAACAATAGCTCCGTACTGAGCATAAAATGCGTCCTTGGTCCGCTTGGGTTGAATCGGATGGCCATCGTCCACGAGTGCTGTGATCGTGAACTTTTCATCCTTGCGCAACCTCTTCTTCGGGCCTCGTCTCGTTACCGAAGTTTGGCTCGATCCGGAGGGCTATAATAGAAGAAAGAAGAGTTAATTAATATATGTACATACCAAAATAATTAATGCATCAATTAGCTAGAGTCAACACAGGCTTAATTATTATATATACCTCGCCGGACTTTGCAACAGCTCCCTCCTCCGATCGGCCACCGGAGTCATCATCATGGTCTCCTTCTTCCTCCGGCATTCGGTCACCGGAGCCATCATGATCATGTACTTCCTCCTCCATTGTTCGATCACCAGAGCCGTCATAACCCTCTCCTTCCAGACCATCGATGTCGTTGAGATACGACAAGACATCATGTCCGCCGTGGATTATGTCCCCCAACAACTGTTCTTGTTCTTCGTCTCTTGGATCCATAGTTTCTGCAAATATTACAACATGACAATTAACTTGATAAATCTATGTTACCATAGTTTTCTTCATTTAACTTGGTAAATTTGGGTGGCCTCAACAACGCTTCTAGGGTTTGGGGTGGCCTCGACAATGCTTCTAGGGTTTGGGATGGCCTCGACAACACTTCTAGGGTTTGGGGTGGCCTCAACAACACTTCTAGGTGCCAACAAAATACATATATCATATATACAAAAATATGGGATACCTTAATTAGTTCATTTTTTTGCCTTCACAAATCATTGAACCTTTTGACAGAAACCTCCCATAAACTCTTTCATAATTTTCTTTAGCATACATCCATGGAAAAAAACAGGAAGCTACGATATTTTTTTATATCATATGATAATTTTCTATATATATACATCCATCCATCCATCCATATACACACACATATATGCATGGACCAAAAATGCTATAAAAAATTATACGAACAAAAAAAGCATACATCATCTATCATCAACATCATCAGCTATCATCAACATCATCATCTAACTATCATATATCATCTATCATCTATATATCATCAAATTAAATCAGCAAAATCAGACATGGAAGGAAAGGGGGCCGATCGGACCGAACGGGGAGGAGGGGCAGCGTCGTCGGGGCAGGGCTGTGGTGTAGGGCGGCGTCGGGGAGCGGCGCCGGCGTCGGGGCAGGGCGGCGCGTCGGGGCAGGGCGGCGCGTCGGGGCAGGGCGGCGTGTCGGGGCAGGGGGCGCCGACAGCGAGCTCGGGCAACCTGGCGGCGTCGATGTGCTCGGCATCGTCGGGGGCAAGTGCTAGATGAAATCTGAAAAAATCGAAACTGTCGCTTATATACACAGAGCATTGGTCCCGGTTGTTGACACCAACCGGGACCAATGCCCCCTTTAGTCCCGGTTGGTGCCACCAACCGGGACCAAAGCCCTGTTTTCGGCAGCCCAGAGGGCGGGAAACAGGAACCTTTGGTCCCGGTTGGCACCAACCGGGACTAAAGGGATGCATTGGTCCCGGTTGGTGTAACCAACCGGGACTAAAGGCGGTCAAAAGGTGGTGCTACCCAGGGACAAATGTTTAGTCCCACCTCGCTAGCCGAGAGGGCTCGAGAGTGGTTTATAAGCGCTACTGCGCCAACCCTCTCGAGCTCCTCTCAGCTGCAGGCTTACGGGCCTAATTGCACTCTCCTCTGCCTGTGGGCCTATTGGTCCTTCTGCGGGCCTGAATCCTGGTCCAACTAGCTGTTGGGTTTCTAGTCCTATTCAGGCCGTGGTGGCCCAATAGGCGGCATTTTTTATATTTAAAAAAACTATTTTTTGTTTTGTTTTTTTGCTTTAGTTATTGTTTTAATTTTTTCTAGTATTTTTCTTTTGTTATTTTAGTTCATTCTTTTTAACAAATAAATACTTTGATAATTTTAGTTGCATAATTTCCATTATTTTGTTTTGTTTCTTGCTTTATTTATTTTTTTGCTTTATTTATTTCCAGTGTGTTTTATCATTATATTCTTTTTGCTATTAATGTTTTGAACAAAAAATACTTTGATAATTTTAGTTGCATAATTTTTATATAATTATTGTTTCAAAAACATTAGAGGTTTATAAAAGCTTTTTAGCTGATTCTTTTTTGAAGTCCACTCCTACGATGTTTTGAAAGAAATTAAAAAGCACTTCAAACAAACTCTGCAAAGGTTGAAAGTTGGCATGGTATCATCATTTCACCCACATAGCATGTGCTAAAAAGTTGAGTGGGGTACGACAAAAACTGGATGCACTTCGTGTACAAAATGGACAATCTATTTCAAAGTATTACGGTTTCGAACGAAAACTCATCTGTTACGAAGGGATTTCATTTTTTTTGAACTCATTTGAACTCCAGAATTTTCGTGTGTTCAAAATGCACCATTCAAAGCCACATCATCAATTTTCAACCCTTTCTGACTTCATTTGGTATTTTTCATGCACTTACTGGTTTTTTTTGAGCTAAATGACCCTGAAATTGAAAAACACTTCAAATGAACTCTGAAAAGGTTGAAAGTTGGCATGGTATCATCATTTCACCCACATAGCATGTCATAAAAAGTTGAGAGGGTTACGGCAAAAACTGGATGCACTTCGTGTACAAAACGGAGAATCTCTTTCGAAGTATTAGAGTTTCGGACGAAAACTCATGTGTTACAAAAGATATTTCATTTCTTCACATGTCACTTCAATGATATAGTTGTGGAGCGAAAGTCTTCACTTCTTCTTCGTTTGTGTCCTTTGCTTATTGCGCCGTAACCATGGACAATTTTCATCGTTTAACAGGGTGCTTGGGTCAGCCTTGACTTTGAAGGGAGGAATTTCATGAAACTTTTCATAATCTTGAGACATGTCTGTCTTGCCCTCCAATCCCACGATGTCTCTTTTTCCTGAAAGAACTATGTGGCGTTTTGGCTCATCGTATGATGTATTTGCTTCCTTATCTTTTCTTTTTCTCGTATGGTAGACATGTCCTTCACATAGAAAATCTGTGCCACATCATTGGCTAGGACGAATGGTTCGTCTGTGTACCCAAGATTGTTTAGATCCACTGTTGTCATTCCGTACTATGGGTCTTCCTGTACCCCGCCTCTTGACAGATTGACCCATTTGCACTGAAACAAAGGGACCTTGAAATCATCAACATAGTCAAGTTCCCATATGTCCACTATGTAACCATAATATGTGTCCTTTCTCCTCTTGGTTGCTGCATCAAAGCGGACACGCTATTTTGGTTGGTGCTCTTTTCATCTTGAGCGATCGTGTAAAATGTATTCCCATTTATCTCATACCCTTTGTAAGTCAATACAGTCGAAGATGGTCCCCTGGCCAATGAGTACAACTCATCAGAAACAGTGTTGTCACCCATGAGACGTGTTTGCAACCAACTGCCGAAAGTCCTGACGTGTTCATATGTAATCCAGTCGTCACACTGCTCTGGGTGTTTGGAGCGCAGAATATTCTTGTGTTCATCGACATATGGGGTCACCAAGGTGGAATTCTATAGAACTGTGTAGTGTGCTTGAGACCAAGAATGCCCGTCCCTACATATAATTGAGTCCGCTCCTAGCATGCCTTTTCCAGTCAGTCTCCCCTCATACCGCGATTGAGGGAGACCAATCTTCTTAAGGTCAGGAATGAAGTCAACACAAAACCCAATGACATCCTATGTTTGATGGCCCATGGAGATGCTTGCTTTTGGCCTAGCACGGTTACGAACATATTTCTTTAAGACTCCCATGAACCTCTCAAAGGGAAACATATTGTGTAGAAATACAGGGCCCAGAACGGCAATCTCATCGACTAGATGAACTAGGACGTGCGTCATGATATTGAAGAAGGAAGGTGGGAACACTAGCTCGAAACTAACAAGACATTGCACCAAATCACATCTTAACCTTGGCAGGATTTCTGGATCGATCACCTTCTGAGAGATTGCATTGAGGAATGCACATAGCTTCACAATGGCTAATCGAACGTTTTCCGGTAGAAGCCCCCTTAATGCAACCGGCAGTAGTTGCGTCATAATCACGTGGCAGTCATGAGACTTTAGGTTCTAGAACTTTTTCTCTACCATATTTATTATTCCCTTTATATTCGACGAGAAACCAGACGGGACCTTCATACTGAGCAGACATTCAAAGAAGATTTCCTTCTCTCCTTTGGTAAGAGCGTAGCTGGCAGGACCTTCATACTGCTTTGGATGCATGCCGTCTTTTTCATGCACACGTTGTTGTTCCTCCCGTGCCTCTGGTGTATCTTTTGTCTTCCCATACACTCCCAAGAAGCCTAGCAGGTTCACGCAAAGGTTCTTCGTCACGTGCATCACGTCGATTGCAGAGCGGACCTCTAGGTCTTTCCAATAGGGTAGGTCCCAAAATATAGATTTCTTCTTCCACATGGGTGTGCGTTTGTCAACGTCATTTAGAACAGATAGTCCGCCAGGACCCTTTCCAAATATTACTTGTAAATCATTGACCATATCAAGTATGTGATCACCAGTACGGAGAGCGGACTTCTTCCGGTGATCTGCCTCACCTTTGAAATGATTTCCTTTCTTTCAACATTGATGGTTGGTCGGAAGAAATCGACGATGCCCCAGGTACACATTCTTCCTGCATTTGTCCAAATATATACTGTCGGTGTCATTAAACAGTGTGTGCATGCGTGGTATCCCTTGTTTGTCTGTCCTGAAAGGTTACTGAGAGCAGGCCAACCGTTGATGGTTACAAACAGCAACGCATGTAGGTCAAAATCCTCCTGTTCGTTCTCATCCCACACACGTACACCTCTTCCATTCCATAGCTGTAAAAGTTCATCAACTAATGGCCTTAGGTACACATCAATGTCATTGTCGGGTTGCTTAGGGCCTTGGATGAGCACTGGCATCATAATGAACTTCCGCTTCATGCACAACCAAGGAGGAAGGTTATACATACATAGAGTCACAGGCCATGTGCTATGCTGGCTGCTCTGCTCCCCAAAAGGATTAACGTCATCTGCACTTAAACCAAACCATACGTTCCTCGGGTCACCTGTAAAGTCGCTCCACTTTCTCTCGATCTTTCTCCACTGTGACCCGTCAGCGGGTGCTCTCAACTTCCCGTCTTTCTTACGGTCTTTTTTGTGCCATTGCATCAACTCGGCATGCTTTTTGTTTCTGAACAGACGTTTCAACCATGGTATTATAGGAGCATACCACATCACTTTGGTAGTAACCCTCTTCCCGGTGCGCTGGCCTCAACATCACCAGGGTCATCTCTTCTGGTCTTATACCGCAATGCACCGCATACCGAGCATGCGTTCTGTTCCTCGTACTCACCGCGATAGAGGATGCAATCATTAGGGCATGCATGTATCTTCTGCACCTCCAATCCTAGAGGGCATACAACCTTATTTGTTGCGTACGTACTGTCGGGCAATTCGTTATCCTTTGAAAGCTTCTTCTTCATTATTTTCAGTAGCGAACTAAATCCCTTGTTAGATACACCATTCTGCCTTCCATTGCAGCAATTCCAGTGTGGTACCGAGCTTTTTGTTGTCATCTTCGCAATTTGGGTACAACCCTTTTTTGTGATCCTCTAACATGCGATCGAACTTCAACTTCTCCCTTTCACTTTCGCATTCTCTCTGTGCATCAATAATGACCCGGCGAAGATCATCATCGGGCACATCGCCTGGTTCCTCTTGATCTTCAGCTTCCCCCATTGCAGCATCACCATATTCAGGGGGAGGGTAGTTGTCGTCATCCTCTTCTTCTTCGTTGTCTTCCATCATAACCCCTCTTTCTCCGTGCTTGGTCCAAACATTATAGTGTGGCATAAAACCCTTCTGAAGCAGGTGGAAGTGAAGGGTTTTAGAGTTGAAGAAAGACTCCGTATTCTCACAGACAGTACATGGACAAGGCATAAAATCATTATGCTTGTTTGCCTCAGCCACTTTGAGAAAATTATTTAGGCCCTTAATATAATCGGAGGTGCGCCAGTCACCGTACATCCATTGCCGGTTCATCTACGTGCGTTATATAATAAAGTGTATTAAAAACCATTACAACATATCATGAATACAGAAGTGACCAAATTATTAGAAATCCATCATCACATTAAAGCCAAAGTACAATAATGACCAAAATAAATACGTACAGTTCATACATAGCTGTCATTATTGAACAACATATAGGTCTCTAGAGCATCTAATTAAAACATACACCGAAACTATGTAATTTTTTTTAAATGTAACAACAAATGCAATCATACCCGCTACTAAGGTACCAATTGATCCAACGGCATAATGATACCAAGCCTCAGTACGAATGACATATTTTCTATTTTTTCTAAGCTTCAAGCGCATTGCATCCATCTTGGTCTTGTGATCGGCGACGACATCGGCAACATGCAACTCCAATCCCATCTTGTCATCTTCAGTTCTTTTCAATTTTTCTTTCAAATGATCGATTTCTTTTTCAACTTTAGTTAACTTGTCGAGCAGAATTGCATAGTCGGTTGAAATTTCTGGTTCAACTACTTCCTATAGATAAAAACATCTACGTCAAGTTGGTGGCATAATTAATTGTCATAGACATTAGATGTGTGAAAGAGTTATATAAGAGATAATATACTACATCTAAATCATAGACTGGACAAGGGCGACGTGGGCGGATACCATAACCATGGCACTATATAATAACAAACAATAATAAAAGTAAGAAAATCATACGAGTAAGTATATTTTCTTTTAGCAGGAAGATAAGATCAAGAGGCTCACCACGCGCGGGCGATTGACGGCGGTTTCAGGACGGGGACGGGACAGGACGGGCCGCCAAACCTAGACAAATCTTGACGAAAATGGAGTTTGGACAAAGAGCTTCGAGAGGAGAAAGCTTAAGTTTGGCTTGGGCATTTCATCAAACACCTCATGTGCATAGGAGGTGAGCTAGAGCACCACAAAGGTCTTCCTTCGCCCGCAAAAAAACAAAGCAATGTGTGGACTGTTCTGCTCGCCGGCAAGGGGGTATATATAGGCATCTCATTGGTCCCGGTTCGTGGCTGGAACCGGGATTAAATGACCACCTTTGGTACCGGTTCCAGACACGAACCGGGACCTTGCTCCCGGTTCGTGTCTGGAACCGGGACCAAAGGGGTCCGACGAACCGGGACCAATGCCCCACGTGGCCCGCCCGCCCCCTGGCCTTACGAACCGGGACCGTTGCCTTCATTGGTCCCGGTTCGTGACTGAACCGGGACTAATGGGCTGGTCAGCCCAAACCGATGCCCTGTTTTCTACTAGTGCACATGCATGCATGGGACATGCACGACAAACCAGCCCAGCAGGACAACAACACAAGAACCGGCCAATTGTATTGACCAACGGCGGGAGGATTGACCAATAGTACGATCGACAGGACGCTTTCCAATCCAGATCTCTTCTCTCTGAGATACATCCCCTTAAGAATTCACATCGACAGAAATAGCACCTCTCGAAACACCACGGCCTGCAAACTCAACCAAAAAAATAAACAGATGAGCCATGATGAAACCAGTTGCACACAAAAAACCACAAGATGTGACCCAACAAATAAGATGAGCCATGGACAAACCGGTGGAAGAACCACCCTGATGCACGGCAGGCAGATCGAAAACTCCAACCGTCGACGGAGAAACACCCGGCCGAGAACAATTACCATGACGACCACCAGAACCACGACGTCCGACGACCGAAGAACGTACTCCACGAGGACGGCCTGCCCGTCGCGGGGCATTAGCAGAAACCAGAGGGGAGACCCTCTAATGCCGCTTTAACCCACAACAAACGCTGCCAAAAAAGAACTGAACGGAATTGCGCTGAGAGGAATCTGGAAACACAGCAAAGGTGGTCGTATATATAGCATGCTTCGCACGTGGCATACTGCATGGAAACACATGCTAATGCAATTACGTCTGGCTAATCACGTGTAAGTTTTTTACCCGCTGGTTGTCACGCGCATGCACGAGTTGCTCTAGGAAACAACACGAGGACAACGCACAGCAAGTCCACGTCGGCATGGAAACTTCCAGTAGAAGCGCGCATGCATGGGCACATGGTCAACAATGAGACCCATCTAGGAAGCAACTCGTCATTCAAAGAAAAAGAATAAGGAAGAAAGACACCCGGCAGCTGATTTGCATGGCACATGCAACAAGAGGACACAACGCATTATCCGAACCGAAATCGCTGAAGTCATCCCAAGTGTACATGTAAAAAAATCGGTTAACAAAATTTCAAACGGCAGGCTACAGCTACCATGCAAGTGTATACCCCTGTGTTCCAAAGAAATGCACGTGTCATCCTCCGTTTGGCCAGCCTTGACGGTGGAGAAGTTCAATTGAACCGGAGCGAAGTTAGCTAGTTGGAATTAGGGGCTTGGGTATTAGGATCTTTACTCGTACCATGTAAAAAAAATAGAATTTGAAAGAGTGCTGCATGGCTAAAATCGTGATTGCCACGCGCTGTCACAGAACCTATCCGCAGGAACATGATGGCACAACGTAAACGGAAACGCTGTCTTCTACCGCCGATAGACGAGAACAGAACTAGCAGACGCGCACGCTTCAGATCACCTCCTGCCCATTTAAAGCCCAGACCCACCTGGCCACCTTATACGATCTTGCTCTGATCATCTGATGCGTCGCTGGAGACATGGACGGCATTGTCCCCGCCCCCGCTCCGGCCGGCCTCCCGTGGCAGCACGTCGGCAGGACCCTCTCCGGCGCCGGCGCGACGGGCCTGACGGCCGCCGGCACGGTGCTCCTCTTCCTGTACCTCGCGGGCCGCTTCGTGTGGGTGTACAACAAGCAGGTGGTCGCCGCGAACGCGTCCGGCGCACGGTTCCCTGCCACTCCCACTCCGGTCCGCGTCGTCGTCCTCCCGCCGCTCCTCCACCGCGGAGTAGCGCCGCCGGCGTCGCTGCTCCCGGTGTTCGTGCGCGGCGAGGAGGGCCATCGGGGCGCGCCGGAGGAGTGCGCGGTGTGCCTCTCGGAGTTGGCGGAGCGGGAGGCCGGGCGGCTGCTGCCGGGCTGCGGCCACGGGTTCCACGAGGCGTGCATCGCGACGTGGCTCCGGCTCAACTCGACGTGTCCCCTCTGCCGCGCCGCCGTGGCCGCGCCCGACTGAATGGATACAAACAAGGCAAGAGACGATGACGGGCGACGGCCGTGGTCTGCATGGTGGGACGTACGTGTGCATATGGACGGACAGATGGACGTCGTTCGAAGCCAGTTCTGGAGCTCGTGTCCGTTCCAGGGAATATTCGCATATCCGCAGGGCTTCCTTTCGCGTGACATATGTGTAGTAGTTGATCCATCAGTTGCTCCTTTTGAGGTTTCAGCACAGCACACATTAACACATATGCATACATTTGGTCGTGTCAGAAAACATGTACTAGTAAATACGATCAGTTCGTGTCTCCTTGTACTTGCTACTGAAGCCAGCAAAACACCCAGACTTCTGAACCTGACTAGGTCGATGGATTTTAGGTTGATTTTGTATGCCAATCGTGGTGAAGAAGTGGCAGAGAGCAAGGCGCAGCTGTGAACTCGTCGAGATGGGCGATGGGCCATGACCCGGAACGTACACACTTGCCGTTGCTAAGAGCGTCTCCGGCCACACGAAGCGCCGCACGCTAAAAACGATTTTGCCGCACGCGCTTCGTCTGGTTTGACGCGGCCGGCAACGCTGGATCCAACAGACGCGTAAAAATGCAGCGCGTGCCAGCACAAAAAAATGACACATTCCAAACGATACATAGATAGTTTGATAGATAAAAAAAGATACATAGTTCGATAGAAACGATACATAGTTCGATAGTACAAACTAGATAAAAACTACGGTGTAGCTAGAACTACTCCGAATCGCCCTCATCATCATTCTCGCTGGTGTCGTCCGAGCTAGTGGGCCGTACGTCATGCGAACGATCATTGTCTGGCGTGAAGATCGACGTCCCAATTGCTTCCATGGCACCGCACTGCGATACCGTCAGTGCCTGCCGTCGACGTTTGTCCGCCCGCTCCGCGCGACGCCTTGCCGTCCTTTCTGCCCAGTAGACGCTCTCGTTGACGACGTCCCGTGGGTAGCGCCGGCGCCACTCCGTCATGGCTCGCTCCTCCCCTCGGCGAAGAGGAGGCGGCGCTGCCGCCGAACGTGGTCCGCACGGTCCTGGTCCATGATAAGACGAGGCGGAGGGGCGACGTGCGCCTACTGGCGCGTGTAGACGTCGTGAAAGTTCATCTGCGTACGAGACCTCTCTAGGCGCCACGCCGTCGCGTCGTACGCACGGGCGGCCTCGTGTGCGGTCTTGAACGTGAGGCCGAGCCAGATGTTGCCGGACCTGATCTTGACGTAGTAGGTGTCGTTGGGGCTGTTGGGGAACGTTGCATGGGAAACAAAAAAATTTCTACGCACACGCAGATCTATCCATGGTGATAAGCATCTACGAGAGGGAGAGTGGATCTACATACCCTTGTAGATCGCTAAGCGGGAAGCGTTAAGAAACGCGGTTGGTGTAGTCGAACGTCTTCGCGATCCAAATCGTCGTGCGTCCCGCGATCCAATCACGATCCGTCCCGCGATCTAATCATGATCCGTCCACGAACTTGATCATGATCTGTCCCACGAACTTGATCACGATCCTTCCGATCTAGCGCCGAACGAATGGCACCTCCACGTTCAGCACACGTACAGCTTGATGACGATCTCCACCGTCTTGATCCAGCAAGGAGTGGAGAGGAAGAAGAGTTCTCCGGCAGCGTGACGGTCCTCCGCTGATGGTGGTGAAGCTATTCCGACAGGGCTTCGCCTAAGCACTGCAGAAATCCAATCTAGAGGAGAAACTATGCACTGGAGGAACGGGTAGCACGTGACTGAAATTCTAGTGCAAAACCCGTCAATACCACCAGTATATATCGGAGGAAGAGAGGAGGTGGCTTGGCCTGGGCCAAGCCACCAAGGAGTCGGCCGAACTAAGGGTGGAGGTGGAGTCCACCTCCAATCCTAGTAGGACTAGGATTCACCCTCTTTTTTTGTCCTTTTCCACTTTTTCTCTTAGGACTTTTTTCTTCCAGCCGCATGGGCCTCTTGAGGTTGTTCCACTAGCCCACTAAGGGCTGGTTTCCACTCTCCCACAGCCCATGTAACCTCTTCGGTCGAAATACTCCTCCCGGTACACTACCGGCACTCCTGGTACACTACCGATGAGCCCGAAACTTTTCCGGCGACCAAAACAGGACTTCCTATATATGAATCTTTACCTCCGGACCATTCCGGAGCTCCTCGTGATGTCCAAGATCTCATCTGGGACTCCGAACAAACTTCGGTCACCACCATACATAACTCTATACTACCGTAACGTCACCAAACCTTAAGTGTGCAGACCCTGCGGGTTCGAGAATTATGTAGACATGACCGAGACACCTCTACGGTCAATAACCAATGGCGGGACCTGGATGTCCACATTGGTTCCTACATATTCTACGAAGATCTTTATCGGTTGAACCTCTATGTCAAGGATTCAGTTAGTCCCGTATGATGTTCCCTTTGTTCTTCGGTATGTTACTTGCCTGAGATTCGATCGTCG
Source organism: Hordeum marinum (assembly GCA_022496015.1). NCBI lineage: Eukaryota > Viridiplantae > Streptophyta > Magnoliopsida > Poales > Poaceae > Hordeum > Hordeum marinum. The sequence goes on from CM039673.1 coordinate 67,705,471, forward strand.
GTATCTCCATACCTAGTTCAACCTCGTTACTGGCAAGTCTCTTTACTCGTTCCGTAATACAAGATCCTGTAACTAACACTTAGTCACATTGCTTGCAAGGCTTTTTGTGATGTTGTATTACCGAGTGGGCCCTAAGATACCTCTCCGTCACACGGAGTAACAAATCCCAGTATTGACCCATGCCAACTCAACAGACACCCTCAGAGACACCTGTAGAACACCTTTATAGTCATCCAGTTACGTTGCGACATTTGATACACATAAGGCACTCCTCCGATGTCCGTGAGTTGCATGATCTCATGGTCATAGGAACATATACTTGACATGCAGAAAACAGTAGCAATAAACTGACACGATCATAAGCTACGTTTGTAGTTTTGGGTCTTGTCCATCACATCATTCTCCTAATGATGTGATCCCGTTATCAAATGACATCTCATGTCCATGGCTAGGAAACCTTAACCATCTTTCGATCAACGAGCTAGTTCACTAGAGGCATACTAGGGACATTGTGCTTGTCTATGTATCCACACATGTATCCATGTTTCCAATTAATACAATTCCAGCATGGATAATAAACAATTATCATGAACAAGGAAATATAATAATAAACACTTTATTTGTTGCCTCTAGGGCATATTTCCAATAGTCTCCCACTTGCACTAGAGTCAATAATCTAGCTCACATCACTATGTGATTTACATTGTAATGAATCGAACACCCATGCAGTTTTGGTGTTGATCATGTTTAGCTCTTGGAAGAGGTTTAGTCAACGGGTCTGCAACATTCAGATCCGTGTGCACTTTGCAAATATTTATGTCCTTCTCCTCGATGTAATATCGTATGGAGTTGAAGCGTCGCTTTATATGTCTGGTCCTCTTGTGAAACCTTGGTTCCTTGGCTAGATCAATGGCACCAGTGTTGTCACAGAATAGGCTCATTGGGTTCAGTGCGCTGCGCACTACTCCAAGATCTGTCATGAACTGCTTCATCCACACACCTTCCTTCGCCGCCTCTGAGGCTGCGATGTATTCCGCTTCGCACGTGGAATCAGCTACCACGCTTTGCTTGGAACTGCACCAGCTTACCGCTCCCCCGTTAAGAATAAATACGTATCCGGTTTGCGACTTAGAGTCATTCAAATCAGTGTCAAAGCTTGCATCGACGTAACCCTTTACGACAAGCTCTTCATCACCTCCATAAACGAGAAACATTTCCTTAGTCCTTTTCAGGTACTTCAGGATATTCTTGACCGCTTGCCAGTGCTCCATTCCAGGATCACTTTGAAACCTTCCGGCCATACTTATGGCAAGGCTGACATCGAGTCTTGTGCATAGCATTGCATACATGATAGAGCCTATGGCTGAAGCATAGGGGATGACACTCATCTTTTCTCTATCTTCTGCAGTTACTGGGCATTGAGTCTTACTCAACTTCAGACCTTGTAACACAGGCAAGAACCCCTTCTTGGACTGATCCATTTTGAACTTCTTCAAAACTTTATGAAGGTATGTGCTTGGTGAAAGTGCTATTAAGCGTCTCGGTCTATCCCTATAGGTCTTAATGCCTAATATGAAAGCAGCTTCTCCTAGGTCCTTCATTGAAAAACTCTTGTTCAAATATTCCTTCACGCTTTTCATCAATTCTATATTGTTTCCAATCAACAATATGTCATCCACATATAATACTAGAAACGCTATAGAGCTCCCATTCACTTTCTTGTAAATACAAGCTTCTCCGTAAACTTGTATAAACTCAAGCGCTTTGATCACCTCATCAAAGCGCTTATTCCAACTCCGAGATGCTTGCACCAGTCCATAAATGGATCGCTGGAGCTTGCAAACTTTGTCAGCATTCTCTGGATCGACAAAACCTTCGGGTTGCATCATATACAACTCTTCCTTAAGGAAACCGTTGAGGAACGTTGTTTTGACATCCATCTGCCAAATTTCATAGTCGAAATAGGCAGCTATTTCTAACATGATTCTGACAGACTTAAGCATCGCTACGGGTGAGAAAGTCTCATTGTAGTCAACTCCTTGAACTTGTGAAAAACCCTTTGCCACAAGTCGAGCTTTATAGACGGTGACATTACCGTCCGCGTCTGTCTTCTTCTTAAAGATCCATTTGTTCTGAATGGCCTTTCGCCCTTCAGGTAATACTTCCAACTTCTATACTTTGTTTTCATACATGGATCCCATCTCGGATTTCATGGCCTCTAACCATTTCTCGGAATCCGGGCCCATCACTGCTCCTCCATAGCTCGTAGGTTCATTGTTGTCCAACAACATGACCTCCAAGACAGGGTTGTCGTACCACTCAGGGGTAGTACGCGGCCTTGTTGACCTACGAGGTTCAATAGCAGCTTGTGTTGGAAATATGCCCTAGAGGCAATAATAAAATAGTTATTATTGTATTTCCTAGTTCATGATAATTGTCTGTTATTCATGCTATAATTGTGTTAACCGGAAACCGTAATACATGTGTGAATACATAGACCACAACGTGTCCCTAGTGAGCCTCTAGTTGGCTAGCTCGTTGATCAATAGATGGTCACGGTTTCATGACCATGGACATTGGATGTCGTTGATAACGGGATCACATCATTAGGAGAATGATGTGATGGACAAGACCCAATCCTAAGCATAGCACAAGATCGTGTAGTTCGTTTGCTAAAGCTTTTCAATGTCAAGTGTCGTTTCCTTAGACCATGAGATTGTGTAACTCCCGGATACCGTAGGAATGCTTTGGGTGTGCCAAACGTCACAACGTAACTGGGTGGCTATAAAGGTACGCTACGGGTATCTCCGAAAGTGTCTGTTGGGTTGACACGAATCGAGACTGGGATTTGTCACTCCGTGTGACGGAGAGGTATCTCTGGGCCCACTCGGTAAGACATCATCATTATGAGCTCAATGTGACTAAGGAGTTAGTCACGGGATGATGTATTACGGAACGAGTAAAGAGACTTGCTGGTAACGAGATTGAACAAGGTATGGTGATACCGACGATCGAATCTCGGGCAAGTACCATACCGATAGACAAAGGGAATTGTATACGGGATTGATTGAATCCTTGACATCGTGGTTCATCCGATGAGATCATCATGGAGTACGTGGGAGCCAACATGGGTATCCAGATCCCGCTGTTGGTTATTGACCGGAGAGGTGTCTCGGTCATGTCTACGTGTCTCCCGAACCCGTAGGGTCTACACACTTAAGGTTCGATGACGCTAGGGTTATAGGGAAATAGTGTACGTGGTTACCGAAGGTTGTTCGGAGTCCTGGATGAGATCCCGGACGTCACGAGGAGTCCCGGAATGGTCCGGAGACGAAGATTGATATATAGGAAGTGAGGTTTTGGTTACCGGAAGTGTTCCGGGTGTCTACGGTAGTGTACCGGGACCACCGGAAGGGTTTCGGGGGTCCACCAAGTGGGCCCACCTGCCCCGGAAGGTTCCATGGGCTAAGAGTGGGAGGGAACCAGCCCCTAGGTGGGCTGGTGCGCCTCCCACCCCAGCCCAAGGCGCAGCAAGGGTGGAGGGGGCAAACCCTAGGCTTAGATGGGCCTTAAGGCCCACCCTAGGGCGCCTCCACCTTTCCCTGACCTGGCCGCCGGCCAGATGCCATCTGGTGGCTGCCGCCAGCCCCTAGGGTGGAACCCTAGGGCGCAACACCTCTCCTCCCCTCCTCCTATATATAGTGGAGGTATTTGGGGCTGCACAACACACGATTTCATCTCCTCCCAGGTGCAGCCCTACTCCTCCCTCTCCTCGTTTCTCCGTAGTGCTTAGCGAAGCTCTGTCGGAGTACCACGCAGCTCCACCGCCACCACGCCGTCGTGCTGCCGGAGCTCTCCCTCAACCTCTCCTCCCTCCTTGCTGGATCAAGGCGTAGGAGACGTCACCGGGCTGCACGTGTGTTGAACGCGGAGGTGCCGTCCGTTCGGCACTTGATCGGATCTACCGCGATCTGAATCGCTGCGAGTACGACTCCATCAACCGCATACTAGCAACGCTTCCGCTTAGCGATCTTCAAAGGTATGAAGATCCAATCTCTCCCCGCTCGTTTGCTGGTTTCTCCATAGATGGATCTTGGTGACACGTAGGAAAATTTTGATCTACTACTACGTCTCCCAACAGTGGCATCATGAGCTAGGTGTATGCGTAGAATCTATGCACGAGTAGAACACAAAGAAGTTGTGGGCGTCGATTTTGTTAATATGCTTGCCGTTACTAGTCTTATCTTGATTCGACGGTATTGTGGGATGAAGCGGCCCGGACCAACCTTACACGTACGCTTACGTGAGACCGGTTCCACCGCCTGACATGCACTAGTTGCATAAGGTGGCTAGCGGGTGTCTGTCTCTCCAACCTTAGTCGGATTGGATTCGATGAAAAGGGTCCTTATGAAGGGTAAATAGCAATTGGCATATCATGTTGTGGTTTTGGCGTAGGTAAGAAACGTTGTTGCTAGAATCCTATAGCAACCACGTAAAAACTTGCAACTACAAATTAGAGGACGTCTAACTTGTTTTTGCAGCATATGCCTTGTGATGTGATATGGCCAGAAGGATGTGATGTGATGCATTGTGATGTATGAGATTGATCATGTTCTTGTAATAGGGTTCACGACTTGCATGTCGATGACTATGACAACCGGCAGGAGCCATAGGAGTTGTCTTATTTTATTGTGTGACCTGCGTGTCAATCATAAACGCCATGTAATTACTTTACTTTATTGCTAAGCGTTAGCCATAGTAGTAGAAGTAATAGTTGGCGAGACAACTTCATGAAGACACAATGATGGAGATCATGATGATGGAGATCATGGTGTTGTGCCGGTGATAATGATGATCATCGTGCCCCGAAGATGGAGATCATAGGAGCAAGATGATATTGGCCATATCATGTCACTATATTGATTGCATGTGATGTTTATCATGTTTACATCTTATTTGCTTAGAACGACGGTAGTAAATAAGATTATCTCTCAATAAAATTTCAAGAGAAGTGTTCACCCTAACTGTGCACCGTTGCTAAGGATCGTTGTTCCGAAGCACCACGTGATGATCGGGTGTGATAGGTTCTAACGTTCGCATACAACGGGTGTAAGCCAGATTTACACATGCGAAACACTTAGGTTGACTTGACGAGCCTAGCATGTACAGACATGGCCTCGGAACACAGAAGACCGAAAGGTCGAACATGAGTCGTATAGAAGATACGATCAACATGGAGATGTTCACCATGGATGACTAGTCCGTCTCACGTGATGATCGGACACGGGCTAGTTGACATGGATCATGTGTCACTTAGATGACTAGAGAGATGTCTATCTGAGTGGGAGTTCATTGAATAATTTGATTATGTCAACTCGATTATCATGAACTTAGTCTAAAAATTGCCTTTAATATCTATATTGTAGATCCAATGGCCAACGCAAATGTCAACCTCAATTTCAACGCGTTCCTAGAGAAAACCAAGCTGAAAGATGATGGAAGCAACTATGCGGACTGGGTCCATGGCTTGAGGATCATCCTCATAGCTTCCAAGAGATTGTATGTCCTTGATGCACCGCTAGGTGACCCACCCATTCTCCCAGCGGACCAAGACGTTACGAACGCTTGGCAGTCGCGCTGCGATGATTACTCCCTTGTTCAGTGCGGCATGCTTTACAATTTAGAATCGGGGCTCCAAAAGCGTTTTGAGCAACACGGAGCATATGAGATGTTCCAAGAGCTGAAACTGGTTTTCCAAGCTCATGCCCGAGTCGAGAGATATGACATCTCCGACAAGTTCTTCAGCTGTAAGATGGAGGAGAACAGTTCTGTTAGTGAGCACATCCTCAAGATGTCTGGGCTTCACAACCGCTTGACTCAGCTGGGAGTTAATCTCCCGGATGACTCAGTCATTGACAGAATCCTCCAGTCGCTTCCACCTAGCTACAAGAGCTTTGTGATGAACTACAACATGCAGGGTATGGAGAAGTCCATTCCTGAGTTGTACTCGATGCTGAAATCAGCGGAGGTCGAGATCAAAAAGGAGCATCAAGTGTTGATGGTAAACAAGACCACTAGTTTCAAGAAAGGCAAGGGTAAGAAGAACTTCAAGAAGGACGGCAAAGCTGTTGCCGCGCCCGGTAAGCAAGTTGCCAGGAAGAAGAAGAACAAGAATGGACCCAAGCCTGAGACTGAGTGTTTCTATTGTAAGGGTACCGGTCACTGGAAGCGGAACTGCCCCAAGTATTTAGCAGATAAGAAGGACGGTAACATTAAAGGTATATGTGATATACTTCTTATTGATGTGTACTTGACCAGCGCTCGTAGTAGCTCCTGGGTATTTGATACCGGTGCAGTTGCTCACATTTGTAACTCCAAGCAGGAGCTGCGGAATAAGCGGAGGCTGGCCAAGGACGAGGTGACGATGCGCGTCGGGAATGGTTCCAAGGTCTATGTGATCGCCGTCGGCACGCTACCTCTACATCTACCTTCGGGATTAGTTTTAAACCTTAATAATTGTTATTTAGTACCAGCTTTGAGCATGAACATTGTATCTGGATCTCGCTTGATGCGAGATGGCTACTCATTTAAATCCGAGAATAATGGTTGCTCTATTTATATGAGAGAAATGTTTTATGCTCATGCCTCGCTGGTCAATGGTTTATTTTTGATGAATCTCGAACGTGATGTTACACATATCCATAGTGTGAGTACCAAAAAGTGTAAAGTTGATAACGATAGTCCCACTTACATGTGGCACTGCCGTCTTGGCCATATTGGTGTAAAACGCATGAAGAAGCTCCATGCTGATGGACTTTTGGAGTCACTTGATTTCGAATCATTTGACACATGCGAACCATGCCTCATGGGCAAGATGACCAAGACTCCATTCTCCGGAACAATGGAGCGAGCAACTGACTTGTTGGAGATAATACATATCGATGTATGCGGTCCAATGAGTGTCGAGGCTCGCGGTGGCTACCGTTATGTTCTCACCCTCACTGATGACTTGAGCAGATATGGGTATGTCTGCTTAATGAAACACAAGTCTGAAACCTTTGAAAGGTTCAAGGAATTTCAGAGTGAGGTAGAGAATCAACGTGACAGCAAAATAAAATGCCTACGATCTGATCGTGGCGGAGAATATTTAAGTCACGAGTTTGGCACACACCTTAGGAAATGTGGAATTGTTTCACAACTCACGCCGCCCGGCACACCTCAGCGAAATGGTGTGTCTGAACGTCGTAATCACACTCTATTGGATATGGTGCAATCTATGATGTCTCTTACCGACTTACCGCTATAATTTTGGGGATATGCATTAGAGACTGCCGCATTCACTTTAAATAGGGCACCTTCTAAATCCGTTGAGACGACACCGTATGAATTATGGTTTGGAAAGAAACCTAAGTTGTCGTTTCTAAAAGTTTGGGGATGCGATGCTTATGTGAAGAAACTTCAACCTGAGAAGCTCGAACCCAAAGCGGAAAAGTGCGTCTTCATAGGATATCCCAAAGAGACTATTGGGTATACCTTCTACCTACGATCCGAGGGCAAAGTCTTTGTTGCCAAGAATGGATCCTTTCTCGAGAAAGAGTTTCTCTCGAAAGAAGTAAGTGGAAGGAAAATAGAACTTGATGAGGTAAGTGTACCTCCACTCGACCCGGAGAGTAGCGCAGCACATGAAGTTGTTTCTGTGGAGCCTACACCGGCTAGAGAGGAAGTTAATGATGATGATCATGAAGCTTTAGATCAAGTTGCTACTCGAAGGTCCACTAGGACACGTTCCGCACCAGAGTGGTATGACAATCCTGTCCTAGAGATCATGTTGTTGGACAACGGTGAACCTTCGAACTATGAAGAAGCAATGGCGGGCCCGGATTCCAACAAATGGCTTGAGGCCATGAAATCCGAGATAGGATCCATGTATGAGAACAAAGTATGGACTTTGGTGGACTTGCCTGATGATAAGCGAGCCATTGAAAACAAATGGATCTTTAAGAAGAAGACTGACGCAGACGGTAATGTGACCGCCTATAAAGCTCGGCTTGTCGCTAAAGGTTATCGACAAGTTCAAGGAGTTGACTACGATGAGACTTTCTCACCCGTAGCGATGCTAAAGTCAGTTCGAATCATGTTAGCATTTGCCGCATTTTATGATTATGAGATCTGGCAAATGGACGTCAAAACGGCATTCCTTAATGGCTTCCTCAAGGAAGAACTGTATATGATGCAGCCGGAAGGTTTTGTCGGTCCTAAAGATGCTAATAAGGTATGCAAGCTCCAGCGCTCCATCTATGGGCTGGTGCAAGCATCTCGGAGTTGGAACATTCGCTTTAATGAGGTGATTAAAGCGTTTGGGTTTGTACAGGTTTATGGAGAACCCTGTATTTACAAGAAAGTGAGTGGGAGCTCTATAGCATTTCTTATACTGTATGTGGATGACATGCTGATAATGGGAAATAATATAGAACTCTTGGAAAGTATAAAGGCCTACTTGAATAAGTGTTTTTCAATGAAGGACCTTGGAGAAGCTACTTACATATTAGGTATTAAGATCTATAGAGATAGATCGAAACGCCTCATTGGTCTTTCACAAAGCACATACCTTGAAAAGATATTGAAGAAGTTCAATATGGATCAGTCCAAGAAGGGGTTCTTGCCTGTGTTGCAAGGTGTGAGATTGAGTACGACTCAATGCCCGACCACGGCAAAGGATAGAGAAGAGATGAGTGTCATCCCCTATGCTTCAGCCATAGGCTCTATCATGTATGCCATGCTGTGTACCAGGCCTGATGTGAACCTTGCCATAAGTTTGGTAGGGAGGTACCAAAGTGATCCCGGAGCGGAACACTGGACAGCGGTCAAGAATATCCTGAAGTACCTGAAAAGGACAAAGGACATGTTTCTCGTTTATGGAGGTGCCGAAGAGCTCGTCGTAAAGGGTTACGTCAATGCTAGCTTCGACACAGATCCGGACGACTCCAAGTCGCAAACCATATACGTGTATATTTTGAATGGAGGGGCAGTGAGCTGGAGTAGCAGCAAGCAAAGCGTCGTGGCAGCATCTATATGTGAAGCGGAGTACATAGCTGCTTCGGAAGCAGCAAAGGAGGGAGTCTGGATGAAGGAGTTCATCACCGACCTAGGAGTGATTCCGAATGCGTCGGGCCCGATGACTCTACTCTGTGACAACACTGGAGCTATTGCCCTTGCGAAGGAGCCCAGGTTTCACAAGAAGACAAGACACATCAAGCGCCATTTCAACTCCATCCGTGATTACATTCAGGAGGGAGACATAGATATTTGTAAAGTGCATACGGATCTGAATGTCGCAGATCCGTTGACTAAACCTCTCTCACGAGCAAAACATGATCAACACCAGAATGCTATGGGTGTTCGATTGATCACAATGTAACTAGATTATTGACTCTAGTGCAAGTGGGAGACTGTTGGAAATATGCCCTAGAGGCAATAATAAAATAGTTATTATTGTATTTCCTAGTTCATGATAATTGTCTGTTATTCATGCTATAATTGTGTTAACCGGAAACCGTAATACATGTGTGAATACATAGACCACAACGTGTCCCTAGTGAGCCTCTAGTTGGCTAGCTCGTTGATCAATAGATGGTCACGGTTTCATGACCATGGACATTGGATGTCGTTGATAACGGGATCACATCATTAGGAGAATGATGTGATGGACAAGACCCAATCCTAAGCATAGCACAAGATCGTGTAGTTCGTTTGCTAAAGCTTTTCAATGTCAAGTGTCGTTTCCTTAGACCATGAGATTGTGTAACTCCCGGATACCGTAGGAATGCTTTGGGTGTGCCAAACGTCACAACGTAACTGGGTGGCTATAAAGGTACGCTACGGGTATCTCCGAAAGTGTCTGTTGGGTTGACACGAATCGAGACTGGGATTTGTCACTCCGTGTGACGGAGAGGTATCTCTGGGCCCACTCGGTAAGACATCATCATTATGAGCTCAATGTGACTAAGGAGTTAGTCACGGGATGATGTATTACGGAACGAGTAAAGAGACTTGCTGGTAACGAGATTGAACAAGGTATGGTGATACCGACGATCGAATCTCGGGCAAGTACCATACCGATAGACAAAGGGAATTGTATACGGGATTGATTGAATCCTTGACATCGTGGTTCATCCGATGAGATCATCGTGGAGTACGTGGGAGCCAACATGGGTATCCAGATCCCGCTGTTGGTTATTGACCGGAGAGGTGTCTCGGTCATGTCTACGTGTCTCCCGAACCCGTAGGGTCTACACACTTAAGGTTCGATGACGCTAGGGTTATAGGGAAATAGTGTACGTGGTTACCGAAGGTTGTTCGGAGTCCCGGATGAGATCCCGGACGTCACGAGGAGTCCCGGAATGGTCCGGAGATGAAGATTGATATATAGGAAGTGAGGTTTTGGTTACCGGAAGTGTTCCGGGTGTCTACGGTAGTGTACCGGGACCACCGGAAGGGTTTCGGGGGTCCACCAAGTGGGCCCACCTGCCCCGGAAGGTTCCATGGGCTAAGAGTGGGAGGGAACCAGCCCCTAGGTGGGCTGGTGCGCCTCCCACCCCAGACCAAGGCGCAGCAAGGGTGGAGGGGGCAAACCCTAGGCTTAGATGGGCCTTAAGGCCCACCCTAGGGCGCCTCCACCTTTCCCTGACCTGGCCGCCGGCCAGATGCCATCTGGTGGCTGCCGCCAGCCCCTAGGGTGGAACCCTAGGGCGCAGCACCTCTCCTCCCCTCCTCCTATATATAGTGGAGGTATTTGGGGCTGCACAACACACGAGTTCATCTCCTCCCAGGTGCAGCCCTACTCCTCCCTCTCCTCGTTTCTCCGTAGTGCTTAGCGAAGCTCTGCCGGAGTACCACGCAGCTCCACCGCCACCACGCCGTCGTGCTGCCGGAGCTCTCCCTCAACCTCTCCTCCCTCCTTGCTAGATCAAGGCGTAGGAGACGTCACCGGGCTGCACGTGTGTTGAACGCGGAGGTGCCGTCCGTTCGGCACTTGATCGGATCTACCGCGATCTGAATCGCTGCGAGTACGACTCCATCAACCGCGTTCTAGCAACGCTTCCGCTTAGCGATCTTCAAAGGTATGAAGATCCAATCTCTCCCCACTCGTTTGCTGGTTTCTCCATAGATGGATCTTGGTGACACGTAGGAAAATTTTGATTTACTACTACGTCTCCCAACAGCTTGATCCGAAGCTTCATGATCATCATCATTAACTTCCTCTTCTACCGACGTAGGTTCCACAAAAACTTCTTTCTGCGCTGCGCTACTTTTTGGTTGAAGTAAAGGTTCAATAACCTCATTAAGCTCTATTTTCCTCCCACTCAATTCTTTCGAGAGAAACTCTTTCTCAAGAAATGTTCCTTTCTTAGCGACAAACACTTTGCCTTCGGATCTGAGATAGAAGGTATACCCGACTGTGTCTTTCGGGTATCCTATGAAGACGCATTTCTCCGCTTTGGGTTCCAGCTTTTCAGGCTGAAGCTTTTTGACATAACCATCACATCCCCAAACTTTAAGAAACGACAACTTTGACTTCTTGCCAAACCACGGTTCATATGGCGTCATTTCAACGAATTTTGATGGTGCCCTATTTAAAGTGAATGCAGCTGTCTCTAATGCATAACCCCAAAACGATAGCGGCAAATCAGCAAGAGACATCATAGAACACACCATATCTAATAAGGTTCGATTACGACGTTCAGACACACCATTACGCTGTGGTGTTCCGGGCGGTGTCAACTGTGAAACAATTCCACACTGTCTTAAGTGACTGCCAAACTCATAACTCAGATATTCACCTCCTCGATCAGATCGTAGGAACTTAATCTTCTTGTTACGATGATTCTCAACTTCACTCTGAAATTGCTTGAACTTTTCAAACGTTTCAGACTTGTGTTTCATTAAGTGAATATACCCATATCTACTTAAGTCATCAGTGAAGGTGAGAAAATAATGATATCCACCACACGCTCTAACATTCATTGGACCGCACACATTAGTATGTATGATTTCCAATAAGTCACTCGCCTGTTCCATTGTTCCAGAGAACGGCGTTTTAGTCATCTTGCCCATGAGGCATGGTTCACATGTGTCAACTGATTCAAAATCAAGTGACTCCAAAAGTCCATCAGCATGGAGCTTCCTCATGTGTTTTACACCAATATGACCTAAACGGCAGTGCCACATGAAAGTGGTACTATCATTATCAACTCTACATCTTTTGGCATCAATGTTATGAACATGTGTGTGATCACTATCAACATTCAATATGAATAAACTCCTAACATTGGGTGCATGACCATAAAAGATATTACTCATATAAATAGAACAACCTTTATTCTCTGATTTAAATGAGTAACCGTCTCGCAATAAACAAGATCCAGATATAATGTTCATGCTTAACGCAGGCACTAAATAACAATTATTCAGGTTCATCACTAATCCCGATGGTAATCGAAGAGAGAGCGTGCCGACGGCGATCACATCAACCTTGGAACCATTTATCACGCGCATCGTCACTTTGTCCTTTGCCAGCCTTCGTTTATTCCGTAGTTCCTGCTTTGAGTTGCAAATGTGAGGAACCGAACCGGTATCAAATACTCAGGCACTACTACGAGAGATAGTAAGGTACACATCAATAACATGCATATCATATATACCTTGTTTGTCGTTGGCCGTCTTCTTGTCAGCCAGGTACTTGGGGCAGTTTTGCTTCCAGTGACCAGTTCCCTTGTAATGAAAGCACTCAATTTCTGGCTTGGGTCCGTGCTTGGGCTTCTTTACAGGAGTAGAACTTGCTTTTCCATCCTTCTTAGTTTTACCCTTCTTTACCTTGCCCTTGACCTTGCCATTTTTCTTGAAACTAGTGGTTTTATTGACCATCAAGACTTGATGTTCTTTCTGGATTTCAGACTCAGCGACTTTTAGCATCGCAAACAGCTCGGCGACTGACTTGTTCATCCCGTGCATGTTATAGTTCATCACAAAGCTCTGTAACTAGGTGGCAGTGATTGAAGAACTTTGTCAGTGATCGCCTCTGGCGGAAGGGCAATTCCCAACTCCGCTAGATGAGTTGAATACCCAGACATTCTGAGTATATGTTCATTGATAGACCCGTTCTCCTCCATCTTGCAAGCATAGAACTTATCGGAGGTTTCATACCTCTCGATCCGGCCGTTCTTCTGAAAGATAAACTTCAACTCCTGGAACTCTATGTATCCACACATGCATCTAAGTCTCCGATCAATACAATTATAGCATGGATAATAAACGATTATCATGAACAAGGAAATATGATAATGACTAATTTATTATTGCCTCTAGGGCATATTTCCAACAGTCTCCCACTTGCACTAGAGTCAATAATCTAGTTCACATCACCATGTGATTCGCATTGTTATGAATCTAACTCCCAATGAGTTCTAAGGCTCGATCATGCTTTGCATGTGAGAGAGGTCTTATAGTCAACGAGTCTATGATATTCAGATCCGTGTGTACTTTGCAAATCTCTATGTCAAACCGTAAACACTGCTACCACACTCAACTTGGTACTATTTCCAAATGGCTGCTCCACTATACGTATCCAGATTGCTACTACTAGTCATCCGGATAGGTGTTAAAGCTTGCATCGACGTAACTCTTTATGACGAACTCTTTATCACCTCCATAATCAAGAAACATTTCCTTAGTCCTCTGGTTACTAGGATAATTCTGACCGCTATCCAGTGATCCACTCCTGGACCACTCTTGTACCCCTTGACAGACTCATGACAGGGGCACACACAGGTGCGGTACACAGCATGGCATAATATAGAGCCTATGGCTAAGGCATAGGGGACGACGTTCGTCCTTTCTCTTTCTTCTGCCGTTGTCGAGCTTTGAGTCTCACTCAACCTTACAAATCAGACGAGAACTATTTCTTTGGCTGATCCATTTTGAACTCTTTCAAAATCTTGTCAAGGTATGTACTCATTGAAAGTCTCATCAAGCATCTTGATCTATCTCTATAGATCTTGATGCTCAACAATTAGGTAGTTTTATCCAGGTCTTCCTTTGAAAATCACTTTTCAAACAACCATTTATGCTTTCCAGAAATTCTACATTATTTCCGATCAACAATATGTCATCCACATATACTTATCAGAAATTCTATAGTGCTCCCACTCACTTTACTGTAAATACAAGTTTCTCATAAACTTTGTATAAACCGCAAAACTTTGATCACCTCATCAAAGCGTATATTCCGACTCCGAGATGCTTGCTTCAGTCCATAGAAGGATCACTGAAGCTTGCTCATCTTCAGCATCCTTAGGACTGACAAAACCTTCTGGTTGTATCACATACAACCTTTCCTTAAGTAAACCGTTAAGGAAACGATGTTTTGACATCCATCTGCCAGATTTCATAATTGAAATTGCAGCAACTGCTAACATAATTCCAACAGACTTTTAGCATCTCTACGAGTGAGAAAGCCTCATCGTAGTCAACTCCTTAAACTTGTCACAAACAACTTTGCAACAAGTCAAGCTTTACAAATGGTGACATTCACCATCAGTGTCTGTCTTCATTCTAAAGGTCCATTTGTACTCAACGACCTGCCGTCTAACGAGCAAGTCTACCAAAGTCTATACTTGGTTTTCATACATGGATCCTATCTCGGATTTCATAGCCTCTAACCATTTGTCGGAATCCGGGCCCATCATCGCTTCTCCATAGCTCGTAGGTTCATCGTTGTCCAACAACATGATCTCCAAGACAGAGTTGTCGTACCACTTAGGAGTAGTACACATCCTTGTCGACCTACGAAGTTCGAGAGTAACTTGATCCTGAAGCTTCATGATCATCATCATTAACTTCCTCTTCAACTAACGTAGGCTTCACAGAAACATCTTTCTGCGCTGCGCTACTCTCTGGTTGAACAAATGTTTAACAACCTCATCAAGTTCTATCTTCCTCCCACTCAATTCTTTTGAGAGAAACATTTCCTCGAGAAAGGATCCGTTTAAGCAACAAACACTTTGCACTAGGATCTGAGATTGAAGGTTCACCCAACTGATCTTAGGGTATTCTATGAAGATGCATTTGTCCGCCTTGGGTTCGACCTCATTAGGTGAAAACATTTTCCACACAAGTGTCACAGCCCCAAATATTAAGAAATGACAACTTAGGTTTCTATCAAACCATAATTCACACGGTGTCATCTCAACGGATTTAGATGATGCCCTATTTAAAGTGAATGTAGTTGTCTCTAATGCATAACCCCAAAAATTATAGTAGTAAAACGATAAGAGACATCACAGTATGCACTATATCAATAGAGCATGACTATGATGTTCGGACACACCATCACACCATGGTGTTCCAGGTGGCGTTAGTTGTGAAACAAATTTCACATTGTCTTAAGTTGTATGCCAAACTCGTAACTCAGATATTCACCTCCACGATCATATCGCGGTCATTTTTATATTCTTGTCACGATGATCTTTAAACTTCACTCTGAATTTGCTTGAACCTTTCAAATGATTCAGACTTGTGTTTCATTAAGTAAATATACACTATATCTACTCAAATCATCAGTGAAGGTAAGAAAACAACGATATCCACTGCACGCTACAAGACTCACTAGATTGCATACATCAACATGTATCATTTCCAATGAATCACTTGCCCGCTCCATCCAACGGGGTCCTTTAGTCATCTTGCCCAAGAGGCATGGTTCGCATGTCTCAACCGATTCGAAATCGAATGAGTCCAAATATCCATCAGCATGGAGTTTCTACATGCGCTTTATACCAATATGACATTTAGCGGCAGTGCCACAAGTATGTGGTACTATCATTATTAACTTTGTATCTTTTGACATCAATGTTATGAACATGTGTACTACTACGATCAAGATTTCAACAAACCATTCTCACTGGGTGCATGACCATTGAAGGTATTATTCATGTAAACAGAATAACCATTATTCTCTAACTTGAATGAATAACCGTATTGCAATAAACATGATCTAATCATGTTCATGCTCAATGCAAAACACCAAATAACATTTATTTAGGTTCGTCACTAATCCTGAAGGTAGAGAGAGCGTGCGATGTTGATCACATCAACCTTGGAAACACTTCCAACACATATCGTCACCTCACCCTTAGCTAGTTCTCCGTTTATTCCGTAGCTTTTATTTCGAGTTACTAACATTTAGCAACCGAACCGGTATCCAATACCCAGGTGCTACTAAGAGTACTAGCAAGGTACACATTAATAACTCGTATATCAAATATACTTTTATCAATGTTGCCAGCCTTCTTATCTACCAAGTATCTAGGGTTGTTCCGCTTCAGCGACCGCTCACCTCATAACAGAAGCACTTAGTCTCGGGTTTGAGTTCAACTTTGGGTTGCTTCACTGGAGCAGCAACTGACTTGCTATTCATGAAGTTTCCCTCCTTGCTCTTGCCCTTCTCGAAACTAGTGGTTTGATTAACCATCAACACTTGACGCTCCTTCTTGATTTCTACCTTCACGGTGTCAAACATCGCGAACAACTCAGGGATCAACATTTCTTTCCCTGGCATTTTATAGTTCATCACCAAGTTCTAGTAGCTCAGTGACAGTGACTTGGAGAACTACATCAATCACTATCTTATCTGGAAGATCAACTCCCACTCGATTCAAGCGATTGTAGTACCCAGACAGTCTGAGCACATGCTCAATGATTGAGCTATTCTCTTTCATCTTGCAGGCAAAGAATCCCGTTGGAGATCCTATATCTCGCAACTCGGGCACGAGCCTGAGATCACAATCTCAGCTCTTAGAACATCTCATATGTTCCGTGACGTTCAAAACGTTTCGGAGCCTCAATTCTAAGCCGTAATGCATGACGCACTAAACTATCAAGTAGTCATCGAAACGTGCCTGTCAGATGTTCACAACATCTACAGACGACGCTAGATGGGGTGGCACACCGAGCGGTGCATTAAGGACATAAGCCTTCTGTGCATCAATGAGGACAATCCTCAGATCACGGACCGAGTCTGCAATTTTGCTACCAACATCTTTCAATTCTATTTCTCTAGGAACATATAAAAATACAAGGGAGCTACAGCGCGAGCTAGTAATCTACAACATAATTTGCAAAGACACTTTGACTATGTTCATGATAATGAGTTTAATTAATCATATTACTTAAGAACTCCCACTCAAATTGACATCCCTCCGATCATTCGAGTGATACATGATCCAAATTCACCAACTCAAGTCCGATCATCACGTGAGTTGAGGTGGCTGCAATGGTGAACATCATCATGTTGATCATATCTACTATATGACTCATTTTCGACCTTTCGGTCTCTTGTGTTCCGAGGCCATGTCTGTACATGCTAGGCTCGTCAAGTTTAACCCGAGTTTTTCCACGTGTGCAAATCTGTCTTCCACCCGTTGTATGTGAACGTAGAGTCTATCACACCCGATCATCACGTGGTGTCTCAACACGACGAACTTTCGTAATGGTGCACACTCGGGGAGAACACAATTTATCTTGAAATTAAGTGAGGGATCACCTTATAATGCTACTGTCATCCTAAGCAAAACAAGGTGCATAAAAGGATTAACATCACATGCAAATCATAAGTGACATTATATGGCCATGAACTTGTGCTTTTGATCTCCATCTAGAAAGCACCGGCATGATCTCCATCGTCACCGGCATGACACCATGATCTCCATCATCTTGATCTCCATCAACGTGTTGCCATCGGGGTTGTCACGCCCTGCATGCTTCTACTACTATTGCTACCGTTTAGCGATAAAGTAAAGCATTACATAGCGCTTGATGATTGACACGCAGGTCATACAATAATTAAAGACAACCCTATGGCTCCTACTGATTGCCGTACTCATCGACATGCAAGTCGTGATAATCTATACATCACATGATCATCTCATACATCACATATATCACATCATGTAATTGGCCATATCATATCACAACATACCCTGCAAAAACAAGTTAGACGTCCTCTAATTGTTGTTGCATGTTTTACGTGGCTGCTACGGGTATCTAGCAAGAACAATTCTCACCTACACAAAAACCACAACGGTGATACACTAGTTGCTTTTCAACCTTCTCAAGGACCGCCTTTGTCGAATCCGATACAACTAAAGTGAGAGAAACTGTCACCCGCAAGCCATCTAGCAACAAGTTGCGTCGAGGGAACCGGTCTCTCGTAAGCGTACGAGTAATGTTGGTCCGGGCCGCTTCATCTCACAATCCCGCTGAACCAAAATCCGACCAAGGGAGGAAGCAATCTAAGCATCAACGCCCACAAACCTTTTGTGTTCTACTCGAGATCTCATCGAACCATCAACCTAGCTCATGATGCCACTGTTGGGGAACGTCGCATGGGAAACAAATTTTTTCCTATGCACACGCAAACCTATCCAAGGTGATGAGCATCTACGAGAGGGAGAGTGCATCTACGTACCCTTGTAGATCGCTAAGCGGGAAGCGTTAAGAAACGAGGTTGGTGTAGTCGAACATCTTCGCGATCCAAATCGCCGAGCGTCCCGCGATCTCATCACGATCCGTCCCGTGATCCAATCACGATCCGT
Source organism: Hordeum marinum (assembly GCA_022496015.1). Lineage (NCBI taxonomy): Eukaryota > Viridiplantae > Streptophyta > Magnoliopsida > Poales > Poaceae > Hordeum > Hordeum marinum. Next base: position 67,724,121 of record CM039673.1, read on the forward strand.
CCCGCGAACACATCATGATCCGTCCCGCGAACTCATCACGATCCGTCTCACGACCTTGATCACGATCTGTCCCGCGAACACATCACAATCCGTTCCGTGATCATATCACGAACCGTCTCGCGATCTCGATCACGGTCCTTCCGATCTAGCGCCGAACAGACGGCACCTCCGCGTTCAACATACGTGCATCTTGATGACGATCTCCACCATCTTGATCCAGCAAGAGGAGGTGGAGAGGAGAGAGAGTTCACCGGCAGCGTGACGACCCTCTGGTGATGGTGGTGGAGTAATTCCGGCAAGGCTTCGCCTAAGCGCTACAGAAAACCGATCTAGAGGAGCACCGGTGAAACGGGTAGCACGTGGCCGTAAACTGTGTCCAAACAGCACCCAATCCACCAGTATATAAAGGAGGGAGAGAGAGGAGGGCTGGCACAAGGAAAAACTCCAATAGGAGTCGGCCAAACTAGAGGGGGAGGAGTCCTCCTCCTCCTCCACTCCTAGTAGGAGTAGGACTCTTCCTTTTTAGCCTTTTTTTCACCTTTTCCTTTAGGACTTTTGCCTCCTGCACCATGGGCCTTGGTGTGGCTGTTTTTACAGCCCACTAAGGGCTGGTTATTATTTTCCCATAGACCATGGACCTCTTGGGGTCGAAATACCCCTCCCGGAGGTCCTCCGGTACACTACCGGCACTCCCGGTACACTACCGATGAGCCCGAAACTTTTCCGGCGACCAAACTGGGACTTCCTATATATGAATCTTTACCTCCGGACCATTCCGGAGCTCCTCGTGACGTCCGGGATCTCATCCGGGACTCCAAACAACCTTCGGTCACCACCATACATAACTTTACATTACCTAAACGTCACCAAACCTTAAGTGTGCAGACCCTGCGGGTTCGAGAACTATGTAGACATGATCGAGACACCTCTACGACCAATAACCAATGGTGGGACCTGGACGTCCACATTGGTTCCTACATATTCTACGAAGATCTTTATCGGTCGAACCTCTATGTCAAGGATTCAGTTAATCCCATATAACGTTCCCTTTGTTCTTCGGTATGTTACTTGCCCGAGATACGATCGTCGGTATCTCTATACCTAGTTCAACCTCGTTATTGGCAAGTCTCTTTACTCATTCCGTAACACAAGATCCCGTGACTAACGCTTAGCCACATTGCTTGCAAGGCTTGTTTGTGATCTTGCATTACCGAGCGGGCCTTGAGATACCTCTCCGTCACACGGAGTAACAAATCCCAGTATCGATCCATGCCAACTCAACAGACACCATCGGAGATACCTGTAGAGCACCTTTATAGTTACCTAGTTACGTTGCGACGTTTGATACACACAAGGCACTCCTTCGATATCCGTGAGTTGCATGATCTCATGGTCATAGGAACATATACTTGACATGCAGAAAACAGTAGCAATAAACTGACACGATCATATGCTATGTTTATAGTTTGGGTCTTATCCATCACATCATTCTCCTAATGATGTGATCCCGTTATCAGATGACATCTCATGTCCATGGCTAGGAAACCTTAACCATCCTTTGATCAACGAGCTAGTCCATTAGAGGCATACTAGGGACATGGTTTTGTCTATGTATCCACACATGCATTTAAGTCTCCGATCAATACAATTATAGCATGGATAATAAACAATTATCATGAACAAGAAAATATAATAATAAATATTTTATTTATTGCCTCTAGGACATATTTCCGACAGGGGCGTGCGCGGACGCCGCGATAGCCGAATGATCCCGGCGGCGCGGCGGGATGGCAGGAAACGGCGCGCAAATGGCAAAAGAAAATGGGAGAGAATGCGCGTGGCAGTGTAAAGTGACGATTTATAGGCGCGCCAAATCTAGCACGCGAGCTGTCGCCTTTTCCCACACACGCAATCGCTTTTTACGCATGCTATCGCCTTTTCCCACACGCGTAATCGCTTTTTGCACTCGCTATTGAAGCACGCAAGCGTCCCAATCGCTTTCTGCGCGCGCGCTATTAAAGCGCACAAACGTTCCACGCTAAACTCGCTTTTTTCCCATGCGTTATTTTCCCGTCACTGTTCTTTTGCATATGCTTTCCCGTCACTGCTCTTTTGCATATGCTTTCCCGCACAAACGTCCCGTACACGCTAAACACGCTTCCGCACAAACGTCACGCTTTTTTCCCATGCGTTATTTTTCCGTAGCTGTTCTTTTGCACATGCTATCGGCTTTCCCATGCGTTATTTTTCCGTAGCTGCTCTTTTGCACATGCTATCGGCTTTTCCCGCACGCGCAATCGCTTTTTGCGCGCGTTATTACGCAAACGTCCCGCTTTCTTCCCGTGCACGCTTTCTACGGCTGTTTCTTTCCGCGCGCTTTCTGGGGCCGTTGAAGATGCTCTAAGAACGCTTTCTGTTGAAGATGCTCTTAAGAAAGATGCGTATACCATCATGCCATACATATTTACATTCGCTGGCGCACTTTATTCAGCGGTACTGCTTCTATTAGCCTTCTATTTTATGCGAACGTGGCGACCTATTTTACACTCCACTCCTATCCTTACAGGGAGCCTGACACGAAGCAGCTTAGCTTCCCCAGGGCGCGGCGCCCCCGGCGGCAGCCTCCCCCTCCCCGCCTTGCCGGGCCAGCATGGCGGCGAGCGCGCGGGAGTGCGGCCACGCGGGGTTCCCGCGCGACGCGGCCTCGCGGAACATGGCCTCGGCGCGGGCCAGCGACGCGTCCGCGGTGTCCTCCACCATGGTCCCCGGCACGTCATGCTGGAGCCGGTCCTCGGCGCCGCTGTCCGTGGCGCGCGTCACCGGCTTCCTCGTGTCCGCGAACTCCACCTCGGCAAGCGGCGACGGCTTGTGCGTCCGGTAGTACTCCCGGTCCTCCTCCCGCACCTTCCTCGCCGCGGCCTCCTCGTCCCCGGGCGTCGCGTCGCCGAGCGGGTCGCTGCCGGCGGGCTTGGAGGACCACCGGCGCTTCTGCGTGAACGTCGAGCCGGCCGCCGGGTCGGCCAGCTCCTGCGACCCGAGCTTCCCCGAGGGGGTGAACGGTGGGACGCGCTCCTTGGCAGACGCCTCCGTCGGCCTCGTCATCTTCGCCGACGATGGGTGCTTGTCGTGGCCTCTGCCCTTGGTGGCTTCCTCCGCGCGGGAGAACCTCGGGGGCCTCTCGGGGTAGTCGTCGCTCGGCGGTTCGCCGGAGTGGACGGCGGGATCGCCCTCGCCGCTGGCTTGCGACGATGCGGACAGCACGCGACGGTGCGCGCCTAGCAGGCTGCGCCGGGTCGCTGGCGAGCTTGAGGCGAAGAGACGGAGTGCTCGTGCGGTGGCCATCGTGCTCATGCACTGTTTTTCTTCCCCCGTTTCGTTCCGTTGGTCATGGCGCCCGTGCGGCGGCGGTTCTTTATAGCAGGATGCTCCCGCTGGGAGCGTCGAGAGAGTTGCCGGAGCAGGAGGACGAGGTGGGTGGGAGACGGTTCGACACGTGGCGAGTTCGCGAGGATCGAGAATGAGGTGGAAGACACGAGTCGACTAGAGACGGACCGAGGAACTCCCCTGGTCGTCTAGAATGCCCTGCACATTTGGACTTTGGATCAGTTGGGCCCGTAAAGTGAGACCCTTCGGAATCTGAGGAGGGAGCGAAGATTTTTTTTGGCTCCTGGGCTATATCGAGCCCTAAATTTTATAAAAAAACAATCACAAAGTTTTAAGTTTTAAACATTATGAAAAGTTACACATATGTATATTTCATCTATGTAAATTTTCATAATGAAATGCATTTTATGTGAGATAGACAGAAAAAAAATCATGGACTTCTATAGTGAATTTGAGCATGTAAATGTGCTAGAAATTGATGATCTTTTTATAGCTCATATTATTTTATCATGAAAATTATTAACATGCAGTATACATCCCTATCCTGGAAAAGGAAGTGGTATACATTCTTATCTACATGTGTAGTTTTTAAGCTATTTTGTTTTTATATTTTTTAGTCATGATTTTTGTACGTGTACTATAAATTCATGATGCAAATGTAGTATACATCCCTATGAACCTTTCGTGAATCGTGTATGTGCTAGAATTTCATGATTTTTTATGTAGCTCACATTGAAACTATTTAATTGTAGAATTTATTAAAATGAAGTATACCCCCTTGTGTACATATGCATTTTTTTCAGATTTTTGGAATTAATTTTCTTAAATAAATGTTTAACAAATACTCTCCCATCGCATAATGTAAGGTGTTTTTGCTAACAATGTTAGCTTTAAAAAAACATCTAAAAAACGTCTTATATTACGAAACAAAGGGAGTATTTTACCACTATATAAAAATGAAATACAATAAATCATATACCTTTTTAGACTTATTTTTCATACTAATAATCAAAATGTTCCTTACATCCACATTGAATTATATTGAACCAATGCATGCAGCAACCAGTGATGTATGATCTTGTGTAACTAAATTGGTGATCCCATTTTTAACACATACATGGCTGCCACATAACTATCATCGTCATTATTTATTATTATTTCATCAATAAATGGTTTCACTGTACTCAGAATGTTAAATGGTAGTATAACAACTTTCCATCTGTAAAAACGTCTTACCTTCGTTTACAGAGAGAGTAGTCACCATTTATTTGCTGATAGGTCTGATACCGTTCATATATGGCGAAAATGTTATCATAAATTGTATTGTTATTATAGGTGAATTTATTTCTATAAATTCACATGGGATATTAGCTAGTAGCTAGGCACAAGAGGGAAGAAATATGATACACTATAATACGATAACCATACAGTTCCTATTTGATAAAAATGAACGAATACTCGCACGCACGCACGCACGCTCAAGGACGAGTACTGGAGTAGCAGCCAATGCGGAGCATTATCAGTTTAGCAGCTGAACTGCTACAAGAGCACTTGTTTTCGCGGTCAGAAGCCGACGAATTTCGATTTCATGGCGCTGACGTCGTCTTCACCCATGAGGAAGGTCTTGGTGAGGACCTCCATCGGCATGGCCGGCTTGGTGGCGAAGAGCCCGAGGGTGGGCGTGACCAAGCCGGGCGACTGGGCGTCGAACATGGCCATGAACACGGCGTCCCCGGTGCCGACGTTGAGCTGGAAATGCTGCAGGCCGCGGGGCACGACGTAGAGCTCGTTCTTCTTCACGACCTTGGAGTAGAGCCGGTTGGCCGCGGACGTGAACCCGACCATGACCTCGCCCTTGAGCACCAGCACGAGCTCGGAGCCGCGAGGGTGCGAGTGCGGCGGGTTGAGCCCGCCCGGGGCGAGGTCGGTGCGCGTGATGGAGAGCCCCAGCGTGTTGAGGCCCGGGAAGACCGACACGGTGGCGCGCGTGGAGTTGACGCCGAAGGGGTTGGTGTCGGTTCTGGGCGCGGCGACCATGGCGTCGGAGAAGAAGTCCTCGTCCACCACTGTCGACGGCGCCTTGCAGGGGAACCCGTCGACCGCCGTGGCGGCCTTCAGGTCGGCCACGCAGAAGTCCTGGAGCGGCGGCGGGTCCGAGAGGACGAGGGGCGCTGCCGCCGCGAGGGCCGCCGCGATCAACAGCAACATGGAGCTAGCGGATGCCATCGATCAGCCGTAAGTATCGATCGTAGCTGCTCGAGTGCCTGGTGTTTGGTTCCGTGGAATAGCAGTGTGTTCTTGGCGGTGGCATTGTCCTGCGGGCTGCGGTTCGTTCACTGTAAATAGAGCGCGCGCGCCATTGCATTGCACGGGTGGAGTTGACGAGGATGACACTGATTGACGGAGACTGTTGCCGGCGCTTTACTGGGTCGTAAAGTGCATGCGTGCGTGACAGCCAGTGTCGCTCCGTTCGTCGCTGTCGAGATTACGGCACCATTTGGCCTCGGATGGGAGTCGGGTTTCCGGCAGCGACGGGTTCTGGTGTTCGTGTGCCAGATAGCTGGACGCGTGCGCGGGGGCATGCACCTCACCTAGCTGCGAAAATGTCCATCCTCTTCGGTTCAAGCTGCTGCTTCTGCTGCTTCCATTTGTGGTGCGCTGGTACCCGGAACTGTGCTGTTCGGTACAGCCCAACCAATTCCGACTTTGGGCTCCGGCTATCTATGGGTCGGCCATGTGGATGGGACTCAATAAATGATCGCAGGATCAATAGTGGTGGTACCAAGCATTGCGATACCGGTAGTTCTAACCGTTTGACGGTTGAAATTTGGTTTGAATAAGTTTGAAATATAAGTGATGGTTTGGACCCGCTATATTTTTGTTGTACACTCTGGGAGATATAAGGTTTAAGAGACGATGTCTTATGTCTTAGGCCTTGTACAATGTAAGGTGCTTAGAAGAGATGCTTAGTAAAATAAACCAGATTTTTCTTAAACACCGATACTTATTTGTACAGCATAAACGTTTAGTTAGACGTCTCTCATATAAAAATAGGCACCGGTGCTTTAGCAAAACCCGATTTATTTTTCTCAGCACCTCCCTAAGCATCTAGCATTGTACAAGGCCTTATGGACTTTGTTACTCTCATACTACTACCAACACCGGTGTTGCCTACCCCATCAGAAGGATCCGGCTTGGAGGGCTTAGGAGGGGGTGGAGGAACCTGTAGAGCAGCCTGGCCCTCCCGCCGAACCCTGATCCTGTATGCACCAAATCTTCACGCGATTAGGGCCCGACGGCTGTAGAGAATCAGCATCCACACCAACAGGTTTGTCTATGAGCTCCCCAAAAGCCATCAAGATGCGGGAGTTGTGCAAGCCAGAGGGAATGTCATCAAGCAAAACCCACACATCAAGCAGAACCCACTCCTACGTGCGCCTGCGGCGCCTCGCGGCGCCAACCTGGCCGAAGCCGGCCCCACCTGCTCCACCCCGCTATGTCGACTCGCTGCGCCGGCCCGACCGCCTCATCCCCGTGTTCCCTACCGTCCCCTGCGCTGTTCCGACCGCACTGGCTGCCCACGAAGAAACAGGGCGAACCAGCTCCCTAAAAGTGGCCGGCTAGAAAGAAAGTGGGGAGAGGCCGACTACCCAGCCGGCACAAAAAAAAGAGAGAAGAAAGACAAAAGGCAGAGTGAGCCCGTGTTCGCTCAGTCGGCTGGCCCGCCCGTTTGCTTCGCCGTGTGGCCGGTTGGCCTGCCTGCCTCGGCATCGACCGCCTGGCTGGCACGACCATCGATCGCCGGAGGTTCGAAGGCCACACCCAGTGGGTGTGTCGGCACGCCGGTGCGCCCCGCTCGCAGAAGGCAGCGCCGATCGTCATCAGCAATGATCGCTTCACCAAACGCCTCGCCGGATCTGCCCGGTCCCCACCTACGTGCGTCACCGTCTGACCTGCCCGCCTGCCTCGACATCAGCCCGGCCACCCGACCGCTTCGACGCTGGCCGGTCGGGACCGACTAGCCGACACCTCCATCAACCGCCTCGGAGGCTACCTCCCACGGAGGGCCGACTACACCTAGCGGTTGCGGCCGGCGCGCCTCGCTGGCAAAAAGCCACGTCCACTGTCGTCGACAACAACCGTTTCGCCGGCACCAAAAACCAATGTGAGCTTTTCACCCACACATCAGCCAGCGGACCCCGCGTCCACGCCGGCAACGCCTCGCATCCGGCAGCCGGCGCACCCCGCGTCCGCCCTCGGCAGGCCACGCCCATAAGCTGGCGGACCCTGCGTCCACCCTCGGCAGGGCTCCGCGCCATTCAGCCAGCGAACCCCGCGTCCGCCCTCGGCAGGGCTCCACGCCATTCACCCGACGGACCCCGCGTCCGCCCTATTTATTTTAGATTTGCAATTCTTATAACTTTTACTTTTTCTAAGTTTTCTTATTGCCGAGCCATAGTAATTGCCCTATTAAAGAAACTAGAAGAATTATGGAAATGAGTTCAAGGCAGGGCTCCACGCCTTTCAGCCGGCGGACCCCGCGTCTGCGCCCGGCAGCACCTCGCGCCAGACAGCCGACGGACCCACGCCCACGCCTGGCAGGGTCCCCGCGCCCATCAGCCGGCAGACCCCGTGCCCGCGCCAGACAGGGCCCCGCGCCCATCAATTGGCGGACCCTGCGTCCGCGCCCGACGTCCTCGACGCCACCGTCTGCTTCAGCAACAGCAAAGACCCTCCATCCAACTCTTTGAGTCGCCCGGAGGCTCGGAGGCTACACCCAACGGTGCACTGGCGCGTCCTCGCTGGAAACAACCAACCGGTGGACTCCACGTCCACGCCTGGCATGGCCCCCTCGCCCATTAGCCGACGGACCCCACGTCCACGCTAGGCAGAGCCTCGTGCCCATCAGTTGGCGGACCCCGCGTCCGCGCTCGACGTCCTTGACGCCACTGTCTGCTTCAGCATCAACAAAGACCCTCCGCCCGACTCTTCGAGTCGCCCAAAGGCTCGGAGGCTACACCCAGCGGGTGCGGTGGCGCGCCCCCGTTGGAAACAGCCAGCCGGTGGACTCCGTGTCCACGCCTGGCAGGCCCCCCGCAACCATCAGCCGGCACACCCCACGTCCGCGCCAGGTAGGGCCCCACGCCCATCAGTTGGCGGACCCCGGATCCGCGCCCGACGTCCTCGACGCCAGCTTCTGCTTCAGCAATAGCAAAGACCCACCGCCCGACTCTTCGAGTTGCCCTAAGGCTACACCCAGCAGGTGCGCTGGCGCGCCCCCGTTGGAAGCAAGCCACGCCATCCCTGACCCGCAATCGACCGTCATCAACAACTTCTGCAACAAGAACGACAACGGCAAAGACCCTCCGCCCGACTCCCCAAGTCGCCTGGAGGCTCGGAGGCTACTGTTGGGGGGATTACCCCGGGTAGGCTCAAGGAGGTGACTCAACATTTTACAACAATGGGGCGGCCGACGCCCCTTTGTCCGGCTGCTCTGGCTAGTACCCCGGTCCGGGCCGGAGGCTCGGAGGCTACACCCAGTGGGTGCGTTGGCACGCCCCCGCTGGAAACAGCCAACCGGTGGACTCCACGTCCACGCCTAGCAGCGCCCCCGCTCCCATCAGCCGGCTGACCCCGCGTCCATGCCAGGTAGGGCCCCGTGCCCATTAGTTGGCGGACCCCGGATCCGTGCCCGACGTCCTCAACACCACCGTCTACTTCAGCAACAGCAAAGACCCTCTGCCCGACTCTTCGAGTCGCTCGGAGGCTACACCCAGTGGGTGCGCTGGCCCCCCCCCCCACTAGAAGGAAGCCACGCTGTCCCCGACCCGCAATCGACCGTCATCAGCAACTTCTACAACAACAACGGCAACGGCAAATACCCTCTGCCCGAATCTCCAAGTTGCCCGGAAGCTCAGAGGCTACTGTCGAGGGGATTACCCCCGGGTAGGCTCAAGGAGGCGACTCACCATTTTAAAACAACGGGGCGTCCAACGCCCCTTCGTCCGGTTGCTCCGGCTGGTACCCCGGTCCGGTTGACTGCTCCGACCGACCCCTGTCCGGCTGCTTGATACGTCTCCAATGTATCTCTAATTTATGAACTATTCATGCCATGTTTACAATAATTCTATATGATTTTGGTATGATTTTATCAGAACTAACCCGGACTGACGTTGTTTTCAACAAAACTACCATGGTGTCGTTTTTTGTGCAGAAATAAAAGTTCTCAAAATGGGATAAATATTTAGTATGATTTTTTGTGGACCAAAAGAGACTCCCGAAGCATTAGATCTGGGCCAGAAGAGCCACAAGGAGGCGACAAGCCTGCCAGGCGCGGCCAGGGGGGTTGGTCACGCCTAGCAGGCTTGTGACTCCCTCGTGGCCCCCCTTGACGTGAGATCGACGCCAAAAATTCCTATAAATCTAGGAACCACCAAAAAGAAACCTAGATCGGGAGTTCCACCCCCGCACACCACCAGAGCCACGAAAAACCAATCTTGGCTCTCTTCGGCACCCTGCCGGAGGGGGTCACCATCACCGGAGGCCATCTTCATCGTCCCAAAGGGGCCATCAACACCATGGAGGCCAAGGACCAGAGGGAAAACCTCTCCCCAGAGAGGGGGAGGCTATGGAGGAGGAAGCACAAGGGGGAGACCCTCTCCCCCTCTCTCCCGATGGTGCCAGAGTGCCATCAGGGAACCATCGCCGCGCTGATCGTCTTCAACAACATCACCTTATTCATCATCATCGTCATCTCCTTTTAGCGGTCCACTCTCCCTCACCCCGCTGTAATCACCTACTTGAACATGGTGCTTTATGCTACATATTATGATCCAATGATTTGTTGCCATCCTATGATGTTTCAAGTAGATTACTTTTGTACTTCGGGTTGATTGATGATCTAGATTGGTTTGAGTTGTATGCTTATTTTGGTACTGTCCTATGGTGCCTTCTGTGCCACGCATGCGTGAAGGATTCTCACTATAGGGTGTTGCAATACGTTCATGATTCGCTTATAGTGGGTTGCTTGAGTGACAGAATCATAAACCCGAGTAAGGGTTTTTTTGCGTATGGGATAAAGGGGACTTGTTGCTTTAATGCTATGGTTGGGTTTTACCTTAATGATCTTTAATAGTTGCGGATGCTTGCTAGAGTTCCAATCATAAGTGCATATGATCCAAGTAGAGAAAGTATGTTAGCTTATGCCTCTCCCTCATATAAAATTGTAATAATGATTTCCGATCTTGTTAACAATTGTCTAGGATAATTCCACACACCGACCCATCATTATTCCATACTCGCTATTTGTAATATATTGTAATATTATGATAACAACACCTATATTTATATTTTAGTTCTCCGTTATCATGCAAAGCTATCCTTTTCATACCCACAACGTAGTTTTATTTCTCGTTTCTAGATGAAAGCATACGTTCGGTGTACGTAGAGTCGTATTAGTGGCAGATAGGACTTGAGAGAATATTGACGTTACATTTAGCTCCTTGTAGGTTCGACACTCCATACTTTCACTTCCACCTTTGGAATTGCTACGATGATTCCTTGCACTTGGGGATTATCAAGCTCTTTTCTGGTGCTTTGTCGGGGAGCATTATCGTGGGGTTGATATTCTCGTGTGTGCTTGTTTGCTTTCTTCACTATATAGATTTTGTTTTTACTTTTTGATTTATTTAGTTGTGGGTGAAAGAAACAAAAAAAAAGAAAAATACAAAAAGATTTACTTGCCTCTTATGCCTAAGAAGTTTTTCAAAAGAGAAATGAGTGGAAGGTTGTGCATTGGAGAAGTGAAGGTCGACCTTGAACACTTGTGTTCATGCTCATGGAAAAAATGTAGAATTTTTCATGGAAGCTTACGAAAAATAATCATCACATTGAATATATCCATTGTATTATAAAAATAATGTGCCGAAATTCACTTTTAGGATGATTAGATTGCTTGTTTGGTGTGTGTAGCGCAAAAACATAAACTTTGGCTGTAGTGCGTGAATTTAATTTTTTATTAGAACGTCAAAAGTTTCTAAAAAAATTACACAATACTTATATGATTTTGTTAATTTGTCCTAAATTTTCAGAATTTTTTGAGTTACATAAGTATACAAAGTTTCCATATTACTACAGAGCGTCCTGTTTTTGACAGATTCTATTTTCTATGCATTGTTCTCTTATTTTGATGAATCTATGACTTGTATCGGGGGGTATGAACCATGGTGAAGTTGGAATACATTAAATATAATGCTAATATGAATTTGGAATGAGTTCATAACAGTACTTAAAGTAGTAATTTGCTTTATTATACTAACAGATCTCACAAGGGTTTTGTTAAGTTTTGTGTGAATGAAGTGTTTGAAGATCGAGGAGGTATCAATATAAGAAGAATATGAAGAGACAAGAGTTAAAAATTGGGGATGACCAAGGCACCCCAAGTAAATATTTCGAGGATACTCAAGCACCTAAGCTTGGGGATGCCCCGGAAGGCATCCCATCTTTATTCCCCAACAATTATCGGTATACCTCCGTTTTTATTTTGTTCACATGATATGTGTCATTAATGTTTGTCTTTTTCTTTATGCTCACTTGTAGTATGAGATAGTCCTTGATGGATTCGTATAATGCTCTTTGTGCTTCACTTAAATCTTTTGAGTACGGATTTGTAGAATGCTCTTTATGCTTCACTTAAATCTTTTGAGTATGACTTTGTAGAATGTTCTTTGTGATTCACTTAAACCTTTTAAGTATGGATTTATAGAATGCTTCATGTGCCTCACTTATATATTTTGAGCTTGGATATTGGTTAATCTATATTAATTGTATAATGCTCTGTGAACTTCACTTATATCTTTTAGAGTATGAATAAAATGATCATCGGAATTTGGCTTGGAAGAGTATCATTGAAATATCATGCCTAGCTAAAAAGGCATTCAAGAAAAGCGCTTGTTGGGAGACAACCCAACACTTTTACTTTCTGTTTTGATGTGTTCACATGATTAAGCTACTGTAGTAATCATGTTTTGTGCCTTTTATTTCAATAAAGTGCCAAGTAAAGACTTTAAAATAGTGTGGATACTTGCTTGTTTGATTCTGTGCAAAAATAAAAAGTTTTGCGTCCAGTATATGAATTGTGTGATTTTACTGGAAAGTCAAAAAATTCTTAAATGATTACACAACATTTCTATGCAAATTCTTTAATATTTCCTAATTTTTCAGAATTTTTAGAGTTAGGGAATTTGGTTATCATTCAGATCTTTACACACTGTTATGTTTTTGACAGATTCTGTTTTACATGCATAGTTTGCTTGTTTCAAGTGTTCCTATAGCTTATATTGAGTAATATAAAATATGGGAGTGATATAATACAATAGGTATCATGGGTGAATAATTATTAATCTTGTCTTGACAGTACCTAAGTGAATGATTTATCTTTATTACACTAACTTTTCTCACGAAGTTTCGTTAAGTTTTGTGTGATTGAAGTTTTCAAGTTTTGGGTGAGATACCAAAACTTCCGCACCAAGTAGAAATACTGCTTGTGCATCCAAACACCCTTAAACCAGTTTTGCCATGAGAGTCCACTATACCTACCTATGGATTGAATAAGATCCTTCAATTAAGTTGTCATCGGTGCAAAAAGCAATAAAAATTGCTCCTAAATATGTAAGATCTTTTATTGTAAGGGAAAAATAAGCATTGTACGAATTTGTGATGAAAAAGAAATAAAAGCGACGGACTGCATAATAAAGGTTGCTATCACAAAGGGCAATACAACGTGACGTTCCTTTGCATTAAGAGTTTGCACATCCGAAAACCAAAGGCGCATGACAACCTCTGCTTCCCTCTATGAAGGCCCTATCTTTTATTTTCTAGTACTTACCTTTACACAAGAGTCATGGTGATCTTCACCACTTCCTATATTCTGCCTTTTTCTCTTGGCAAGCATCATGTGGTGGGGAAAGATCCAAGCATATATGGCCATCTAAATATATTTGATCATGAATTATTATTGTTGATAATTATCTATATGATAAATAAGTTGAGAGGTGAAACTCTAAGCCCCTATCTTTGTTTGTGTTCGATGGATGCCATTTGCTCTAAAAATATGCTTTGAGAGTTAGCAATCATGAAAGACTATATGAGAGTTGAGTATGTGAAATTTGCTAAATCAAAGCTCTTACATAGGCCCTTCCCGAAAATAGGATGAATTGCAATTGTTTGGTGGCTGAAGGCATAGTTGTTAGTTTTCAAAAAACTTTACGGTCTATACTTTAACATGTGAATAGCTTGTTACTTCATCATGAGAGGTTTTATGAGATGAGCTACTGTTTATGATATATAATGATGCTAAAAAAGTGATTGAATTATAATTGATCAAACTTGTGCACTTGCTAGCATTCACACTTCATATTTTTTTTTATCATTTACCTACTCGAGGATGAGCAGGAATTAAGCTTGGGAATGCTGATACGTCTCCAACGTATCTATAATTTATGAAGTATTTACAATAATTCTATATGATTTTTTTATGATTTTATTAGAACTAATCTGGACTAACACTGTTTTCAGCAGAACTACCATGGTGTCGTTTTTTGTGCAGAAATAAAAGTTCTCGGAATGGGCTGAAAATTTAGTATGATTTTTTGTGGACCAAAAGAGACCCCCTAAGCATTAGAGCTGGGCCAGAAGAGCCACGAGGAGGCGACAAGCCTGCCAGGCGCGGCTAGGGGGGTGGCCGCGCCTAGCAGGCTTGTGACTCCCTCGTACCCCTCCTTGACGTGAGATCGACGCCAAAAATTGCTATAAATCCAAAAACCACCGAAAAGAAACCTAGATCGGGAGTTCCACTGCCGCAAACCTCTAGAGCCACGAAAAACCAATCTTGACCCGCTCCGGCACCCTGCCAGAGGGGGTCACCATCACCGGAGGCCATCTTTATCTTTCCGGAGGGGCCATCAACACCATGGAGGCCAAGGACCAGAGGGAGAACCTCTCCCCATAGAGGGAGGAGGCTATGGAGGAGGAAGCACAAGGGGGAGACCCTCTCCCTCTCTCTTCCGGTGGTGCCAGAGTGCCATCGGGGGAACCATCGCCGCGGTGATCGTCTTCATCAACATCACCTTCTTCATCACCATCCTCATCTCCTTTTAGCGGTTCACTCTCCCGCACCCCGCTGTAATCACCTACTTGAACATGGTGCTTTATTCTACATATTATGATCCAATGATGCGTTGCCATCCTATGATGTTTTGAGTAAATTACTTTTGTCCTTTGGGTTGATTGATGATCTAGATTGGTTTGAGTTGTATGTTTATTTTGGTGATGTCCTATGGTGCCTTCCGTGCCGCGCACACGTGAAGGATTCCCGCTGTAGGGTGTTGCAATACGTTCATGATTCGCTTATAGTGGGTTGCTTGAGTGACAAAAGTATAAACCCGAGTAAGGGGTTGTTGCGTATGGGATAAATGGGACTTGATACTTTAATTCTATGGTTGGGTTTTACCTTAATAATCTTTAGTAGTTGCAGATGCTTGCTAGATTTCCAATCATAAGTGCATATGATCCAAGTAGAGGAAGTATGTTAGCTTATGCCTCTACCTCATATAAAATTGCAATAATGATTTCCGATCTTGTTAACAATTGCCTAGGATAATTCCGCACACCGACCCCTCATTATTCCATACTCGCTATTTGTAATATATTGTAATATTATGATAACAACATCTAAATTTATATTTTAGTTCTCCGTTATCATGCAAAGCTATCCTCTTCATACTCACAACGTAATTTAATTTCTCGTTTCTAGATGGAAGCAAACGTTCGGTGTACGTAGAGTCGTATAGGTGGCAGATAGGACTTGATAGAATATTGACCTTACCTTTAGCTCCTTGTGGGTTTTACACTCCATACTTATCACTTTCATCTTTGGAAATTGCTATGATGATTCCTTGCACTTGGGGATTATCACTGCTCCAGCCGACCTGCTGTGCGAGGTCAACCGTCGCGTCCCGTTGAACACGACGCAAAGACACTATAGCATGCATCATGCGTCACTTCACTGCACCCCAATAGTGGTACACTATGGCATGCGGCATCGCGTCACCTCGCGTGTCATCTCCAATAGTGATGCACTATTGCCTACATCATGTGTCTCCTCACATGTCATCTCTAATAGTATAGTTTGTCATGTGGGCCACCCCTTGTCCCTGAGCCTTCCTTTATAAGATGCACGAGGGGAGCTCACTTATGGCCAAGCCTCCAAGGGCATTCCCTCACTCTCTCATTCCCCTGGGTGCTTACACGTACACACATGAGGCAAGAAGCCTCATGGCCTTCCTCCCCAATACAGTTCTAGGAGAAACTCTGTACTGCAATACACCTCATATATAGACATGTAGAAATAAGAGTATTATCTCTCTAGAGAGCCCCAGACCTAGGTAAACCACCGTGTGCTACTACCCTATCCCGTTCCGGATCTTCCACGACAGCCTTGCTCTCACCTCGATTATCCATCCCCGGCATCTGTTGTGACAAAATGACGACATCGGGGTTAGACGTTGACTAGACATTTGACTAGTCAAAACCAATAAAAACAGTGTCGAAACCGGCTCAGGGTTAATTCTTGTCCGGTTTTGGAAGTTCGAGGTTGTAAAGTAGATGATTTTGAAGTCAAGGTTGTATCTTAGACTTTTGTAGTAATTCAAGGTTGTAATATGAACCCTTCTGTTATTTTTTAGCTCGATGGTTTTATGTGTTTTGCGTTGTTAATTAGAGCGTGCGTGGGCCGGAGCTACTGGCTCCGACTACCCTGTAAATCGGTTTTCTCTTCTCTTCAGAGTCTGGTGCAAAAAACATTTATTCATTATTTTTCACACAAGTCTTGGAAGAACCGATAATGTAGGAATGTAGCTTGCTAGCTAGCTAAGTGCGCTAGTGTCTAGATGGCACTGCTCCGGAGCAAAGAAGAGGCGATTATGTTGCAGGTCACACGTGAAACGCATGTCCAGCATCTGCCCCGCGCCTATAACCGTCCTCTCTGCGTACGGCACGATGGCGAAACACACATAGTGAGTATGGTCGTGCACCATCGCCACAAACAGCAGCTCCGGCTTGATAAAGAGCACGGCCGATTCCGGGTGGAAGTGAAGCGTCACACTCGGGAGGTGTCTGTGGATACTCTCCCACGTCCCGCGGAAGCAGAGCTTCTGCCCCGGGGGCAACATCGCGAGGTGCACCCCGCGGCTCCTCATGTGCGCGATCACCTCGGCCGCCAGGACATGGTACGCGGCCGTGGCCATCAAGGTGGACGCCGTCCCGACGTCGAGGGTGCAGCCGCCGCGGAGGCTACGCGGGTCGAGTTCGAACATCGCCGGCTTGATCGCCGCGAGCCTACGCCCGCCCAGGCTGACGCCGACGAGGCGTACGTAGTACATGCCTCCTCCCTGGGCGACGTCCCCGTGCAGCAGCGCCGTGCTCCGTGCGTGCGACTGGTCCGGGATGTCAGCGCCGAATCGAAGGAAGCCACGCCGTTTGCTGTGCTCCTTGCTGACGAGGCAATATGAGAAGCGCGAGCCGGCGAGGCCGCGGGCCGAGAGCTGCCGGATGAAGGAGGTCGGGTGCCTGCTGAGGCTCATGACGCCGGCCCAGACATCGCGGTTGTTGAAATTGTACGTTTTGTGTGCGCAGCCGAAGACAAGGCCGTCGACGCTGCTCATGGGGCTGCCGGGGCTACTGCCGTCGAAGACGAAGTCGTCGCTGCCAAGGATGCCTTCCGCTCTTGAGTCACCGTACTGGAACTTGACGTCGAAGGTGCACCGACCCTGGCCATCACGCGTGTATGGAGGCGTGCAGCGAGGGTCTGTGGACGCAATGAAGTGGTAGCGAGGGGAGGCGGCGGTGTTGAAGACGGAGCCGTCCTGCCTCTTCTCCGGTACGCAGGGTCGGCACTGCATCCATGTTAGTGGGTGGACGAGGTCCAACGCGAGCTTGTAGAAGTGTTGAGTGTCGCCGCTGCCGATGCCGACACGGATGCTGTAGATGGCCGCCGAATATGGGATCATCTTGGGGCGTATGGACGTGATGTTGATGCCGCCCTCGGCATCACCTTCCGGCAAAAGCTCCTCGAGTACGCCGGCTGCAGTGCGGTAGTGGGGCACCAGGGGCAGGCTGAATCCAGCCGCACCGCTGTTGCCGGTGGCACCAAGGGCGAGGCTCACCGGATTTAGCACGGCAAGGAATAAGCACAACATGCAAGCGTATACGCTCGACATGTCTGAAGTGTCTGGCTGGATTAGCACAGTGGTCCTTCTTTGCTTGGGTGTCGTGTCTTAAATAAATAGACTTCCTCCACCCGCATTAGATCAATACATGTATGATATGCATCATTTAATGCCTCTGGTTTCATCACAAACAACGAGATCCATCCCTTGGAGTTGTAGTGGATATGCATCATTTATCTCAATTTCAGATGACGTGGACGTGTACTAAATGTATAATCATGATTTTGTACAGCGAAGATACACTGAGTTTTTTTTAGAGAGCCAGAAAAGATTTCTCCTTAATGTATTTCATTAATAGATTTTCAATAAAAAGGAGAAATTTGTGCAGGTACAATAAAAGAAAGAATAAAACAAGGTCTAAGAGAAGTACAATTAGTGAGAGGCATTGGCCCAAGATTCATATCCATTGCGGTTAGAACAATGATCCTTCTTTGCTTGGATGTCGTGTCTTAAATAGATAGACTCCTCCAACTCGTAGTACATCAATACGTGTATGAGATGTGCATCATTTAATGTCTCTGGTTTCAACAACACAGTGAGATCGTTGCTTGGAGTTGGAGTAGTGTATATGCATCATTTATCTCAGATGATGCGGATTTGAACTATTGCTACTGCCAAAATATTTAACCATGATTTTGCGCAGCGAAGATACACCGAGTTTTTTGTAGGGAACAAGAAAGGATTTCTTCGTACTATAGTTTTAATAGATTTTCAATAAAGAAGAGAAGTTCATACATGTAAAATAAAACAATAAACAAATCAAGGTCTAGGAAAAGTACAATCAAAGAAAGGCATTGGCCCAAGATTCATACCCTTCATATCCTTTGCGGTTAGCACAATGATCCTTCTTGACTTGGATGTCACATCTTAAATAGATAGACTCCTCCCACTCTTAATACATCAATACATGTACTAGATACACATCATTTAATGTCTCTGATTTCATCACAAGAATGATATCCGTCGCTTGGAGTTGGAGTAGAGGATATGAATCATTTATCTCAGATGATGCAGATGTGAACTATTGCTTCTGCCAAAATGTACACATGATTTTGCACAACGAAGATAGATAGAGTTTTTTTGTAGGGAACCAGAAGGGATTTCTCCTTACTTTCTTTTTTATAGATTTTCAATAAAAAAGGAGAAGTCTGTACACGTAAAATAAAACAACGAATAAAACAAGGTCTAAGAAAAGTACAGCGAAAGGCATTGGCCCAAGAATGACATCCTTTGCGGTAAGCCCTATGAATCAGAAGCAAAATATCTTCTCTGAAGTTTGATGTGCAAGAACAAACGTTTGGTTGCATGCCCTTGAGGATGAAATAGTTTCTAGCGATCCAGATAGCCTAATCGGTACAAACAATGATTTCCATGGAAAATGGAATTTGGAGAGCAGATCTTAAGGAGTGAATTTGGTCTTGAATGTGGCCTAACCGAGGTAACCATCTTTAGCAGAGATATTGCCAACATACATAAGCAAAGAGACATTGGAATGGTTTTGGCTCAGGTTCCCCTATTAAATGGATTGTCTCTCTTCTTCTTTAATGCAATGTTAGGCTCTCCGCCCTCTGATGAGGTTCTTAAAAAAAGATCTCTTGATTTAGTTGTCGGGCCTCCACATAACACAAAGTGTAATCAGGGAGGAAGAAGTATTTCCCACGGAGCAGCTCCCTCGTGTTCATTCTGTTGTATATTGTTGAAGTGTATATGTGGATTTTCTAGCACGTTCCATCAATTTGAACTTTTAATTGCGTTGACTAGTGCATGAAGCTTAACATGGTATCAGAGCCCAAGGTCTTGAGTTCAAGTCCTGACTTTTGTAGTTCATCTAAAAAATGATGTTGCCCCCCCCCTTTGTTCACGTATAGGCCTCTTGAGCCATACCTCTGAGTCTGTCCATGTATTGACTTTTTGTATCACACGTGAGAGGAGGTGTTGAAGTGTATATATGGATTACCTAGCACTTTCCATCAGTTTAGACTTTTGATTGCGTTGGCTAGTACATGAAGCTTAAAATATATGAGCAGCCAAAATAAATCTTTTTTTTCTAGAGCAGGACTTCCAAAGCTAATTGAGAGAGGCAATGGGGGCCTTTTCTCTAATGATAGCCATATACATGGAAGAGACAAAGTATTCCAAAGGAGATGAGCCACATTTCCATATATCATGATCAGTTTCTAGCTGAAAATAACCCTACATCTGCTCAAGGATGGTGAATGTATAGAAAGCAGATTTAAGCAATCACTCCACCAGACATGATGTCATATCTTTGAATTTAGGAAGAATATTTGAGAAATCACTCCACCCGAAGGAGTAGTCTACATTTTGAGCAAGTGGGGGTGTCGGGGATATTACCCCGTAGTATAACCTGGCCTGAAGTATGACCTGGCCGGGGCTTGGCGATTCACTCATGCGCCCGCTGAGCTTGACGACTCATTCGTGACCTGACCCATCATATGGCGGCTCATATGTCACCTCTATTACCGGGTCGCAGGACGACCAGGCCCAAGGCCCAGCGTGTAAGCCGACACCAGGCAGCTCACAGAGAAGGCCCAAAGGAGAGGAAGGATTCCCTTACAAGAGAAACAAGACCCGAATTAGGACTCAAGAGAGACTAGTCCTACTCCTACTCCTAGTAGGACTCTACATGTAAACCTACCCCTTCCGCCTATATAAGGAGGGGTAGAGCACCCCTAGAGGGACAAGTTCACAGGTTCAAGTCATTAGAGATAGACGGATTAGAGGCTCTCGAGACTAGAGGTAGCAAGTCAACACCCTTGTAATTGAGATCATCATCATCATCAGTATAGACACAAAGCAGGACGTAGGCTTTTACCTCCATCGGAGGGGCCGAACGTGGGTAAACTCGCGTCTCTCGATTCCGACCAACCCTTCTCAAGCCTCCACCTAGTTGCAATGGTCTCACACCTAAGTTCTCTCACGAGGACATCTTGCCGTGACAAATCCACGACAGTTGGCGCCCATCGTGGGACCGCGCACGGTGGTGTTGTGTTCTTGGAGGGATATCTCCAGAAATCGAGATGTTCATGATTTATTAGATGAAGATGAATTCAGTGAAGCGGTCTAAGTCATGGATGAGCAGTCGAAAGTTTCGGTGCACCGCTGTAGCAAGTCGAGACCGACAGGGGTTATGCTGCAGCTGCTATTTGTTCAATCCGTCGAAACCATCAAATTTTTCTGCTACGTACACGCTACAAGTCCCAAAGGTTCGGCGGCTGGTCACCGGACCGGTGGTCGATTTCTCGCATGAAGACCGAAGCCAGATTCATCCCCAAGTAGTAGTACTTAACGTGAAGACCGGACCGGGTCAACAGACAGGGCTGATCAATATGTCAAAGAGAAATAAAAAGAAAAAGAAAGAGGAGGATACGGACATAGGAACACAACCAAGCCGGCCTTGGACTCGGTCTCCGCCACCACGGCCTTGCCTGCTCGCTTCCGCCATGGATCTGTGGCCACACCTTCCTCTCCCACCGTGTCTTACCATCGCCTCCACGGCCTCGCCTCAAGTCGCCATCCTGGCTTCACCTTCGTCATGCTTAATCACCCCTGGCTCCGCCTCGCTGCGTTGAGCCGCCACCATGGCCCGCTGCCGTCGTGGCCTCACTCCGCCTGTGACCTGGATTCGTGCCGGTTTCGCCAAGTCACCTCGCCGCCGCTGTCATGCCCTGCCGCTGGCTCACCGCTGCCACGCATCACGCACTGTGCCGCTCGAAGCCACCCCCGTACCAGCTCTACCATGTTGTGTTGACTTGCCGTCCTTGGCCACATTTCGAGCCAGACTCGCCTCCATCGCTCCTCGAGCTGGACTCGCCCCGCCATAGCTCGCCCTGTTGTCGTCATCTCGTCTTGAGTTGCATCGCCGTCGCCGTCACGGTCTCATCTCGAGTCGCCCCGCATATGCCGCCATGGCCCCGCCTCGCCGCGCTCACCGCCGCTAGCGCGCCTCACCTCCTGTGCCCGTGCAGATCGGCTTGCCGCTACGCCCCGGTGACTCACCTCCACCACCAAGCCGATCGTGTCATGCTGTTGCTCTCGCCGCACCGGCCAGCTACCGCGCATAGAGTCGCCGCTACTCCCGTGCGTTCTTATGGTCCCGCCCGGTTTCCCTTCTCCCGCCAAGCCACGGTTTGGTCCACCTCACCTCACCTTGAGTCGGTCTGCCGCGCGCCCTAGCCTCTGCCTGCCTGGTCAACGACTGCTCACCAAGTTGCCACGGCCTCCTCGTTGCCTCGCAACAACGGCCAAGCCTGGCCTGGAGTCTACATTACATCGGGAACTCCCATCCTCGCGCGAACGAGCCGGCTCGCCGCTACGGCAGTTCACCTCGCCCATCTCGCCGCTGCCACTGCCACTCCCTGTGCACCAGCCCACCGTGGCAGCTTGCCGTCTGCCGCCTCCCATGCGCCAGCTCGCCGCTGCCTCTCCCCGAGCGCCGGCCACCGACCACTTGCTCCCTGATGTGGGAGGCCGGTTGTTGTTGAGAGGATAAAATGCCGGCTAGAAAAAAAAGGAAAGTACAACCGGATAAAAAATAGAGGGAGAGGAAGTGTTGGATGGAAGGCAGTTGAAGCAACGAGACCACATATTAGACTCATTTGATTGGTCTTCCACATCAAGACGAAATTGGTCAAGCTAGCTACGTTCAAAGTGAATCAAAGAAGCAATTTCTGACTACTACTAGTGGAGATCCACAGGGCCATCCGTCCGGCTGTTTAAAAAAAGAGAGCACCTGGTGATATTTATCCTATCAATTTCTCAGTATATTTTTTCATCTGAGAACAATTACTCTGTCTTTGTAATATTTTTTTACATAGGACAATTATTCATTTCCAAAGTGGCATTATACCGTGGAGATGGAGGCGTGCCAACATCATTCTACACAGGTGATTGTCCGTGTCGCGTTACTTAACAGACTCGCGCACAGGCTTAGAACGCCGCTGCCACCTCAAGCGTCTGCACCGGCTTACAAAGTCACAACCGTCTCTCGATACCACACCGGATTACAACGCTGCGGCTGTCTCTTGCGACCGCACCGTCTTACAACGCCACAGTCGTCTCTCGCGACTGCACCGGCTTACAACGCCGTGACTGACTTCTACGTCTACATCAACACAACGGAGTTATCCATACAAACTGCTCAACGGGTGCACACAAGTCGCCGCCCCTGCGGTCCAATCTACAATTACATACTGGTGTCGTGCTTGCTTGTTCAAGCGCCCAATGGATGCTTATGAGTCGCCGCCCTGCGGTCCGGTCTACATCGACATGCTGGTGTTGTGCTTGCTCGTTCAAGCCGCCCAACAGACGCTCATGAGTCGCTGCCCTGCGATCCGGTCTATTCCAGCAATTTTCAAGCAAGTCATGATATATTATCAACATCTGCCTCCATCGGATGGCTCAATGGATAGGTGTGAAAGTCGACACCACTACGTTTTGGTTAACCTCAACAAACCAGCCAGGACAAACCATCGACCAGATTATTGAAACAACTCATACGGGATCATATATAACCCACCACGGTCGACCTCACCCTTCAGTGGATTCACATTGCGTTATCAACGTCAAGGGCATACAATGAGTGTTGTGAAGATCACTAAACTCAGCACCTTGCTTTCAGCTTCAGCACATTCAAGTGTTTCCGCTATCAACTATATGCCGGTTTATGCCACGGGCAAGTATGGAGAATCTCAAGCTAACTCCTCGAGTCGTCTTAACACTAGTAGAAAGCAGACCTTTCATCCGCATCATTAGTCTCGGTTGGGTTTTGAACCGGCACTAATGTGCCCATTAGTCCTGGTTCGTGACGGGCATCATTAGTGTTGGTTCGTTTCGGACCTTTAGTCCTGGTTCGTGCCACGAACCGGCACTAAAGGTGTGGTGGCAGGCTGGCATTAGCCTGGGGCCCCATGAGAACCTTTAGTCCCGGTTGGTGGCTCCAAACCGCGACTATACGCTAACCTTTAGTCGCGGTTGGAGCCACCAACCGGGACTAAAGGTCCCCCTATATGAAACCCTTCGGCGCCAGCCCAAGCACACTCTACTATGTTCTTCCCCTTTCCTCTCCTCTCTGTTCTTCCTCTCTTCCTCGAGCTCATCCTCCATTTTTGCCAAAATTTGTAAAGATTTGGAAGCATCCCATCCATCCAAGTGTTCACAAAGGTTAGCAACTTTGTCCTTTCATCTCTCATTGCTAGATTAGCTCTTGCAATGCTCTATAAGTATAGTAATTTGTGGGTTTTAGTTTTTATGTGGTAGTTTATTTGATTTATGCAATCTGAGCTCAAATTAACTTCTTACTTCACATTTGTAGGTGTGGTTTACTTAGTGCCTTCCCGTCCCCGTCCTAACCACCGTCGATCGCCCGCACCGTCTCGTCGCCGGCACCACCTTGGTGAGCCTCTTGTTCTTATCCTTTTTATAATAAAAAAACCATGTTTGTAAGATTTAGTTTGTTACTTATATAGTTTTCTTACCTATATGGTTGTTTGTTATACATAGTGGCATGGTTTTGAAATCCATCCCCATCGGTCCTCGTCCGGTTTATGATGCGGATGTGGCATATACTCTCTTTTATAACTCTTTGTTGCATTTCGTGTTCATGACAATTATGTCAATCAAGTTGACATATATATTTTTATCTAGGAGGTATGTGAACCGGAGATTCCAATCGACATAGATATTCTTGTCAAGAAGTTAAATTTAGTTGAAAAAGAAAACGAGTATTTGTAAGAAAAATTGAAAAGAGTTGAAGAAGAGAAGATGAAACTGGAGTTGTATGTTGCCGATGTCGTCGATGATCACAAGATCAAGATGGGTGCAATGCGCTTGAAGATTAGAAAAGTTAAAAGATATGCCATTGATAGTGAGGCTTGGTATCACTATGCCGTTGGATCAATTGTTACCTTAGTTGCGATGTTGGTCGCATTTGTTGTTGCATTTAAATGCTTTAGCTAGAGAGTTTGTATGTTGTTTTATGAGAACACGTGTGTATGAACTTTATGTACGAACTTGTATTAATTTGGTCTTTTCGGTGTTGTGTAATGAAGATGAGACAACAATGGATGTACGACGACCGACGCTCTCCCCAGTTCATTAATGGCGTGTATACTTTTTTGGTTGCGGTTGAGGCAAACAAGTGGCCGGATGGTTTTATGCATTGTCCATGTGCTGGCTGTAAGAATGATTGAAATTAGTCTAACTCAAGAACCATTCACGTCCACCTGTTTGAGTCCGGTTTCATGTACGGATATAATTGTTGGACCAGGCACGAAGAAAGAAGGGTCATAATGGAAGAGAATGAAGTAGAAGAGGATGACGACAGCTATCCTGGCCATGGGTTCCATGAATACGATGGTACAACAATGGGGGAAGAAGTTGAGCCGACAATGTGGGAAGGAGCTGAAGAAGAGGCATCAGATGAGCCCACTGATGATCTTGGTCGGGCCATTGCCGATGCAAAGAGAAACTGCGCAAGTGAAAAGGAGAAGCTGACATTGTAGCGCATGTTGGAGGATCACAAAAAAGGGTTGTACCCAAATTGCGAAGATGACAATAAAAAGCTGGGTACCACACTGGAATTGTTGTAATGGAAGGCAGAGAATGGTGTATCTGACAAGGCATTTCAAAAGTTGCTGATAATGTTAAAGAAGAAGCTACCAAAGGACAACGAATTGCCAGAGAGTATGTACGAAGCAAAGAAGGTTGTCTTCCCTCTAGGATTAGAGGTCGAGAAGATACATGCATGCCCTAATGACTACATCCTATACCGCGGTGAGTATGAGGATTTGAATGCATGCCCGGTATGTTGTGCATTATGCTATAAGATCGGCCACAATGACCCTGGTGATGTTGAGGGCGAGCGCCCCAGGAAGAAGATTCCTGCCAAGGTGATGTGGTATGCTCCTATAATACTACGGTTGAAACGTTTGTTCCAAAACAAAGAGCATGCCAAGTTGATGCGATGGCACAACAAAGAACGTAAGAAAGACGGGAAGTTGAGAGTGCCCGCTGACGGGTCGCAGTGGAGAAAAATCGAGAGAAAGTGGAAGGACTTTGCAAAGGATGCAAGGAACGTATGGTTTGGTTTAAGTGCAGATGACATTAATCCTTTTGGGGAGCAGAACAACAATCATAGCACATGGCCTGTGACTCTATGTATCTATAACCTTCCTCCTTGGTTGTGCATGAACCGGAAGTTCATTATGATGTCAATGCTCATACAAAGCCCCAAGCAACCCAACAACGACATTGATGTGTACCTAAGGCCATTGGTTGAAGAATTTTTATAGCTGTGGAATGGAAAAGGTGTACATGCGTGGGATGCGAAAGATCAGGAGGAATTTGACCTACATGCGTTGCTGTTTGTAACCATCAATGATTGGCCTGCTCTCAGTAACCTTTCAGGACAGACAAACAAGGGATACCATGCATGCATGCACTGTTTAGATGATACCGACAGTATATATTTGGATAAATATAAGAAGAATGTGTATCTGGGGCATCGTCAATTTCTTCAGAGTAGGCATCCCGTAAGAAAGAAAGGCAAGCATTTCAAAGGTGAGGCAGATCACCGGAAGAAGCGTCGCCACCGTATGGGTGATGAAATACTTGATATGGTCAAGGATTTAAAAGTAATCTTTGGCAAGGGTGCTGGTGCACAATCTATTCCGAATGACACTGACAAACGTGCACCCATGTGGAAGAAGAAATCTATATTTTGGGACCTACCGTATTGGAAAGACGTCGAGGTCCGCTCTGCAATCGATGTGATGCACGTGACGAAGAATCTTTGTGTGAACCTGCTAGGCTTCTTGGGCGTGTATGGGAAGACAAAAGATATGCCAGAGTCACGGGAGGACCAGCAACGTATGCACGGAAAAGACGGCATGGATCCAAAGCAGTTTCAGGGTCATGCTAGCTACTCTCTTACCAAAGAAGAGAAGGGAATCTTCTTCGAATGCCTGCTCAGTATGAAGGTCCCGTCTGGCTTCTCATCGAATATAATTGGAATAATAAATATGACAGAGAAAAAGTTCCAGAACCTAAAGTCTCATGACTGTCACGTGATTATGACGCAACTGCTTCCGGTTGCATTGAGGGGGCTTCTACCGGAAAATGTTCGATTAGCCATTGTGAAGCTATGTGCATTCTTGAATGCAATCTCTCAGAAGGTAATCGATCCAGAAATCCTACCAAGGTTAGCGAATGATTTGGTGCAATGTCTTGTCAGTTTCGAGTTGGTGTTCCCACCATCCTTCTTCAATATCATGACGCATGTCCTAGTTCACCTAGTCGAGGAGATTGCCATTCCGGGTCCTGTATTTCTACACAATATGTTCCCCTTTGAGAGGTTCATGTGAGTCTTAAAGAAATATGTTCATAATCGTATTAGGCCAGAAGGAAGCATCTCCAAGGGCCATGAAACAGAGGAGGTCATTGAGTTTTGTGTTGACTTTATGCCTGACATTAAGCCGATAGGTGTTCCTGAATCGCGACATAAGGGCAGACTGGGTGGAAAAGGCACGCTAGGAAAGATTCACTAATATGTCGGGACGGGCATTCTTTGGCGCAAGCACACTACACAGTTCTACAAAGTTCCGCCTTTGTGGCTCCGTATATTGAGCAACACAAGAATATTCTATGCTCCAAACATCAGGAGAAGTTTGACGACTGGATTACACATGAACAAATGGTGACTTTCGCCGGTTGGTTGCAGACACGTCTCATGCATGACAACACTGTTGAAGATGACATGTACTTGCTGTCCAAGTTACCATCTTCGACTATATTGACTTTCAAAGGGTACGAGATAAATGGGAATACATTTTACACGATCGCCCAAGATAAAAAAGAGCGCCAACCAAAACAGTGGTGTCCGCTTTGATGCAACAAACAGCAATGGGCCAAAGGACACATACTATGGATACATAGAGGAGATATGGGAACTTGACTATGGACTTGATTTGAAGGTCCCTTTGTTTAGGTGCAAATGGGTCAATCTGACAGGAGGTGGGGTAAAGAAAGACCCGCCGTACGGAATGACAATAGTGGATCTCAACAATCTTGGGTACGCGGACGAACCATTCGTCCTAGACAATGATGTGGCGCAGGTTTTCTATGTGAAGGACATGTCTACCAAGCCGAGAAAAAGAAAATATAAGGAAGCAAATACATCATGCGATGAGCCAAAGAGTCACATAGTTCTTTCAGGGAAAAGAAACATCGTGGGAGTGGAGGACAAGCAGACATGTCAGAAGATTATGAAAAGTTCCATGAAATTGCTCCCTTCACAGTGAATGTTGACCCTAGCATTAAGTTAAACGATGAAGATTGTCCATGGTTACGACGCAAAGGGACACACGCAAAGAAAAAGTTTACACCCAAAGATCCCACTCTGGGATGTGACCAGCTTCTCTAGTTAGTTTCTGGACGTATATATCTAGAAAGTCCCACTTCGGACAAACCGAAGGGAATCTTTGTAATAGTAGTGTACTTATGTGTTTTATGCGTTCAGTATGCACCATTCGAAGGGAGGCCATCAATTTTCAACCCTTTCTGACTTCATTTGCTATTTTTCATGCATTTACTGATTTTTTTGAGCTAAATGACCCTGAAATTGATAGGCACTACAAATGAACTCTGAAAAGGTTGAAAGTTGGCATGGTATCATCATTTCACCCACATAGCATGTGCTAAAAAGTTGAGAGGGTTACGGCAAAAACTGGATCCACTTCATGTACAAAATGGACAATCTCTTTCAAATTTCAGAGTTTTAGACGAAAACTCGCCTGTTACAAAGGCATTTCATTTTTTAACTTATTTCAACTCCAGACTTTTTGTGCATTCAGTATGCACCATTCGAGGGAGGCCATCAATTTTCACCCCTTTCTAACTTCATTTGCTATTTTTCATGCATTTACTGAATTTTTTGAGCTAAATGACCCTGAAATTGATAAACACTACAAATGAACTCTGAAAAGGTTGAAGGTTGGCATGGTATCATTATTTCACCCACATAGCATGTGCTAAAAAGTTGAGAGGGTTACGGCAAAAACTGGATGCACTTCGTGTACAAAATGGACAATCTCTTTCGAAGTATTAGGGTTTCGCACGAAAACTCGCCTCTTACAAAGGCATTCATTTTTTTAACTTATTTCAACTTCAGACTTTTTGTGCGTTCAATATGCACCATTCGAAGGGAGGCCACCAGTTTTCAACCCTTTCTGACTTCATTTGCTATTTTTCATCCATTTACTGATTTTTGAGCTAAATGACCCTGAAATTGATAAGCACTACAAATGAACTCTAAAAAGGTTGAAAGTTGGCATGGTATCATCATTTCACCCACAAAACATGTGCTAAAAAGTTGAGAGAGTTACGGCAAAAACTGGATGCACTTCGTGTACAAAATGGACAATCTCTTTCGAAGTATGAGGGTTTCAGACAAAAACTCGTCTGTTAGAAAGGCATTTCATTTTTTAAATAACCTAAGAATTACGAAATTGGATATAATGATAAAACGCGATAATATTAAACAGTAGAAAAAGAATCACTGGAAAATCTATTTTTAAAGTAAAGTTGTTCACAAACTAGTGATTCACACAAATTTCAAATAATTCAAATTTAAACTATTCAAATAATTCACATGTTCAAGTCATTAGAGATAGACAGATTAGAGCCTCTCTAGACTAGAGGTAGAAAGACAACACCCTTATAATCGAGATCATCATCATCATCATCATCAATATAAACACAAAGTAGGACGAAGGCTTTTACCTCCATCGGAGGGGCCGAACCTGGGTAAACTCGCGTCTATCGATTCCGACCAACCCCTCTCAAGCTGCCACCTAGTTGCGATGGTCTCACAACTAAGTTCTCTCGCGAGGACATCTTGTCATGACAAATCCACGATAGGGGGGCATTCTGATAATAAGTATCCCAAACCAAATTGACCTAGGGGATATTCTGCATATTGAGGAACTTAAAGATATTTTTCATTAGTAGGGAATCATTCTGAGCTTCCAAATTCAAAATGCCCAAGCCTCCTTGCTCCTTTGGCCTGAAAACCAGTTCCCAAGCTGCCAGGGGTGGATTTTTTAAAGATATTTCCCTCTCCATAAACAATGCCTTCTATATTTTTACTATTACCTTTATATAATTTGCGGCAACTCATGATGAAAGAAGGGATAGCGTATAGCACAACATTAATGATTTGGAGTCTACCCCCATGTTTAGGGAAGTCAACACATACACTCAATCTTTGTTGACCTTTTTTAGTGAGAGGGATAAAGTGATCCAACCTAGGTTTTGTGACATCTAGAGAAATTCCAAGGTATAGGAAAGGGAAGGAGCCATGTTAACACTAAAGGAATGAACCATTTCAGAGTTGATGTTTGTCGGCACCAAGAAAGATTTATAATAATTCACTTTCAGGCCATATGCATTATCATATGAGTCCAAAATTTCTTCTAGTAACTACAACTAAGTGTGACATTCTCTCATAATAACCAGAGTATCATCAACATATTGTATCATTGGAAAGCCCGGGCAAAAATTTCTTAAGGGCCTATCCAACTTTCCATAGTTCATTGCATCATTTATCAGAGTTTGTAGGGAGAGGAAAATGACAAAGAAAAGAGGTGAGAGAGGGTCACCCTGTCCTACTCTTCCGCACTTGAATTTTTTCTCATACAACATTTAATAGAACAACTAAGAAGGCAGTAGAGAAAATGTTCTTGACCCAAGTATACCCTTTGCCGCCAAAGCCCTTTATATTTGAGGATCTCCAAAGTAAGTTTGATCAATTTTATCCGAAACCTTCTCAAAAGATACACAAAGTTCATCGATCGTTGCATCTCTATATGGACTCTCTTACTCATGCATTAACTAACTGACCGATCTAAAAAGAAAAGAAAATCAATTTTGTGGACACTAGATTTTTTTTTGAAGTCTAAATTTAGACCCACCCCCACACCCTAATATTGGGCATTTTTGGCACTCAAGTGTAAAATCCATCTAGATCTGGTTCCTTACCCCAACCAAATTTGATGATCATGTAGGTAAAACCAGGGATAACCAGGAAAATTAGAACATGGGCAGTAAAAGAGTTAATGAATTGTACGTCTTAAGACATGGGCAGTAAAAACATTTAAAACCAGTGCCATGCTATCACCAAAGTCAATGGCAGTTGGGTGAGTACCTAATTAATGTGGATGATTTCGACACTAGGGAGCAATAATGTTCGATATTGGAGTAAACAAACTAACATTTCTAAAATAATTATGGTGTTGAACATAAACCCTTTTGAAAATTAGAGAAATATATTTATTTACTTATTTATTTCGTCCCTCATTTGCAAACTGCGGGTTTGATTCCTCAAATCTCAAATCAGACAACTTGCACTATTAAGTCTTCAAACAGTGTCAGCCGACAGCGACACCAGAGGGCGTTGATGCGGCACCTCAGCCGGTGCTCTCAGGGGCGGGGATGGACACGGTCACCGCCTTAGCTTCGGTGAAGGTCCCCATGGTGAAGCAGACGGTAGCTAAGCCACGGGACTCCTCGTCTGATAAAGGGTCTGATAAATCCGATGGAGAAAGAGTGTCTAAGTGGGCACGTAAGAAGGAGAAACTGACGTGCTTTCTTTGTGGTGAACCGGGGCACTTCATTGCAGAGTGTACGAGGGAGCTTTGTGATATCTGTCTAAAGCCCAAACATTTGTCTGGACAGTGCCCACTCTTGCTTGGACCAAAGCCCGTGGTCACGATATATGGAGTGTCTTGTCCAGAATTAATGTTCTTTGAGTCCCCTGATGTCGAGCAGGCCACGCATATCCTAGACGCCTCCTTCCCGGGCATCGTAAAGATAACAAATGGCACTATGACTGAGACACAGATTGTGCAGATGCTGAGAGAACTAGCACCAGGAAAGTATGATTGGAATTTGGTAAGAATTGAGGGACAAACCTTTAAGCTGGAGTTCCCTTCTAGAGTAGATCAAGCCCGCATACTTAAGTTCGGCATGTGCAGAGTGCCCAAAACCAGCATCATCATGGAATTCGACGAGTGGAAACAAAAGGAGCCGTGAGGTACACCTCTGACTCGGGTTTGGGTCCGGTTCTCTGGGGCACCTCTTAAGCCACTTAATAATTTTTTTGTGACATGGAGTCTGGGATCTCTCATTGGCAAGACGGAGAAGGTTGACATGCCTTTTACTCGCGTGAATGGTGTAGTGCGTCTTCTTGTCAATGTAGTTAACCTTGAGTTTGTGCCAGATGTGGTAGGCTGGACACATGCGGGGATCACTTATGAGCTAGAGGTGGAATTTGAGGACACTCCAGTGGGTCAGGATGATGATGGCCCTAAGGACATGGACACAACGGATGGTGATGGTAATACCGGGGGGAAGGACATGGGTCTACAAGATGGACCAAAGGAGACACCTCAAAGGCCTGCGACACAGCCCGAGAAGGACGATGCTATGACTAAAGATGTTAGCAATGTGGTTCCATCGAACACATTGAGGTTTGGATCTTTTGGAGCACTTTCTGATCCTAGCCGCTTGTGGAACTGCAAGGTGGGTTCTGAGGATACTCACGAGACTTTCCTTCCAACACTGTTTGACATGGTGACGGGATCAGTCACCACTCCGGGGGTAGGCCGAAACCTGGAGGTTCCTTTGTCGCCTTCTACTTCAGACCACTTCAGTGTCGGGGCTGTGGCTAGTCACGGGCAGGAAGCCTGTGTATCGACCATGATGTCGGGTTCTCGGAGCTTGGCGGTGTCCATGCCTCCTAGAGGAGGGATATCGGATGTGCGGCTTGCGGAACCTACCGTTCGGAGTGCACTGACTGCGGGTTATGCTGCGATGGGGCCGGTAGTGACGGGTGCATCTATGTCGGCCGGGGTTCAGGCTGCGATGGTCATGGCCTCGATGGGAGTGGGATCGGACTTGTCGGCGCTCAAAGCAGCGTCATCATCGGCTGGCGACTCAGAGATGCCGGTAGCACCTTCGATGGGGGTGCCTACCGGTCGACCCATCTTGGCTGGCCGCCTCGGTGCATCTGGTTTGGCCACGTTGTTGCGGCGCATGGAGGCACCAGGGGCACCAGTGGCAGCTGTAGCTGTCGAATATTTTAGCTCGGTGGAAGGGCCGGTGACTATGATGGAGGCCATACTTTCTTCGCCGGCCAAATCGAGGGACTGCTCGTGGAAGGATGAGCCACCGCAGGTGAGGCTTATTGCTGGCACCCCGAGCGGACCTACGCGGGACGAGATCGTCGCCTTTGTAGGGATCGCGGATCCCAGGTCTAAAGGTCGACGGATGAGCAACCGTCTTCAAGATCAACCAGACGCTGAGGACCTGCAGCTCGGGCGTGCCATGCGAGCGGCCAAGCTTCGTGACATTGAGGTCACTACAGGTATGTCAGTCAATACTTCCAATTCTATTCTGCATTTTTCTGAGGTAGACATTATGAATAATGCAAATTAGTTGGGAGTTTTTCTAGGGAGTAATGGAAAAGAAATTGCTAAATCTGTTAATGACCTACTCGACCTTGAGGCGGAGCGAGCTATGGACGTGATTAGGCACCTAGTGGTTGTTAAACCTTTGAATGACTCAGAAATTGATGCTTTAGGTGTTCTTAATAATTTTTGTGAAGACTTAGGGCCTTCTCCTGCCCGGTCTCAGGAGGACGATAGTGTTCAAACTCAGGAGGTTTTAACTCCCATCGTTCCTGAGGTAGGGGCACTCACTGAGCTCGGTTGTATGGACCGAGTTGATGAGCATAATAAGCCTAAACGAAATTGGAACCGAAAGATTTATCCAACTTAGGCTATACGCAGAAGTGCTAGGATCAGGACAGCTAAAAAAAATTACGATGAAAAATGAAAGGGATTTTTTGGAATAGCAGAGGTTTGACAGACTTGGCTAAACATAGGTTTTTTGGCTGATGCATCTATTCAGTACAAGCTAGATTTCATAGCCCTCTTTGAAACTTGTAGAGATGATTTTACATCTCAGTTTCTTAGTACCTTATCGGGAGGAGTCGATTTTGATTGGCATTGCTTACCCCCAAGAGGAAGATCTAGTGGGATTTTACTTGGGGTAAGATGCGAAACCTTGGAGGTTAGGAACGTTATTATGGGTGAATTTGCGGTTAAATTTTGGTTGAGGTCGAAGGTTGATGGGTTCCAGTGGGCACTCGTGGCAGTGTATGGTGCTGCACAGCCTGAGCTAAAGCCAGATTTTTTGGCTGACCTTGTTCGTATTTGCGGAGATGCAAGACTCCCAATACTGGTTGGGGGTGTTTTAACATTATCAGAAGGCGAGATGAAAAGAACAATGATAATTTCGATGGTAGATGATCATTTATGTTTAACACAATTATTGAAATCCTGGATCTCAGGGAGATCGAGCTTTCTGGCAGAAAATTTACTTGGGCCAACACACTTCCAACTCCAACTTTTGAGAAGTTAGATCATGCTCTCACAAGTGTGGATTGGGAGGAGAAGTTTCCACTGGTGACGGTCCAAGCGTTGATCAGAGGGATCTCGGATCATACACCACTTCTTGTTGACTCGGGGGAGGCAGCTCATATGAGGAATAAAAATACTTCTCCTTTGAATTAGCATGATTTGAGAGAGAAGGTTTCATGGATCTGGTTGCACGTGAGTGGGCAAAGGATTCGGGAGGAAGGTCGAAAGTTGAAAAATGGCAGAATAAAATTACACACTTAAGACAGTTCCTCCGAGGTTGGGCCAAACACTTGAGTGGAGTCTATAAGATCGAAAAGGAAAGACTCATTAACCTTATAGATGAATTTGAGT
The DNA here is from genome assembly GCA_022496015.1 of Hordeum marinum. Lineage (NCBI taxonomy): Eukaryota > Viridiplantae > Streptophyta > Magnoliopsida > Poales > Poaceae > Hordeum > Hordeum marinum. The sequence continues at coordinate 67,758,640 of CM039673.1, forward strand.
TAAAAGCCGAGTCCTCCATTTGGATACCAGAGAACTGGAGACTAAAGTGGAGGCAGAACTCAGACTCAAAGAGTTGCTGCGAGAGGAAGAATTAAAGTGGGCGCTGAGAGCTAAAGTGCGAAAAGTAGTCCAGGGGGATGATAACACACAATTCTTCCATATGATTGTGAATGGCAAGCATCGCAAGAACAAAAAATTTCAGCTTGAGCAAGATGAGGGAACGATAGTGGGTTAGGAGAACCTGAAATTATATATTACAAATTATTACAAGCAGTTGTTTGGGGCCCCTGACGATAGTTTTGTATCCTTAGATGAATCCAGAGTTGAGGATGTCCCTCAACTTGCGGCGGATGAGAATGAGATCTTATCTGCCCCATTTACGGAGAAAGAGGTGTTTGAGGCAATCTCACAAATGAAGAATAGTAAAGCGCCTGGGCCAGATGGCTTCCCAACAGAGTTTTATAAAAGATGTTGGCATGTTATTAAGGGTGATTTGCTTCCAATGTTACATGATCTATTTTCTGGGCATTTGCAGTTATTTCACTTAAACTTTGGAACGATTACTTTGCTCCATAAGAAGACAATATGTCTTCTTAATGTGAGTTTTAATATTTTCACCAAGGTGAGGACAAACAGGCTAACGCAGATTGCACATAGTGTGGTGCAACCATCTCAAACTGCCTTCATGCTGGATAGAAACATCCTAGAAGGGGTTGTGGTCCTTCTTGAGACACTCCATGAGATTCACACGAAAAAACTAGACGGAGTGGTCTTTAAGGTGGATTTTAAGAAAGCGTACAACAAGGTCAAATGGCCATTTCTTCAGCAAGCCTTGAGAATGAAAGGACTCGATAATTCCTGGAGAAAGCAGGTTGAATCTTTCACGCAAAAAGGCAGTGTCGGAATAAAAGTGAATGATGACATAGGACACTATTTCCAAACACACAAGGGCCTAAGACAGGGGGACCCGATGTCACATATCTTGTTCAACATTGTGGTAGACATGTTGACAATTCTGATGGGAAGAGCTAAAGAAAATGGACAAGTAGGTGGTCTTGTTCCGCATCTAGTCGAGGGTGGAGTGTCCATTCTACAATATGTTGATGATACTATCATCGTCATGGAGCATGACCTGGCAAAAGCAAAGAATATGAAGCTTGTGTTATGCTTATTCGAGCAGTTGTCGGGGCTCAAAAATAACTTTCATAAAAGCAAATTGTTTTGCTTTGGAAGAGCTAAAGAAGAACAAGAAGCTTACAAACAACTGTTTGGATGTGGGTTGGGCTCGATGCCTTTCACATATCTGGGAATATTGATTCACCAGCGCAAGCTATCTAACAAGGAATGGAAATGTATTGAAGATCAATTTGAAAAGAAACTAAGTTGCTGGAAGGGCAAGCTTATGTCATATGGAGGCCGACTGATTCTTATTAATTTGGTGCTCATGAGTATGCCAATGTTTCTCTTATCATTCTTCGAGGTACGAGTAGGGGTACGGAAAAGGTTGGACTTCTATCGATCGCGATTTTTTTGGCAACGTGACGAGTTAAAACGGAAGTATAGACTCACCAAATGGGATATTATTTGTAGGCCAAAAGACCAAGGGGGTCTTGGCATTGAAAATTTGGAGATGAAAAACAGATGCTTACTCAGCAAATGGTTGTATAATTTATCTAGAGAGACCGATGCCACATGGGCCCAGATTCTGCGTAATAAGTACCTTCATTCTAAGACCTTATCACAGGTGACAGCCAGACCAACCGATTCGCCTTTGGAAGGGACTGATGAGAGTGAAATCAGCTTTCTTTCAGAGGACAAAATTTATCTTTGGTAATGGTACTTCTACGAGATTTTGGGAGGATACGTGGCTAGGGAAGATGTCTCTCGCTATCCAATATCCTTCTCTCTATAATATTGTTCAGCGTAGAGATGCCTATGTTGCAACGATATTACAGTCTATTCCTCTAAATATTCAATTCAGAAGAACTTAGTAGGAAACCGTTGGGAAGCTTGGCTCCATCTCATGAGAAGATTGATGGATGTTCACCTTTCTCAACAACCTGAACATTTGCACTGGAGACTAACCAATAATGGGGTGTTTTCGGTTAAGTCTATATACTTGGATATGATTAACTCGGTTTCTATTTCTGGATCTATGCATATCTGGAAAGTCAAAGTGCCCTTAAGAATTAAAGTTTTCATGTGGTTTGTCCATAAACAAGTCATTCTCACCAAGGACAATTTGGCAAAACGTAACTGGTCTGGATCTCGAAGATGTAGCTTCTGTGATCATGACGAATCTATCAAACACCTCTTTCTTGAGTGCCCATTGGCAAAGATTTTATGGTGGTCGGTCCATATAGCGTTTTAACATTGCTCATCCCACTAGCATCCATACGTTATTTGGGACGTGGCTAAATGGAGTTGACATAGAAACAGCGAGACACATTCGTGTAGGCGTATGTGCGTTATTATGGGCTATATGGAACTGCAGGAACGATTTGGTTTTTAACAGAAAAACAAATTTTCATTTCTTGCAGGTTATCTTCAGAGCCACAACGTTAATCCGTATGTGGTCGCTACTCACTCCGACGGATGCCAAGGAGCGCATGGTTACTGGGTCTACCCGATGGGAGACGGTAGCACGGGATATCTTCAACCGGTTTGGATGGCGGTCATGTAATAGGATATGAGCTTAGTTACCTACCTTGTTTAACCGTCGGTTGTGGCTGTCTCGTTTCTTTTATTTCCATAACTCTTTGTAAGAGCTTTCTGTTTTGTTTATGACTTATGACTTGAAGACTTTGTTGGACTATTTGCTTTTTAATAAAGTGGCCGCATGCATCGATGGCCGGGGGATAACCTCGTTTTCGAAGAAAAAAAAGTCTTCAAACAGGACAACTTTAGTCCCTTGACCCAGCATTCTTAATGACCGAGCGTGGTTTTGGGCGGTCTTTCTCCATGTGGCAATATCTCTCTTTCCGTCATATTTCTCTTGTGAACGTCCTATCAAGCACTTGGCATGCAATGTCTGTCGCTGCAGCGACACACCTCCACCGTTGCCGGCGACGTCGTCCAATGTCCGTCGTTCATAGACACACCTCCGCCGCCTACCGGCATTCCCCCACAAGGAGCGGGCATATTCCCGCTCTACTGAACGACCGTGCAATGTGTGGAATATTTTGTCGGAGTTCCTGATTTTCTTTTCTTCTCTCCAAGTACTCTCTATTCTTGATAAGATCCATATTGTAAACATTGTAAGATTTCAGGTTGGATAGCAAAGATAAAGTAGATTCAACAACATCCAGGTCAATCCGCAGTGCAGAGAATGTCATTTGTAGAAAGAGTCATTGTAGTGTTCTATACTAGTGCGCACCAGCTTTTTGAAAAAGGAGGTTAAAACCCCGGCTTCTCCATCAACTGATGCATACAACTATCTTTATCAATTATTCAATAAAGGTCTAACAAGAACATACATTAAGCCACCCGAAGCCAACACTCATACCTACAAACTCGATAACATGGAGTGCTCTCACTATTCATATCTAAACCAGTGTCGTCGCCGATTCATCTGCATAATGTATCGGAGCCTACAGCCGGTGCAACAAACCTAAAGCGTACACCACATGCACATATTTTAGAAGCCGTCATTATCATTGAACCGCTGATCCATCTTCAGAAAAGAGATCCACATCATCCTTTGCCAGTCCGGTCATCCATCGACGCCGCCACGGCGTCCAATGGCACCATCTCCCTGCGCGCAAACTGCTCAGCACGTTGTGATCGCCGCCGATACATCGCATCACCATGCCACCAAGTATCACCAGTCGACACAGCTTGAAGACTAGCTTGAAGATAAAAATGGTCGTAGAGGGAAGCACGGCAAAAATTATTACTTATTACACCGTTTCTAGCTTTGGGGTTGGTTGATTGTTGGATTTGGTCTTTTTTATATAGTTTTGACAGTCACAGGTGTCTATTTTGGTTGTGTCAATTTTCAGTATGCCACCCATCACAACACTTCTGGTGCATCTACTATTTTGATGTTGCCTAAAAAGAAAACCTCGTACTCAACCAACATATACGAGGTTTCCTTGCTGAAATCAAAAGATTGTTTTCTAAAGTCCTAGGGGCTCCCGACCCCTGATTACTTTTGTTATAGATAATTGCAGTCCTAAAAAGGTTGCAACGTGTTAAGCTTCATACACTAGCCAACGCAATCAAAAGTCTGAACTGATGAAAAGGGTTAGTGCAATCCACATATATTGTAACACCCACTCTCACGTGTGACGGGAAAGACAAGTCAACACGTGCAACCGGAAGAGAGCGACGGCGCGCGAAACTCACGTATGGCTCAAGAGGCCTCTACGGGGACACAAAGGGGGGCTACAAGTAATTTTTAATAAATTGCAAAAGCCAAGACTTGAACTCAAGACCTTAGCTCTGATACCATGTTAAGCTTCATGCACTAACCAACGCAACCAAAAGTCCGAACTGATGAAAAAGGCTAGTGTAATCCACATATACTATAACACAATGAAGCTAGAACTCCAGAAATTATAATGAGAATCCATCAAGAGAAGAGTACTGCTTTGGTTTTATGCAATGTAACAAAAATGTCTAGTATAGTTCACCGATATCTTTTTGTTTTAGGCTTAGCCAAGATGTGACAGTAGTTATCTCATTCAACATGGTGAACTATATAGCAATAGCGCAGTGATCCACATAGGTTTGAAGTACTGATATATCAACAGTAGCCAGTATGTACTATTTCCATGTGTATGTTTACTACTTACAAAAGTTCTAATCAAGCCCCTCAGCAAGTTATGGGTAAATTTGGGCTGTCAGGTTCTGCACTGCTACTTTGTCTGTAATACACATCAAAACATCGTCTGATGCCAACAATTTGTTTCTCCGCACTTCTGATCCACAACAATCACCACTGGCGCATAAGTCTGCTCCACCAAGCGCCAACAAAAACGTCAGCACTGCGTAAATATATGTGCCACCTCCTTATCACGACATGGCAAACGCAGAACAAAATATAACATAATCAAATGAGAAGATTCCTTTCCATTTCCTATCTGTCTGAACATCCAAACTTCCAAGAGTTGAGCATGACTCACCTTGATCACATGTTTCAATTCGAGAGAGAGAAAATCATCTACTTGTCGCCAATGGAACAACTTCTTCACTTGTGCCACTTGATGCTGCACCCGACACTACAGGAACAGAAAAAAAATTGGGCAACTCACAAAGTGAGTCAAAGACATGTGAAAACATGCTCAGACTCTATTGCAGCTAAAAATACCTTGGTTTTTGGTCGAAAGGCAATTCTTGCCCACTAAGTGCACAGTCGATTGCACGGCTTAAATCTCTACAAGTTGCAAACGAATAAGAACACAGGGTAAACTGGAGCTTTTTTGCATTGGTTTCGCAATACGTACCTTCCGGTGACTCGCACATTGTTACTTGGTCTTGAATCATCAAACTGCCCATGGTAAAAAAGTTCAAATGGCCTTCGCCCATCCTGGCACAAAGTTTCGAGAGATAAGAAACAAGGCACGACGTGATACAACAAAGCCGAGACACTGGACAAACAAACATCATGAATTCATAAATTGTGAGCACAGGAGTCAATGCTGTTACTTTTTTGAACAAGTAGAACTCTGGTGTGCAGACTGCTCTAAAATTCTTGGCAACTTCTTGAGACTGCAAGGTGCAATAGTAGCAAACAAAAGTAAGCATAGAGTTTGAGAGATCACAGAGACTGCATCAGGAAGCACATAGTGGGCAGACCTCATCATACAAATAAGGAAAAGGGTATTTAAACAATTTTGCCTCCTCAGCCATGTACTCGGGGCCATCCTGCAGAATCACAAGATTAATTTGTGTTCAAATGGGAAAACCTGACAAGTAGCATCAACCACAATGGAATAATATGTATTGGCACAGAAGCATCACAATACGTAAGTCCAACAAGAAAGAACAAAACAAGGCATCTCCCGAAATGAACGATTACTACAGGAATCCTTACTAAAATTTACAGCAACTTGAACCGAGATGGTACATAATACTATGAGTTAGGAAATATTTCTAACACGCATCATTCTGTAAGGGAAGCTCACGACAGCTTGGCACCAAACCTATAAGCTTAGGGCCCAGCAGCAAAAGCTACATGACTAAAACCAAATAACCAAGATCTGAGAACGTCTATTTTATAGCTTGAACCGCAAAACTTCTTTTAATCGCTCAAACTTTTGTAACTTATTAACGAGTAAGTTTGAGGCTAACCGCTAACATAGATATCTGTGGTAAAAGTACTATTCATCAGAGACTAGTGATGCATTTTAGGTAATATTCAAAGACTAGACAGCTTGTAAATTGATCAACACTTGCATCATGTAATGAAATTCAATCCTTTAAAAAAATGGGTAAGAAAGAAAGCACAGAAGAAGAAGAAGAAATATTGCAGAGCTCAACGTAATTATCCGTTTCTTCTAAAATAGGAGCATGTCTATTCAGTACATTCTTCCAGTTAACTACAATTCATTTTATTAGCTCAATAGATAAGCTTCGATCATAAATTAAAGTAAAATATGAATTTTCTGAGGAAACTCTTCTAAATTCTCAGGAAGAAACTTCCTGTTCAAGGAGTACATAAAAAAGAAACTAAAAGGTGTTCATGCTTATTGGTTGTAAGTTGTAAAGCATAACCTGGGGATGTGTCAGAACTGAATTTGAGGATATGGCGACAGAAGCAAGTCCTTTCTGCATTGCAATGTATCGATGTCAATTTAAGGCTACATTTTTTTTACACAGATCGAAGAGAAAATTTCATCTGGTCTTCCAATGTTCTTACCTCCATGTAGAATGAAGTAAGCTTTGCAATATCTTTTTTCAGATGTATTACAAATGGACAGTGATTGCATATGAACATAACCTGAAAGAGACAAAGTGGGGAATTATTCTCTTGGTAAATTAAGGTGATGAACGAAATGGTTATTTGACACAAAATAAGAACAGGCTTGTGTACATCTTCAAGGATTACAATTATGTTTGTACAACTGAGTAGATATATGACACTTCATATTTCTCCTCAAGGAAGGGACATGCAACAGTTTCTGTAAGAGCAGTTTTTTTAGACTGAAAACAAAAACTGCTCTTACAGTCGGCTGACCACCTGAGCATTTAGGGTGGTCTAGTGAACCACCCATCTTGAAAGACAATTTTCAGAAATCATACAATTTCCATGATTTTTTTTCTCTTGTTGTAGATAGCTATTGTAAAGGTTAGAATTAATACCTGGAGTCTAGAATATTCATGGCGAAATTTGCAGAAAAACAACACTTAGGAAACATGTGACTGCATAGTTGTGTGCTTCACAATGATGCAGAGGCCAGGGATTCAACCTCCATTTCAGAAAGAACAGAAGAAAAAAACACGTGACTGCAGCAGAGTGGTGGAATCGAGAGAAACAGAAAGCTAGCACTTCACAGGCATTGTAAGGAATAATTTGTGTGCATGCCTAATAAATCAACTTGCTTCAAGACCTACAAATTCAACTTGTGTCCAAGCATCAGATCAGCAATATGCCAGTATTATCAAATTTATGTCATCTCATATCATATGCCAACTCAACCATACACCAGCAACTTGAGTGAATTAATGTACCAATATGAGATGGTGACTCAATAAACATACAGGAAAAAAGTTGGATATACCGCTGTCACTAAACATCTATTGAAACCCACCATTCGATGATCAGAAAGCTTCCCAAAAAGTTTTAATGCTCTTACTGAAATTGCCGGATGCCCATATATTCACTGCCCTAGCCTAACTGAGGGTAACAACGAATGCTGAACATAAAGCATGCATACTAAATTTTTCAGTCATCAAAGCGAACAATGCATCTATCTATAGCACAGATGATCCAAAAAAATCACTGACCAGCAAAGCAGGGCTGCCCTCGAAGTCATCCAGCGTCCAGATTTTCCCCGTCAGGGGCTCCGGGAGCTGCATAATCACCAACAAGAAACCACAAGGAACAACACGGCAGCAACATGAGGCTTCAATGTTGATTAAAACCTGGGCTAGAAATTGAAAAGCAGGAGCGACCTCAAATTGGGGGGCGCGGAATCCCACGGAGACGCCGGTCGACTCCAGCCTGGCTGCGCGCACCCGGAGACGCGTACTGCCGCGGCCTCCCCTGCTCGTCGCCGGCGAGACAAGGGACCTGTACGCGCGGCCGTGGTGGGCGAGGGCCGGCCATGGGCGGGACGAGGACGGTGCGGGGGAGGAAAGCGGGGAGGCGCGCGCTCCGGCGGCGCACGCGGCGACCAGGGACATGGCGCGCTCTGCTCTTCCCTTCCCTCCTCTGCTGCTGCAATGCACCTGTGTGGCTGCCACTGTCCGAAATCCTGGCTATTCCGTTTGGCGTATCTCCCGATTCCGCACATGGCTGACAAGCAGTTGGCGAAATAATTGGCCCAAAGAGAGCAAAGTTCCAGCATTTATTGTTACCTCAAATCACTAAGAGTTATATAGTCAAGCTTATAGTCGATAATTACAATATATATATTCGTTCTAAAATAAATGTCTCAAGCTCACCTCACTCTCTCACGAAGTATCTAGAAACACGTGTTATAATGGGGTGTTAACTAGTAGCCTTTTTTTTTCTCCGACTAAGAAAAAATATAATATTTAACGTCTTACAATCCGCCTACGTCATCTTATTGCACTTGCTTTAAGTAAGGAGTACTCCTTATAAAGATCATTTCTACCTCTTCAGACTATGACAAGTGGTGTGCTGCATATGTGTCACTTGTCGCAACTTAGGGTGTGTTTGGTAGAGTGCATGGAGGGTGCATGAGCTCAAAAGTTCCCTCCTCGACCCACTTTTGGGTGTTTGGTAGCCTGCACGGGGCCTCCTCAGCATGCACGACTTCAGCCCAATTACCCTCTTAGCATGCATGAAGAGAGAACACCCCAACAGCCGTTCACTGGTCAACATGCATGAGCGAAGCGAGCGATAATGTGTTTCAAATAATGTTGAGGATTTCTAAAAAATAATTTAATTTTCAAAAAATGTTCAACAACAACAACAACAGCAACAAAGCCTTTAGTCCCAAACAAGTTGGGATAGGCTAGAGGTGAAACCCATAAGATCCCGCGACCAACTCATGGTTCTGACACATGGATAGCAAGCTTCCACACACCCCTGTCCATGGCTAGTTCTTTGGTGATGCTCCAGTCCTTCAGATCTCTCTTTACAGACTCTTCCCATGTCAAGTTCGGTCTACCCCGGCCTCTTTTGACATTATCAGCATGCTTAAGCCGTCCGCTGTGCACTGGGGCTTCTGGAGGCCTGCGCTGAATATGCCCAAACCATCTCAGACGATGTTGGACAAGCTTCTCTTCAATTGGCGCTACCCCAACTTTATCCCGTATATCATCATTCCGGATGCGGTCCTTCCTTGTGTGACCACACATCCATCTCAACATGCGCATCTCCGCCACACCTAACTGTTGCACATGTCACCTAATTTTCAAAAAATGTTCAGAATACCAAAAATTATTCAGATTTTCAATTTTTCAAAAATAACGGGATTTTCAAATATGTTAATATTTTCAAAAATGTGCATGAATTTATATTTGTCTAAATTTTCAAAATACGTTTAAATTTTCAAAAAAATGATTTTTTAAATATTCGATTTTAAAAAAATGTTCAGATTTTCAAATTTTATTTAAAATTTTAAAAATATCAATATTTAAAAACGTGTTCAATTTTTCAGAAAAAAACTTTAGAAATTCAAAAAAAAATTAAATTTTCACAAAATGCTATTTTTTCATGTTTCAAAAAATTGTTCATAATTTTGAAATATTTTGTTGACTTGTTTGGAAATACCGGTTACTACAGTACCGACCGACATGTCTAAACAGATGCAAGCTGTCAAACAGAGTCTCAACTTAGCATGTCTTAGCACATACATCGTTACCAAACAACATCAAATGCATGTACTCAGCATGTATCAGAAAAGCACAACCATGCTAGGTTGGGAATGCGACCAAACACACCCTTAGGAGTTCTCCTTTTCGTAGATTCGTTTATTCAAAATGTTTTATCTCTCAAACCGTACGTTCAAATCTCAAACCGTGTTCACTCGTTGAATTCCTTGTGTCGAGATCTCTAAAACTATATCCGATGTTAATAGGCTTCAACAAACTTTTTTCACGAATAACCGAACAAAAAAACCCGAACCAGGAGCACTTTTTTCCTTTCCGAAGAGGCACATGTTGTCGTAGTTTTCTCACGACAGATGCCATGGGGTGGCTTATCGAGGTGAGAGCAAGGCTACGATGGAGATCCGGGGTGGAATTGGGCAACAACACACGGTGATATACCCAGGTTCAGGGCGCTTGCGTGGAGGTAACACCCCTACTCTTGTATGTCTGGTGATATATGCAGTGTATCTGGTAGTACAGGGTTGCTCCTAGAGCTGTATTAGAGGAGGAAGTAGGAGGCCGGGAGTGTTCCTGTCTCTGCCTCATGCGTGAGTGTGCGTGTGAATGAGAGCGTGAGAGGGAGTGTGCCCTCCTGGAGTGTGCATGGCCGTGGGTGAGCTCCCCTGGTGCCTCTTATAAAGGGAGTCCCAGGGGACAAGAAGTGGCCCACATGACCTCCTACACTATTGGAGATGACATGCTAGGTGAAGCATGATGTAGGTTATAGTGCGCCACTATTGGAATGGACATTCGAGGTGACGCATGACGCATACTATAGTTCGTCACTATTGGTCAATAGTGCTGGACTATTGGAACGCAGTGAAGTGACGTGGTTGTAGTGTCTTCATGTCATGTCCGACGGGACGTGGCATTTGACCTCGCGCAGCAGGCCGACTGGAGTGGCCGATCAAAGCAGTCGGGCGGGGAGCTGGCTGGACCGAGGAGCATTGGCCGCCTTGATGTTTCGAAATGATGTTTCGTCTCCTTCAGCCTACCCGGGGTCATCCCCCCAATAGTAGCCTCCAAGCCTCCGGGCGACTTGGAGAGTTGGGCGGAGGGTCTTTGTTGTTGTCATAGCAGAGTTTGTCGATGACAACCGACTGCGAGCTTCCAGTCGTCGCGGGTTTCTTCTAGTGGGGCACGCCAGCGCACCCACTGGGTGTAGCCTCCGGGCGACTTGAAGAGTCGGGCGAAGGGTCTTTGTTTGTTGGAGATATGCCCTAGAGGCAATCATGTGATGACTTTGTTCCCTATGTATTCATTAGTATTTTGTATTGTCCTTGAACATCATGAGTGATATGTATCAATAAGTATGTGACTTATTTGTGAGACTATATATAGTATGATGATTGTTCTAATAGTCCTTAGGTTTTAAGGTTATGCGAACACATATCCTTTACTAGTATACGATTCAGTTGATGACTACATTTCACAAGTCATGTGCATAGAGATGCTAAACTGATAGTATGGACTCGGGGATTGAGATCACCGAGTCGGACAGACCCACTTTGAGAGACAGCGAGATCATGTCATCAGTTAGTATCAAGTACAATGTATATGCCATGTCCTAGACCTAAGGTCATCACATGTTCTTGGGATGAGGATCAACTTACTTAGGGTCTATCAAACGCTACTTCGTAACTGGGTAGTTATAAAGGTAGATTTCGGATGAGTCGTGAGACATGGTTAACCAAGATGGGATTTGCCCCTCCGTGAGGAGAGATATTCTCTGGGCCCTCTGGTGTGATCAGATTCAGAAAGCATGGCCATGCAACATGGGTTAAGTGTTAACCCAGTTTGGGAATCTGCATCACGGTTTCGAGAAGAGATGTCGAGCTACCACAAGGGTGACAAGTACTCGCCTTGAGATCTACAACCTATATCATGAGGCAAAAGGAATGTTGTATATGACACATTGTTGAGGTTCGTCCAACGACTTTGCGCACACATGGGAATTGGCACGTTCTGCTAGGAGCCGCTACCGACTATCGACTCGGGTTGTGTCCATGTGTACATGAACCTGTAGGGTCGCACACTTAAGGGATTGCAGCCCATTCGGATTGGATCCGAATGGAAATGGGACTAGATTCGTCTTGGGCCTCAAGTGTTGAGCCCATCTCGGAGGTCTATATAAAGGGGAGTTGGCGCACCTTTCAGGGTTGGTCTTTTTCCTCCCGTCGACAGCCACCACCACTCCCCACGCCACCATGCCGTGCGATCGGACCTAGCAGTCCGCCGCCCGACGCTGCCCCCGTACATGTGGATACCTTGGAGGCATCACATATGCGGTGCTTGGACAAACCGTTTGAGGGATCCGTGATGAACCGTTTGAGGGATCCGCGAGGAGCTGTTCGTGGGAGATCGGCTACAGGAGGAGGAGACGAATCGGGTGATTAACTGCAGGCATCACCAACTCCAGTTCCATTGGAGCGACTGTGCGTCTAGTGGTAAACCCGATCCCGTGATCTATTTCCAGCAGCATGTTCTTGGGTGCACGGTAGAATTTTTTTATTTGGCGCTAGCGTAGCGTACTGCGTGTTACAACAGTGGTATTAGAGCCTCCGCTGTGTGGTGATAGATTCGGTGATTTGCATATGAAATATGTAGACCGGTTCAGGTGCGGGTGGATGAGATCGGTCGTGCACGTCAGTGTTGACGGTTGGTTTCATGATCTTGCTTCCGTGATCGTGATGCAAAGGTCATGACACGAATTACCACTACCAGTCGATTTCCGCCATCGGGGTAGACAGTGGAATGTAAATCCAGATGCAGCATGCGAAGATCCATGAGATTGATTGAACCGGAGCAAAGATCGACATCGTGGAAATGTCATTTCCGCAGTGCTGAAATCTGTTGGAGGAATCATAGTAAAACGGGCATAATTTTTGCATACGAACTCCATTTTCGCTCCACGACCTATGAAACTGAACAACACGAAAAGATGCATTTGACCAGCAACCGCTTTGCTGTTTTAGATAATATTTTCAAGGTCAAAATCCTCTTGAAAAATAGAGTTTTGGACGGTTTTATTTTTGATGGTAGAATGTGTGACTTGTTTTTGTAGGGAATGCTTATGATTTGGTATAGCCCATGAATGTTGTTTGTAAATTATTAAATCATGTCCTGCGTGTCATGAGTGTGGAAACCGGCTGGAGTCATATGTTGTCCCATTAGTGTATTAATGACATGTGTGTCAACATAAGACGCCTTGTAATGTAATTTACTCTCATAGCTATTAGTTTGTAATAGCATAGTATCTTATGTAACACTTGGCGATTGACACCATGTGTGGAGATGGAGATCACCACAAGGGCAACCACACATGGAGATGGAGATCGTCATGTGCATGCAATGCACGTGGAGATGGAGACCACCATGCGTTATGAAAGGGGCTATACCATATCACACATATATAAACTGCATGTGAAAGTTTATCCCTTTTATGCGCCCTTCTTTTGCATGATAGATGTTTTAAGTAGGGTGATCCTCAAAGAATGTCAAGTAAAATTGCCTCCCCAATTGTTGCACCATCACATGTTAAGTATTTTTAGTGGTGGGCCTATAAAATTAGGGTGCTGCTAATTCGCCTTAACGTGGTGTGTTTGTGTCGGACACTTACGAGCGAAGCATTGGTTAACTTGTCGTGGCTATCAAAATAGTTTTGGGCCTCGAGAAATAAGAGTTGGCGTGATAGCAACAATCCTTAGGAAATGCTTTAGGTGAAATCCAACCCAAGATCACTCCGAGAAGACAAGATGGGTTTACTTATCTTATTATTGACAATTTTCCTTCGGGACTCCTCATAATCAAGAATTTAATAACATCACCTAAAAATACAATGGAGAAGGAATTGAACTTAGAAATTCAAGATAAATAACACTTGAGCATCTCCAACAAGAATCTTGAAGAACACTCGAGAAGAATTACATCCTTAACAAACAACGATGAAGAACCTCCGGAAATGAGAGGATGATAGAAAAGCATTGAACAACAATAACAAGATTGAGGCCTTGCTATGATTTAAATGAAGCTTGGCGAAGAGATATTTGAGAAAACTTGGAACTCTGAAAAAGAAAAGCTGAACAACTTAGAATCCAGAATTGATAACATGCACAACTCCGGAAGAAGGATTGAGATCACCTTGACCAACAAGAATAAGAATTATGTTATGCTTATCCTTCATCAAGTTAAATTGATGACAAGCAACGGATTTAGCATACAACTTATGCTTCTTGAAAATATTGAAGAGAGAATACCACACACTTGAAGAACTCTTGAACGAACCACCGGTGAGAATTGAAATGAATGAGGACACCATGAATGCATGGAGATACATAAGAAAGAAGAGATCACGATCCGCCTGATAGAAGATTTGAATGAAGCACCAGACTAATTGAGATGTGAACGAAGAGGCAACAATTGAGAACAATTTGAGAATGAAAGCTGAAAGCCGAGAACAAAGAAATCTTATGAAATGATGGCCTTCAGAGGAACGAGAAATGAATACCACTCTGAAATGCTTCGGATAGATATGGAAATAATTACTCATGATTGAAAAGAATTTGAGAGGATAGAAACAAGCTGAACCATGAACCTATAGGAATAAGATTTAAGAGAAACTCTTCTTTGCTCTTCAATACTGAGAATAATGATGAGAAGCAACACCATGAATTATTGAGACACTCCGGAATAATGTATAAAGAAGGTTGAGCCAACAATGAAAATGATTTAGAAGCTATCTTTGATAAGGCATATGACTGATGAAATTCATTCTTACGTCATATTAGAAGAGAGCTTGAGAACATCTCCGGAAAGATTAGAAGAGCCAGGTAAGATCCCGAGGAAAAACCTATAGGTTATGGGTCCACTCAAAAGAAACCACCGCTGAAACAATTTCTTAGAAAGAGATATTGCACTAGAAAAAATTAAGAACTTGATGAGGTGAGAACCTTAAAAATAATTTGAATGGGAACATGAATCTTCTGAGATATGCTGAAAACTCCGGATAGAATAGAGAGATGAAGAAGCAAGAGAGGCTTGGATAAGAATTCCAAGATGGGAGAGAAATTAGAGAATGAAAATGATATGATCAACACCGAGATCTTGAATTGAATGCATTGGAGAACAAAACAGAGACGAAGAAATGATGAACTTGAAGCACTTGAGAATCTTCACAATGAATCACCGGATACGATACAAAAGAAAAGATATAGCGGAAGCATCACATGAATAGAGAAGGCACTTGGATGGGAATTTAATCATTGAAGAAAAAGGGCGGGAGGGTGGGAAAACAAAGAAAACTTGGGACAAATGAGATGAACTCCAGAAAGAAATAACATGATTGATCTTCCAAATTTGAAGAGGATAGAATTATCTTGAAGAGAAGCATGCCGGTAGGAAAAGAATTGATATGATAACTTGATTGAGCACAAGAATTAGCAATCCCACAAAAATATGAGAACACTTGTTAGGAAAGATATGAAATCACCACTTGACATCGAAGAAACTCAAATTACCATATACAAAAACAAAGGATGAGGCTTACGAAACAAGCCAGAACAAATACATACCCATTATGCACTTGTTGGAAATATAATCCTAGGTACCTACTTGACTTCCCACCTAAGAACTTCCGAAATCTTTGGTTATGCAATCGGGTGTTCGGGATACAGGGAGGCAAAATATATCACACAACTAACAAGCCCTACACTCCAACTGTATATCCATGCATCAACACATAACCAGTGGCTTCAGAACTCCATCTATCTTGGACCTTCTAAAACACAACGATACCAAACATGATAGTACCCCGGACGCCTCCCCAGTACTGGGTAACTCTGACCTTAACTCGCCACGAGAAGTATTGAAGTAATTTCGAACATCCTCCATCCGGAGATACTAAGGAAACTGAATGATAACGATGTTAAAAAATATCTCGAAGCTCTACTCCTCGATAACAGGAGGCACCAAGACAGAATTCCTTCACATTAGCATCATATAGTTTCCAAAAATACCCGCGTGATCCTAAAAGAATTTTGAGTGAGAAGAGGGTAGAAGCAAAATTCCTAAGTCGTAATTCCTCACCAGAGTATAGAAGAGAAGTAAAAAGAATCATACTCTCCGATATAACTAGACTCAAAATAGTTTTTTACTAGACTCGACTCGACCAAGTTCGATCAATCAAGGGGGCTCCTAGGTCGGTACAGGCTTTGATACCAACTTGTAATGCCCAAGATGCGACCCTATCCTTATTTTGGCTCGAGGGCCTCGACAGGGATAGGAGCGGATCTCGTCGTTTTGCAAGAATGGATATCATTACAAGTACACGTACAGAAGAGATGAGTATATGGTATGGCTTACACTCGCCACAAGCTACATCAAGACACATCAATACAACAACATATTCAAACATCATACATAAGATCAGGGTCCGACTACGGACGGAATCAAACGACAAAATGACATCCATCCTTGCTATCCCAGGCTACCGCCTCGAACCCATCCTAGATCGATGAAGAAGAAGAGGAACGCCAAATCAAAACAAGCATCGCGCTCACGTCAAATCATCGCATTACCTGTACATGCAACTGTTGTTGTAGTAATCTGTGAGTGACAAGGACTCAGTAATCTCATTTCCAATGGTATCAAGACTATTAAAGCTTAATGGGTGAGGTATGGTTAAGTGGTGAGGCTGTAGCAAGCGACTAAGCATTTATTTGAGTGGCTAACTTACGAGTACAAAAAATAAGTATGGTGGTCTACGCATAATGGACGTGAACTAGTAATGATCACTAAGTGATCCTGAACACCTACTTACGTCAAACATAACCCCACCGTGTTCTATATCGGATAAGAACTCACGAGAAGAGACAGTCACAATTATGCACACAGTTGGTGTATTTTATTTGAGTTTACTTCAAGTTTACTATGACCGGGTGTTAAACAAAGTTTCCAAGTTGCCACATAACCGCGGGCATGGCTTTTCGAAAGATTTAAGCCTGCAGGGGTGCTCCAACTAGTCCATCACAAATTAACCACATGCCGTGTTGGAATTCCTCAACCACAGAATCACTCGTAGTATTTGTAGAATCCCGATGGAAAATCTCAACTTCGAGATAGCCCAAAGTGTCGTCAAAATCCCACGCGCAACATGTTCGAGAAAGGTAAAAACAAATCTAGCAAGACTGCCCGACGTGTCGATGAACCCGATAAGAGCCGCGTATCTCATTCTTAGGACACGACCGGATTGGCTAAGTTTCCGGCTGGCACACCAGTTGGTAGCCTCGGCTACTGCCATTTTGGACCAACACTCATGAGGAGCACTGGCCCGGGTTGTTGATTAATTATCCACGGGGTCCGGAAAGTCCCTATGCAAGTTTTATTAGGCTGGCGAATGGTTAACTATAACATCCCAAATTTTGGAATGTTATAATAAATATTAGAAGGAATGCTTGTTTGCTTGAGTGATTGAAATTGAGTGAAATTTGAAACTTTTGAAAACTTTTGAATGAGAGGGAATAAAATGACTTTCCCATTTTGTTTTGAATTTAAATTCTTACCTTTCAAATCAGTGAGAGAAGATGACATGACTTCTTCAACATGAAAAGATTTGGAAAGGGAATTTGAAAACCATTTGAAAATTTCTCATATGGAGTTTCACCTTCCATATTTGAATTTGTAAGCATTCAAACCCCTTGACAATCTTTGAGAGGAGTAATATAACACTACAAACCAGAGGTATTTTTGTGAAGTTCTTGAACCATAAAACCCAAGGGGTTATTTGAAAAATATTTGCAAAAATAAATAAAGCCATTTAGGCATTTTCTGAAAATAATTTTTTTAAAAGTATTTAATTTAGCAGATGAAAAATGTTCATTAAATGGACTTTATTCCCCTGATCATTTTGGTATATAAAACTTTATTTTTTTGGACAGGTTTTGAATGCCTTAACGATATTTAATAAAATGAAATCGCGTTAGTTTTTTAAAGCCCACCGGCCCACCACCCTAATCCCTCCCCGAAATTCCTCCGCTGACCGTGCCCTCGCTCTCCCTCTCACTGAATGCGGACCCCACCGCCCAACAGCATCATCATTGCAGTCACCTCCCTCCTCTCGCTCCCCAAACCACGCCGGCGACCACCGAGCCGGAGATCCGTCCTCCTGCCATTCCCCGACCGCCTCGAGGCCCCTATATAAACCCAGACCCTCCCCTCGACCCATTCCCCCATTTTCCCCCTTGTCCGACCCCCTCCCCTCGCCATAATAGCTTGTCGGAGCCCGAGCGCCGCCGCCGCACCTTTGCTCTCGTGCCACTCCACCCCGCCATCCCCGAGCCCCTCTAAGGCCACAGTCGACCTCGCCGTGCTCATACGCATCGCCTGGTGCACTCGCCCTCGCCAGAGACCCTTCGGAACGCCGTGCCGACGACACGTCGGAGCTCCGGACACCACTCAAATCTCCCGGAGCTCGTGCTGCTCACCACCGTCACCCCCTCGTCTCTCCTTCACCACCAACCATCCCCGGAGGATCCCCGCCGTCGATTGGAGGCCTCGCCATCGCCAGAGGACCACCGGAGCACCGTCCCCGTCGACCCCACCTCCTTTGCCTCGCTGGAACCTCGCCGGAGACCTCCTCCACCGCGATAAGTCGTCGGAGCTTCTCCCCTCCGTTAGATCTTGTTCAACGGCGTAGATTAGAAGGAGTATACCCCTTCGGTTTAATTTAAATGAACCGGCTGGTTTTCTTTTAGTTACTTTTGGCCGAAACGTTCTTCTCTAAATTTTGGTCGTCCGCTTGTGTCAGTCTAGCATGCACCCTCCGTAGCCTATCAGAACCTGCCACGTCACCCCCTGTCCGTTAGTTTAGTTTTTTTTCTTTTTTCTGTTTTTGTTTTAGAAAACAGAATAGGTTCTGTTTTTAATTTTGTTATATCTTTTAGGATATTTAGAGTTTTTGATTGATTCTTTTTGCATTGTGCCAAAAATTTGTTCTAGTTTCTGAAGATATCAAGTTTGACCAAATTTGAATGATTAGAAATTGATTTCAAACAGATTTTATTGAAATCTTATTTTCTGAATATCTTGAGTTTAAAAATATGTTTTGAGTTGATTCTTTTTGCTAATTGTCACTAGTGACCTTAGTTATCAGTAGGAAGAGTTTGGAAATTTTTAGAATACTTTATAGTAGTATTTTCAAGCAAAACAGATTCTGTTTAGTTTTATTAGGTTTATTTATATTCCCTTTTGTTGTAAATTATTTTAAATTATTTTCTTTTATATTAGTGATAGACTTTTATAAGGTTTTCTGTTAAATAATAGTAGCCCTTCAAAACAAATAATATTTTATTAGTTGATTGCATGAAAATCAATTCTAGTTCAGTTATAACTTGCAATTGGATTTTCATTGCTAGTTTTGATCCACTATTTGAAAATAGTTTCCACAAATTGTTTTATAAGTTTGAATTTTGGTTAATCTAAGTTTAGACCAGAAACAATTTGTATTATAGTTGAGATTGTTTGTGGTTTAAGCCAAGGATGACCTTATCAAAAGATTTATGAGAAAGTACTTTCTGTTAATTATTTGCTTTAAATTTCCTTTTTCTTTTTATTAACTTAGTGTTTTTCTTGCTGATATGTTTGATTATATAGATTTTCATGAGAGAGTGACGAATAGTCTATCAGTTATCTCTCAGAGCGATATTATTTCTTCATCAACAGTACAAGCAAGTCACTTTGACCATGTATACCTATGTTTTTATTGCATTAGTTCTACCATCTCCCCAAATTGCATGCAAAGTAGGTAATTTGGAAACTTGGTTACTTGATGTAGTATCATGTGGTAGGCACCCCTCAACCCTTTGACACATTGGCCCAGGAAATGTTGATTTAATTTTGCTATGCTATTAGTAGACGGGGTGGGTTGTGTGATTCATGAGAGTTGTGAGTTAATAATTTTGAAGACCTGCATTATGATCAAGACTTCAAGACTTCGAGTTTTTCAACATACCTCTGGGTGGATGATGGTTGAATGGCGCCTTGAAGAAACCAGTGGTTAGCCTAGGTGTTGCTGGGGAAGTGCCAGTATTCACGCGGAAAGGTCCACCCAAGCACAAAGAGATGGATGGATGCTTCAAGACCCAAGGCTTACCTACACAGCCACAAGCCATTATGGGCTCTGGCTTGGTTGGATATCGTGGTGACCCTAGACAGGCGGTGCTACGAGATGTAGAAGAACAGTAGGAAAGGATGGGCACCGATAGAGTCTCGGGGAAACCCTTTAGAAGACCATGTTTTGGTCATCCGTTTCTCAAACACCCTGAAGTGCGAGAAATCCAACGGAGGCGATCAAATCTTGTGGGGAACGTGTGCAAAAGTCTACAACTTGATCCAAAGGAACTGAAACTATCTAGAACTCTCAACACAAAGAATTATAATGATGTGGGTATTAATGACAACCTGGGTATGAGAATTGGTTGGTGGAACCATCTCATTAATCAACCAAATTTGTAGTAATAATTTCTGCATTACCCCTCTCTTGTTGGAGGAAAAATTTGCTTTGCGCAAAAACTTAAACTTATAGCCCCACCTGCCATATAAGCATATAGTATTGAGGATTATTTTCACCCCCTCTTTTGTGACTTGCCGACATATTCGAAATGCTGACCTACACGGCTGCAATGTCTTATGTTGCAGATAAGCTCTATGGCGGGTAAGAGTACGATTCAGGGTTACGGTCTGCACTCAACCTGTCGTTGGTGTTATTGGGACTCCACTCCCGTTGACTGTTTTCGCTGAGGTTTTAAGGTATATATCAGTTTTACGTTAATTACAGGTGATTGCACTTTGATATATACGTTGACGTACTGTGTGTGCCAGCATACTGATCCAGGGATGGCACAGAAGACACAGAGGCTTGACTCGTTTTGAGTCGGGTCGCTACAGAAATGGTATCAGAGCACATGTTGACTGTAGGACGTGACCCTAGAAACTAGAAAGCCCTTAGGTAATGATTTCTCGAAAAACTTTGTTTTCAAAAGACCCTTTACTTCTCATCTTACTTGAGCTTTATCAAATGATCTCTCTTACCTCAAAAAGTTATAAAATACCCTTTCCCCTTGACCACACTAAGATTCAACTGAGACCACTTCGAGAAGGACAAGATATCGAAACAACTGATGGTCACTTCAAAGTAAAGAAGATTTCACCATGCATTAGAAGAGTTGAAGCTACACGAGTTGAAGACTGTGAAGACCCGAAGAAATTGAAGACCATGAAGAGTTTCCAAGATTTTATGCCCTAGAAGACCAAACCCCTGTTGTATACTTACATTAGATACGATGATTTGTGAGCTGTCATTTGTGTGTAAATTTTTGACAGCCACAACTAAAATCTATTTTCAAAACCGTTGTTTGTATTGTGTGTATCCCCTCCTTTCTCTCTCTTACCCATCTCATTCCCAAAACCTTGAACCCAATAGATGATGAGTGAAGCTGGACTCGTGTATTCTGGATCGATGACTCGGTTAGAGACAGAAGAATGGATTCAGAACAAGGAGGATCATCTAAGGAGTAACCATGTTGCAAGAAAAGAGATGGTCCAGTATGCTTTTCGGTAGTTTGCAGAAGGTGCTGCAAATTGGTGGAAGATGCATGAAGATATCCATGATAGGAAAGCATCAAACACTTGGGAAGAATTCAAGATAACTCTGCAAGGATCTCATGTTGTTACCAACACCCAGATACCCCATGGCAAATATGTGAAGAAGATTTGTGCATGTAGGATATGTGGAGAGATAGGACACACCCAGGAAGAACACAAGGAAGGATGCCCTCATTGTGAAGAAAATCACCGAGCTGAGGAATGCCCAACTGGGCAGGTGACATGTTTCTTGTGCGAAGGAACTACGCATTACCCGGCTCAATGCCAAATGTACCCCAAGGTACAAGAAGTCATCAAGCAGCAGAAGGAAGCCATGAAGGAAGCCTTCAGAGAAAATTTAGGAGAACTTGTGATGAAGGAAGATGTTAAGGACCCTAATGGAGAAGGCCTAACCAGATTTTATTCCAATGCCTGCTATTCATGTGGAGAAGAAGGACATTTCTCACAGGACTGTACGAAGGAAAGAAAAGAGTATCTAGGAAACTTCCCGACAGAAGAAGTGGAGTTTGATCCACAGGAAATTGAAAGTTTGATCGGAACAAAGGAGCCCAAGAAGAGAAACCGAAGACTTTCTCACAACAACCCAATTTCTGCAAAGAAGGATCTGAGTCAGATCATGTGTTTCCGGTGCAAGAAGGCAGGACATTACTCCTATACCTGCCCAGAGAAGAAGGCTAAACATGAGTAGTTTGAGTTTTGAATTTTTGGAAGTAATAAATGTAATAGGTAGCACTGTTATCATTTTGAAGTTATGTAATGGAAGTCTCAGAGTTTGTAATAAATTCATGAGATCAATGGAATTTATGGTGTTATGATTCTCCTGTGTTGAATTATATGAGTTGCCACTCTAAGAACAAAGATCTCTGACCAATTTTCGAGGATATGAAAAAATATGGTCTATGCATGCATGCATGCATTTCATTTTAAGTGTGGTAGAAACCACAGGGACAAAAGAATGAAGAAAATACCATTCATATTAAGGAGTTTGGATAACTGAATACAGGTGAAGAGAATGTGGAACCACCTCAAACTATCTGGATGATAACCTTTGTGACAAAGTGATTTTGAAGTTGGAATATTGAGAAAAGTAATGATTGTGATGAAACCATACCCAAGGTTAAAAAGACCAATGGAAAGGAAAATGAATTCCACAGAGTGGAATCTAGACAAGAACAAGTCTGTGATTAGTTACCTCAAGGGTATGATGTAGTGAACTGAAGGTAATGTTGGCGTAACATCCCAAAATTCCATTTTTGGAATGTTATGAAATATAGCTATGCATCATCATCACTTTGTTTGAATGTAATGATTTGTTGAAGTGCTTCCTTTGAATTTCTGAAAGGCCAATTTCTGAAAAACCTCTAGAAAAGTTCAAAGAAAAGAGGGGAGTAACATGACACTACACACCAGGGGCATCTTGGTGAAATATTTGAACAATAAAACTAGGTGGTTATTTGAAAAATTATTGCAAAAGGATTTAAAATCAAATAGGCAATTTCTAAAAACAATTTTTTCCAAAGTATTCAATATGACAGAGGAAAAATGTTCATTAAATAGCATTAATTCTCCTGATCATTTTGATATATATATTTCCTATATTTGGAAATGTTTTGAATGCTTTAAATGTGTTTTAAACGCTCTGGAAATAATAAATGGAATGGATTTATTAGAAACGGGCCGGCCCACGGCCATTAAGACCCGAAACTACTCCGGGTCGGCCACCGACGCGCTAACAGCGCGCCCCACCCTCATTGACGTGCGGGACCCACTGTTCGACCGTGGCACCCCCGCACTCGTCCCCTTCCCCGCGCCTCCTCCCTCGCCGGAGATCCCTCCGCTGTGGATCACGCCTCTCGTGCCCTTCCCGGCCACCGCACCGCCCCCCTATATAAAGCCCCAACCCTCCGCTCTTCTTTCCACACCCGAAACCCCCTTTCCCTCACCAGAACGATGCCCCACAACCTCACCGGAGTTCGGCACTCGACCGAACCTCCCAGAGCTCGTGCCCGTCGCCACACTCGCCCCCGACCCCCTTCGCCGCCGCCAATCGATGCCGGAGCTTCACCGCTGTCGCCTGAGCACCTCGGACGCCACCCCCGACCACTTCACCGTCGCCCACGACCACCATCGACCTCCGGCCGCCGTCGACCTCGCCGGAACCCCGACCCCCTCCGTTGTAAGTCACCACACCTCGCCGTAGCCATCGGATCCGCAGTCAACGCCCTAGATTAGATCACTTAAAAGCCCGAACCGGTATGCACTAAGTCTCGGTCGACCGCTCGTTAGCTCTCATGCGCACGCCCTCGCGGCCAATCACAACCTGACACGTAGCCCCTAACCAATCGTTATTAGTTTCTCTTTTTCTGTTTCTGTTTTAGAAAACAGAATGTTTTCTGTTTTTGCTTTTATCATATCTTTTAAAATATTTAGTGTTTTTAGTTGATTCTTTTTTGCATTAGTTCACAAATTTGATGTAGTTTATGTCTGCATGCTTAGATTTCAAATTTGAACTTTAAATTTTGAATCTAATCAAATTTGTTTAAATTACTAAAATCTGTATAACTAGAGTTTAAAAATATTTTTTTGAGTGAATCTTTTTGCCACTGTTTGGTATTAGTAAAACATATCATTCTACTTAATTTGAGAATTTTTCGAACGAAGTTAGTTACTGTTTTTAACAAAAACAGAATCTGTTTAGTTCTTAATAGATTTTAACTAAATTGATTTTTATTTAATTTGAACCTGAATTAGTTTAACTTTTTTTTTAGATTTTCATTAGGTTCTGTTGATTCAACTTTAGGTGTATCCTTTTCTGTTAATAAAATATGTTTTTCAAATTGTTTTGTGCTCTAGTTTGAATAGGTTCATCTTGTTTTCACCATGTATATTGTTTAGAAGAAGTTTTGTAGTACTTCTTTTAGCACAATACTTTTATAATGAAATACTTTTTGTTTTCAAGTAAAACTTTATATTTTTTTCTGTTATCTAAAATGTCTAGTTGTTCAAGACCAATCTTGTTGACTTGTATGGCTTAGTAGGGATTTTTGACCCCAATAATTTTATAGTCTTATACTTTAAGTGATTCTTATTTTGATTGTGATGTTGTTTGTTGAAGCATTTGTTTACCTTGCTGTTGAATGAATTGTTTTGTGTTTATGCTTATGGTGTGCTCTTGTTTGATTCGTTAGATCAGCCAGAGTGCGAAGCTTGTTATCTAGAGTCACTTGATTACGAGGATCGTCAGCAAGGCAAGTCACTTTGACCATGTATACCTATGTTTTATTGCATTAGTTCTTCCATCTCCCCAATTGCATGCAAAGTAGGTAATTGGAAACTTGGTTACTTGTTGTAGTATCGTTTGGTAGGTACCCCTCAACCCTTTGACACATTGGCCCCGGGAAACGTTGTTTTACATTTTGCTATGCTATTAGTAGACGGGGTTGGTTGTGTGATTCATGAGAGTTGCGAGTTAATAATTTCAAGACCTACATGATGATCAAGTCTTCAAGACTCCAAGTTTGCAACTTACCTCTGGGTGGATGATGGTTGAACGGCGCCGTGGAGAAACCAGTGGTTAGCCTAGATGATGCTGGAGAAGTGCCAGTATTCATGCGGAAAGGTCCACCTAGGCACAAAGAGATGGATGGATGCTTCAAGACCCAAGGCTTACCTGCACAGCCACAAGCCATTATGGGCTCTGGCTTGGTTGGATATCGTGGCGACCCTGGACAGGCAGTGCTACGAGATGTAGAAGAACGGTAGGAAAGGATGGGCACCGACAGAGTCTCGGGGAAACCCTTTAGAAGACCATGTTTTGGTCATCCGTTTCTCAAACACCATGAAGTGCGAGAAGTCCAACGGAGGTGATCAAATCTTGTGGGGAACGTGTGCAAAACTCTGCAGAGTACCCAAACCTAATCGATTAGCCGTGTCCACGGTCATGGACAGTTTGAGCCAAAGGAACTGAATTTATCTAGAAATCTCAACACAATTAATTATTTTCATGTGGGTTATTATTGTCAACTTGGGTATGAGAATTGGTTGGTGGAACCATCTCATTAATCAACCAACATTGTAGTAATTATGCCTTTGCCCTCTCTTGTTGTAGGAAAAATTTGGCTTTATGCTAAATTTACTACCCCACCTGCCATATTTGCATATAGACTAGATGATTATTTTACCCCCTCTCTTGTGACTTTGCCGGCATATTCAAGATGTTGACCTATACGGCTGCAACGTATCATGTTGTAGAGTACTTTTCCGACCAGGAGTGAGGATACGCTCTACGCTCGGTGAGATGCCCTTGGAGTCAGATGGACTCAACTACCCTTGGAGCTTCCGCAAGTTTTGGTTTAGTTTATCTCATGAGTTGGCCTTCAGCCACTTTATTGTAATCCTTATTGTAATAAAGGACTCAATATGAGATCTCGATTTATTAATGATGTGTGATTTCCCTTTGATATATACATTGATGTACCGTGTGTGTACCAACATGATCTTGGGATGGTACAGAAACACCGGAGATTCGACCTTTCAGGTCGGGTCGCTACAGAAATGGTATCAGAGCACACGCTGACCGTAGGACGTAACCTCTAGGATTGGAAGAGCCTTAGGATTTATTTCTCTTCTGTCTTTAAAATTCTTATACTCTCATCTACTCATTTCTGACTTCCCTCCGATTTATTTCAAAATTTATAGATGGGCACCTTCATCCCAGTTTTGATCACGGAGTTTTGCCAGCCTGACGCAACGATGCCCTTTGGCAAGGAGCTGATGGGGATCGTCAGGGACGTGAGGATTGCTTTGCCAAGCATCACCGGCACTCCTATCATGTCTTTTCCACAAGACGGACGCTACAGGATCGAGGTGCACATCCCCGGGAAGACCTTTGGAAATCGTAAGGAACCCATCGACTTCAAGTTTGTGGCACCCAGTTGGATACTTGGGAGAGACATGGCCATTCATCGTGCCCTTGGACGTATTCAGGAGGAATACAAAGGTGGAACCATTTCACCAGGACTCAGCATGGTTTGTCGCAGGGATGCCAATGGAAATATCATAACCACTCCCACTGAAGACACCACCATTTCCTATATCGAGACCTTGGAGACGCACATTAGGACCTTGGAGCTTCGGGTACATGCCAACACGAAGAAGATCAAGAGGCTGATGAACCGTGAGATTGACCTCGAAGCTGACTTACGGGAAGCCGAGTACGAGCATGAGTATGAGGTGAAGGATTTCTTAGAGAGGATCGATAAGCTGAACACTCGCATCGCAACTCTGGAGGAACAGATGGACATGGGTGAAAATCTTCATTCCAAAGGAGACATGGCTCCTCTGATCAGCAACGATGATGACTATGAGGAGAGCACCACCGGAGGAGGCTCCGTCACCATGTACTTTTGAGGAGAACTTTAGTGATGCCCCCATGTATCTTCATTTTTTCGTCGTTAAAACGCAGGTCGATGTTTAGTTGATTGGAGATTTGTATCTCGATGTTTGAACCTTGAGTTGAATAAATGAATGAGTGTTTGGTGTGATATGTTTGTTGCATTGCGTATGGGTAGGAAATTTCCCTTTTAGGACATTGTTCTATTCTAATTCTCACCCCTCTGAAAACAGCAATATGCCTCCGCGACGTGAGCCCGACTTCACTTTTCCGCCAGAGCTCACACAACTTCTTCAGCAGCAGAATGCCCTGATGCAGCTGTTGATTCAGAATCAAACCAACAACCACAACAACCACCCTCCACCTCAAGGCGACAACCTCACCCGTTTTCTGAGACTGAATCCCCCAACCTTCTCCAGCAGCACAGAGCCCATTGTGGCAGATGATTGGCTCCGCAAGATGGAGAGGGAACTCACCACCGTAGGATGCACTAAGGCTGAAAAAGTGCGTTTTGCCGCCCATCAACTGGAGGGACCAACAGCTTCATGGTGGGAGAACTACACCACCACGTATCCCATTACTGGTGTGACTTGGGAGCAGTTCAAGCAAGCTTTCCGCACCGCACATGTCTCAGCTGGAGCCATGAGTCTGAAGAAGCGTGAGTTTCGCAACTTACGCCAGGGAAACCGTTCCGTGGCCCAGTACGTGGATGAGTTCAGCACATTGGCTCATTATGCACCAGGAGATGTGGCCGATGATGCAGCCAAGTAGGAAAAGTTCTTGGAAGGACTCAATGATGAGTTGAGCGTGCAGCTGATGGTGGCTACCTTCAGCAACTACCAGGATCTTGTAGACAAGGCCCTCATCTTGGAGGGGAAGCAACAGCAAATTGAGAACCGCAAGAGGAAGTATGCACAGGGGAAGTCTACCTCTGGAGCTCATCAGAAGCCCCGCTACTCCTCGTACTCAGGAAATACCGGATCAGGGACCGGTAAGTATGGAGGGCACACTCATCCAGTGCACAACCATGGAGGCCATAACCATGGAGGAAATGAGAATAATCGTCCCAATAATGGCAGCTTCAAGAATGGTAATGGAAGTGGGAATGGCAACCAACACCGTCCTGCTCCAGCTCAGAAGGATCTGAACCATATCACCTGTTTCAAGTGTCAGAAGACAGGGCACTATGCCACTGAATGCCCTCAGAACAAGCAAGGAAATGGAAACGACAATAACAACGACAACTCAGCAGCCAAGAAGCCCAACCCTTTTCCCCGTGCTCAGGTGAACCACCTCGATGTGGAAGAAGTCTATGATCAGCCCGAGACTGTGGTTGGTAAGTTTTTATTGCATTCACGTCCAGTTATGGTACTTTTTGATTCTGGTGCAACTCATTCATTCATATCAAGGGTAGTTGTGGAAAAGTATGGTTTACCCACCATAACCCTTAGTCAGCCCATTAAGGTTAATTCCCCAGGAGATATGATGATGGCAGGGATAGGATGCCATGCCCTGAAACTCCACATAGGAGACCATGTTTTTCCTACCGACCTCATCGTCTTAGAATCCCAGGGATTGGATGTAATCCTAGGCATGGATTGGATGACCAAGTATGAAGGAAACCTTGATTTCCCCAGCAAGTCTATTTCACTCACCACTCCGGAGAACAAGAGGATTAAGTATGTATCCCGACGCACACAGATGAGTGCTCGGTTAAATTCCCTCACATGAGTTGTTTAGGAGGAAGTGCTAGTTGTACAAGACTTTCCTGATGTATTCCCGGAGGAATTACCAGGCATGCCACCATATAGGGAGATTGAGTTTCTGATAGAGCTACTACCAGGGACAGCCCCAATTTCCAAGAGACCCTATCAGATGCCCGCAAATGATTTAGTAGAAATCAAGAAGCAGATTAAGGAGCTATTGGATAAGGGATATATTCGCCCAAGTTCATCACCTGGGGGAGCCCCAGTTCTTTTGGTGGAGAAGAAAGACAAAACCTTGAGGATGGTGGTCGATTATCGTGCATTGAACGAGGTGACTATCAAGAATAAGTACCCTCTGCCGATGATTAATGACCTGTTTGACCAGCTAGTAGGCGCCAAAGTATTCTCCAAGATCGATCTTCAATCAGGGTGTCACCAACTGAAGATTCGTGAACAGGATATACCCAAAACAGCTTTCACCACCAGGTATGGCTTATACGAGTATACAGTCATGTCCTTTGGTTTGACTAATGCTCCTGCCTACTTCATGAATTTGATGAACAAAGTGTTTATGGAATATTTGGACAAGTTTGTCGTGGTGTTCATCGATGACATTTTGATATTCTCCAAGAGCGAGGAAGAACACAAGGAACACTTGCATTTAGTTCTGGAGAAGCTTGGAGAGCATCAGTTATATGCCAAGTTCAGTAAATGTGAATTTTGGCTGACGAAAGTCGGATTCCTTGGACATGTTATTTCTGGATAAGGAATAGTTGTAGACCCCGCTAAGGTCGAAGCAGTCACTGAGTGGAAGTCACCCACCTCAGTTAAGGAGATCCGCAGTTTTCTCGGACTTGCCGGATATTACGGGAGATTCATTGAGAATTTCTCAAATATTGCCAAGCCCATGACAGAGCTGTTGAAGAAAGAGTCTAAGTATATCTGGACTGAGGAATGTGAGGCCAGTTTCCAGGAGTTGAAGAAACGTTTGGTCACAGCCCTAGTGTTGATACTGCCAAACATTCGGAAGGACTTCCAGGTTTATTGTGACGCATCCCGTCAAGGACTTGGAGGAGTACTCATGCAGGAGGGAAAAGTTGTAGCGTATGCATCCAGATAGCTACGACCCCATGAGTTGAATTATGCCACCCATGATTTGGAACTAGCAACCGTAGTGCATGCACTCAAGACCTGGAGACATTTCCTTATTGGAAATAGTTGTGATGTGTACACTGACTATAAGAGCCTGAAGTATATCTTCACGCAGAAGGAGTTGAACCTCAGACAGAGGAGATGGTTAGAGTTAATCAAGGACTATGACATGAGATTACATTACCATCCAGGAAAGGCAAATGTTGTGGCAGATGCTTTGAGTCGGAATAGTTATGTGAACACACTCATAGCTGGAGGATTACCCCAGGAGTTAACCAAAGATCTCAGAGAGCTTCGATTAGAGATAGTTCCGCAAGGATATGTTGCCACACTAGAGATTCAGTCCACCTTGACCGAAAGAATTCGAGAAGCACAGAAATCGAACAAGGAGATAGTTGAGATAAAGCCGAGAATGAATGAAGGCAAGGCTAAAGGCTTTCGTGAAGATGAACAGGGTACTCTATGGTTTGAGAACCGAATCTATGTGCCCAGTGACCCAGAGCTCAGGAAGTTGATACTTCAGGAAGCCCATGATTCACCATACTCGATACACCCAGGCAACACCAAGATGTACCTGGATTTGAAGGAAAGTTACTGGTGGACAGGTATGAAGAAAGATATTGCCGAACATGTTGCGGTATGTGATGTTTGTCAGCGAGTAAAGGCGGAACATCAAAAACCAGTAGGGTTACTCTAACCTTTGCCGATACCCGAGTGGAAATGGGATAAGTTTGGTATGGACTTCATCACAGGACTACCCAGGACCCGTTCAGGATATGATTCCATTTGGGTAGTGGTCGATCGCTTGACCAAGGTGGCTCATTTCATTCCAGTGAAGACCACCTATACCAGTGCTAAGTTAGCCAAGATCTATATGACTAGGATCGTATGTCTGCATGGAGTTCCGAGGAGTATCGTGTCAGATAGAGGAACACAATTTACCTAAAAGTTTTGGCATCAACTACATGAAACTTTGGGTACAAGGCTGGAGTTCAGTACAACTTTTCATCCGCAGACCGATGGACAGACTGAGAGAGTCAACTAGATTCTGGAGGACATGTTGAGAGCTTGTGCGCTAGACTATGGGTCCAATTGGGATGACAACTTACCTTACGCAGAGTTCTCGTACAACAACAGTTATCAGACCAGTGTGAAGATGACCCCTTTCGAAGCTTTATACGGAAGGAGGTGCAGAACACCATTGACGTGTGATGGTGTTGGAGACCGAAAACATTTTGGTCCCGATCTTATGAGAGATTCTGAAGAGAAATTCAAACTGATTCGAGACCGACTCAAGATAACTCAATCCCGGCAGAAGAGTTATGCTGATAACAAACGCAAGGAGGTGACATATGAAGTGGGAGATCGAGCATATCTTCGTGTGTCCCCACTTTGAGGAATCAAGAGGTTTGGTGTTAAAGGAAAGTTAGCACCCAGATTCATAGGCCCCTACAAAATTCTGGAACGTAGAGGCGAAGTTGCATACAAGCTGGAATTGCCAGAAGGACTATCCACAGTTCATGATGTTTTCCATGTTTCCCAGCTAAAGAAATGCCATGCTGAGATGGCTGATATTCCTTTGAGAGACACAGTGCCCCTAGAGGCCATACAACTTGCAGTGACCTGACCTACGAGGAGAAGCCTGTCAAAATCCTCGAGACTACCAACAGAGTTACCCGAAGCAAGATCATCAAGTTCTGTAAGGTTTTGTGGAGTCACCACACAGAAGCCACCTGGGAATGCGAAGAAGATCTTCGTAGAGACCACCCGCACCTATTTTCTAGCTAACCCGAATCTCGAGGGCGAGATTCATCTTAAGGTGGGTAGGTTTTTAACATCCCAAAATTCCATTTTTGGAATGTTATGAAATATAGCTATGCATCATCATCACTTTGTTTGAATGTAATGATTTGTTGAAGTGCTTCCTTTGAATTTCTAAAAGGCCACTTTCATCTTCCCTTTTTCTTGTTTCACCTATTTGAAAACCTATGGAAAAGTTCAAAGAAAAGAGGGGAGTAACATGACACTCCACGCCAGGGGCATCTTGGTGAAATATTTGAACAATAAAACCAGGGGGTTATTTGAAAAATTATTGCAAAAGGATTTAAAATCAAATAGGCAATTTCTGAAAAAAAATTCAAAGTATTCAATATGACATAGCAAAAATGTTCATTAAATAGCATTAATTCTCCTGATCATTCTGATATATATATTTCCTATATTTGAGAATGTTTTGAATGCTTTAAATGTGTTTTAAACGCTGTGGAAATAATAAATGGAATGGATTTATTAGAAACGGGCCGGCCCACGGCCATTAAGACCCGAAACTACTCCGGGTCGGCCACCGACGCGCTAACAGCGTGCCCCACCCTCACTGACGCGCGGGACCCACCATCCCACCGCGGCGCCCCCGCACTCGTCCCCTTCCCCGTGCCTCCTCCTTTGCCGGAGATCCCTCCGCCGTGGATCACGCCTCTCGTGCCCTCCCCGGCCACCGCACCGCCCCCTATATAAAGCCCCGACCCTCCGCTCTTCATTCCACACCCGAAACCCCTTTCCCTCGCCGGAACGCTGCCCCACAACCTCGCCGGAGTTCGGCACTCGACCAAACCTCCCGGAGCTCGTGCCCATCGCCAAACTCGCCCCCGACCCCCTCCGCTGCCGCCAATCGACGCCGGAGCTTCGCCGCCGTCGCCTGAGCACGTCGGACGCCGCCCCCGACCACTGCACCGTCGCCCACGACCACCATCGACCTTCGGCCGCCGTCGACCTCGCCGGAACCCCGACCCCTCCATTGTAAGTCACCACACCTCGCCGTAGCCGTCGGATCCATAGTCAACGCCCTAGACTAGATCACTTAAAAGCCTGAACAGGTACGCACTAAGTCTCGGTCGACGGTTCGTTAGCTCTCACGCGCACGCCCTTGCGGCCAATCACAACCTGACACGTAGCCCCTAACCGATCGTTATT
Organism: Hordeum marinum; assembly: GCA_022496015.1. Classification (NCBI taxonomy): domain Eukaryota; kingdom Viridiplantae; phylum Streptophyta; class Magnoliopsida; order Poales; family Poaceae; genus Hordeum; species Hordeum marinum. The sequence continues at coordinate 67,791,523 of CM039673.1, forward strand.
AGTTTCTCTTTTTCTGTTTCTGTTTTAGAAAACAGAATGTTTTCTATTTTTGTTTTTATCATATGTTTTAAAATATTTAGTGTTTTTAGTTGATTCTTTTTGCATTAGTTCAAAAATTTGATGTAGTTTATGTCTGCATGCTTAAATTTCAAATTTGAACTTTAAATTTTGAATCTAATCAAATTTGTTTAAATTACTAATATCTGTATAACTAGAGTTTAAAAATATATTTTGAGTGAATCTTTTTGCCACTGTTTGGTATTAGTAAAACCTATCATTCTACATAATTTGAGAATTTTTAGAATGAAGTTAGTTACTGTTTTTAACAATAACAGAATGTGTTTTCTCCTTAATAGATTTTAACTAAATAGATTTTTATTTAATTTGAACCTGAATTAGTTTAACTTTTGCTTTTAGATTTTCATTAGCTTCTGTTGATTCAATTTTAGGTGTATCATTTTCTGTTAATAAAATATGTTTTTCAAATTGTTTTGTGCTCTAGTTTGAATAGGTTCATCTTGTTTTCACCATGTATATTGTTCAGAAGAAGTTTTGTAGCACTTCTTTTGGCACAATACTTTTATAATGAAATACTTTTTATTTTCAAATAAAACTTTATATTTTTTCTGTTATCTAAAATGTCTAGTTGTTCAAGACCAATCTTGTTGACTTGTATGGCTTAGTAGGGATTTTTGACCCCAATAATTTTAGAGTCTTATACTTTAAGTGATTCTTCTTTTGATTGTGATGTTGTTTGTTGAAGCATTTGTTTACCTTGCTGTTGAATGAATTTTTTTGTGTTTATGCTTATGGTGTGCTCTTGTTTGATTCGTTAGATCATCCAGAATGTGAAGCTTGTTTTCTAGAGTCACTTGATTACGAGGATCGTCAGCAAGGCAAGTCACCCTTGATTGTGATGTGGGTTATTATTGTCAACTTGGGTATGAGAATTGGTTGGTGGAACCATCTCATTAATCAACCAACATTGTAGTAATTATGCCTTTGCCCTCTCTTGTTGTAGGAAAATTTTGGCTTTATGCTAAAACTTACTACCCCACCTGCCATATTTGCATATAGACTAGATGATTATTTTACCCCCTCTCTTGTGACTTTGCCGGCATATTCAATATGCTGACCTATATGGCTGCAACGTATCATGTTGCAGAGTACTTTTCCGACTAGGAGTGAGGATACGCTTTATGCTCGGTGAGATGCCCTTGGAGTCAGATGGACTCAACTACCCTTGGAGCTTCCGCAAGTTTTGGTTTAGTTTATCTCATGAGTTGCCCTTCAGCCACTTTATTGTAATCCTTATTGTAATAAAGGACTCGATATGAGATCTCGATTTATTAATGCTGTGTGATTTCCCTTTGATATATACATTGATGTACCGTGTGTGTACCAGCATGATCTTGGGATGGTACAGAAACACCGGAGATTCGACCTTTCAGGTCGGGTCGCTACAGTTGGAATATGAAACGATAGTAACCCCAAGTGTGAGATAAAGACTATTCAAGTATTCAAGTGAACCCGCAAGTCACTGACCTCAGGATTGATAAGGATCAAGCCCCACCTTGGTGAAGGAAGAAACTTGGAAGAAGCTACGACAGATCAGTAAACGTTTTTTAGGAGTATACGATAACCTGAGAGTTGTGAAGAAATGATAGATGTTTTTGCTCAGCTTGCAGAATCAATGGATTATCCGAACTTCGTTCGTTGACAAGAGAAATTTCTGCAATGCTTGTGAGGAAGCCCAAGTGTTAGAATACGAGATTCACTAAACCTTATACAAGGTAATGATTTCAGTGCGACATAGCTTGGCCACCATGAAGACGTACTCTTATCATTCTCTTGCTATTCAGATTGGTAAATCTGAGTGACTTACCCATAGTAAAGAGACGACGTTCTTTGAAGCTTTTGTTTAAGCCTTAGAATGGTATGATGTAAAACCCTTGTACATGGCAGTTGTTGCCATACATAGGAATTTTATGGTGAGGAATGAAGCCAAGACCCATTTCATTGCAGGATAACCACAAATGGTAGACCACCACGAGATCTTCGATAAGTTAGATGAACGCGAGACTTATCAGTTAAGAAGACCCAGTATCGGAGGAAATACATTCTCATTATGAGAACATGAGATTTTGATTTAAGACGGACGAGCACCACCGAAGGAGCTATCGTAAAGTATGTGAAGAGACAGATGCACCCAGAGGACTGCCATGATTTTGAGGGACCAGTCACTCTCATTTTAAGTGTGGTAGACCCCACACCTTCCAGGACAATGGATTTGCTAGAAGACCCCAAACCCTAACCTATTCTTTCTATCCTCTTCGAATCTCGAGGACGAGATTCATTTTAAGTGTGGTAGGTTTGTAACATCCCAAATTTTGGAATGTTATAATAAATATTAGAAGGAATGCTTGTTTGCTTGAGTGATTGAAATTGAGTGAAATTTGAAACTTTTGAAAACTTTTGAATGAGAGGGAATAAAATGACTTTCCCACTTTGTTTTGAATTTAAATTCTTACCTTTCAAATCAGTGAGAGAATATGACATGACTTCTTCAACATCAAAAAGATTTGGAAAGGGAATTTGAAAACCATTTGAAAATTTCTCATATGGAGTTTCACCTTCCATATTTGAATTCCCTATTTGAATTTGTAAGCATTCAAACCCCTTGACAAAATTTTGAGAGGAGTAATATGACACTCCAAACCAGGGGTATTTTTGTGAAGTTCTTGAACCATAAAACCCAAGGGGTTATTTGAAAAATATTTGCAAAAATAAATAAAGCCATTTAGGCATTTTCTAAAAATAATTTTTTTAAAAGTATTTAATTTGGCATAGGAAAAATATTCATTAAATGGCATTTATTCCCCTGATCATTTTGGTATATAAAACTTTATTTTTTTGGACAGGTTTTGAATGCCTTAATGATATTTTAATGCTCTGGTATTTAATAAAATGAAATTGTGTTAGTTTTTTAAAGCCCACCGGCCCACCGCCCTAATCCCTCCCCGAAATTCCTCCGCACCGGCCACCGCTGACTGTGCCCTCGCTCTCCCTCTCACTGACTGCGGACACCACCGCCCGACATCATCATCATCGCGGTCACCTCCCTCCTCTCGCTCCCCAAACCATGCCGGCGACCACCGAGCCGGAGATACCTCCTCCTGCCATTCCCCGACCGCCTCGAGGCCCCTATATAAACCCAGCCCCTCCCCTCGACCTGTTCCCCCATTTTCCCCTTGTCCGACCCCCTCCCCTCGCCGTAATAGCTCACCGGAGCCCGACCGCCGCCGCCGCACCTTTGCTCTCGTGCCACTCCACCCCGCCATCCCCGAGCCCCTCTAAGGCCACAGTCGACCTCGCCGCGCTCATACGCATCACCTGGTGCACTCGCCCTCACTGGAGACCCTCCGGAACACCATGCGGACGACACGCCGGAGCTCCGGACACCACTCGAAGCTCCCGGAGCTCGTGCTGCTCACCACCGTCACCCCCTCGTCTCTCCTTCGCCACCAACCATCCCCGGAGGATCCCCGCCGTCGATTGGAGGCCTCGCCATCGCCAGAGGACCACCGGAGCACCGTCCCCATCGACCCCACCTCCTCTGCCTCGTCGGAACCTCGCCAGTGACCTCCTCCACCGCGGTAAGTCGCCGGAGCTTCTCCCCTCCGTTAGATCTGCTTCAATGGCGTAGATTAGGAGTATACCCCTTTGGTTTAATTTAAATGAACCAACCGGTTTTTTTTTAGTTACTTTTGGCCGAAACGTTTTTCTCTAAATTTCGGTCGTCCACTCGTTTCAGTCTAGCACGCACCCTCCGTAGACTATGAGAACCTGCCACGTCACCCCCTGTCCTTTCGTTTAGTTTTTTTCTTTTTTCTGTTTTTGTTTTAGAAAACAGAATAGGTTCTGTTTTTATTTTTGTTATATCTTTTAGGATATTTAGAGTTTTTGATTGATTCTTTTTGCATTGTGTCAAAAATTTGTTCTAGTTTCCGCAGATATCAAGTTTGACCAAATTTGAATAACTTAAAATTGATTTCAGACAGATCTGATTCAAATCTTATTTTCTGAATATCTTGAGTTTAAAAATATATTTTGAGTTGATTCTTTTTGCTGCTTGTCACTAGTGACCTTAGTTATCAGTAGGAAGAGTTTGGAAATTTTTAGAATACTTTATAGTAGACTTTTCAAGCAAAACAAATTCTGTTTAGTTCTATTAGGTTTATTTATATTCCCTTTTGTTTTAAATTATTTTAAATTATTTTCTTTTATATTAGTGATAGACTTTTATAAAGTTTTCTATTAAATAATATTAGCCCTTCAAAACAAATAATATTTTATTAGTTGATTGCATGAAAATCAATTCTAGTTCAATTATAACTTGCAATTGGATTTTCATTGCTAGTTTTGATCCACTATTTGAAAATAGTTTCGACAAATTGTTTTATAAGTTTGATTTTCTGTTAATCTAGGTTTAGACCAGAAACAATTTGTATTATAGTTGAGATTGTTTGTGGTTTAAGCCAAGGATGACCTTATCAAAAGATTTAGGAGAAAATACTTTCTGTTAATTATTTGCTTTAAAATTTCCTTTTCTTTTATTAACTTAGTGTTTTTCTTGCTCATATGTTCTAGTAGTTAAAAACTTAAGTTGCTAGAGTATTGCTTCTTAGTTCCTAGTTGTTCTTCAAAAGTAATTCTTTTTGCTAAGTAAAATATTTACTAAACTACTTTTGATTATATTTTACTTTGTTTTGAGTTTTTACTTTTGAAAATAGGATGTACTCGTAGAGAAGACCAACTTGGTTGTGTTGATGAAGTTTTGTTAATTTTTGTCTTAAGTATTTCCTTTATCACAAATTTGTTGCTTTTGGTTTGGTGATACTTTTGATTGTTAGAATTGATTGCTAGTATGATTGCTTATAAGAATGTAATGTTTGATTATATAGATTTTCATTGGAGAGTGAAGAATAGTCTATCAATTATCTCTGAGAGCGATATTATTTCTTCATCAACAATACAGGCAAGTCACTTTGACCATGTATACCTATGTTTTTATTGCATTAGTTCTACCATCTCCCCAAATTGCATGCAAAGTAGGTAATTTGGAAACTTGGTTACTTGATGTAGTATCATGTGGTAGGCACCCCTCAACCCTTTGACACATTGACCCCGGAAAACGTTGATTTAATTTCGCTATGCTATTAGTAGACGGGGTGGGTTGTGTGATTCATGAGAGTTGTGAGTTAATAATTTTGAAGACCTGCATTATGATCAAGACTTCAAGACTTCGAGTTTTTCAACATACCTCTGGGTGGATGATGGTTGAACGTCGCCTTGGAGAAACCAGTGGTTAGCCTAGGTGTTGCTGGGGAAGTGCCAGTATTCACGTGGAAAGGTCCACCCAAGCACAAAGAGATGGATGGATGCTTCAAGACCCAAGGCTTACCTGCACAGCCACAAGCCATTATGGGCTCTGGCTTGGTTGGATATCGTGGTGACCCTAGACAGGCAGTGCTACGAGATGTAGAAGAACGGTAGGAAAGGATGGGCACCGATAGAGTCTCGGGGAAACCCTTTAGAAGACCATGTTTTGGTCATCCGTTTCTCAAACACCCTGAAGTGCGAGAAATCCAACGGAGGCGATCAAATCTTGTGGGGAACGTGTGCAAACCTCTGCAGAGTACTAAAACCTAATCGATTAGCCGTGTCCACGGTCATGGACAACTTGAGCCAAAGGAACTGAAACTATCTAGAACTCTCAACACAAAGAATTATAATGATGTGGGTATTAATGACAACCTGGGTATGAGAATTGGTTGGTGGAACCATCTCATTAATCAACCAACTTTGTAGTAATAATTTCTGCATTACCCCTCTCTTGTTGTAGGAAAAATTTGCTTTGCGCAAAAACTTAAACTTCTAGCCCCACCTGCCATATAAGCATATAGTATAGAGGATTATTTTCACCCCTCTTTTGTGACTTGCCGGAATATTCGAAATGCTGACCTACACAGCTGCAACGTCTTATGTTGCAGATAAGCTCTACGACGGGTAAGAGTATGATTCAGGGTTACGGTCTGCACTCAACCTGCCGTTCGTGTTATTGGGACTCCACTCCCGTTGACTGTTTTCGCTGAGGTTTTAAGGTATATATCAGTTTTACATTAATTACATGTGATTGCACTTTGATATATACATTGATGTACTCTGTGTGCCAGCATACTAATCCAGGGATGGCACAGAACACACAGAGGCTTGACTCGTTTTGAGTCGGGTCGCTACAAAAACCAAAGTTGGGCCTTGCCAGAAGAGTTTTATCCCAAAACGAAAATCAAGGGGGTCCCCATAACAACCCCGAGCATGTTAGGAGCGCAAAATATGGAACATAACACCGGTACACAAGTACTAGTGTGGCAAAAGTGGAACAAAACACCGAGCAAAAGGCCAAGCCTTCCACCTTTTACCAAGTAAATATATGTGCATTAAATTAAATAGCAATAGTCTTGTGATTACAAAATAATGTCCATGTTGTCACATATAAGCAATTGCAACTGCAGCTAGAAACACTATAAGAAGGGCTGAGCAAGCAGTAAAATAGCCAAACAAAAGTTTGCTGGGATGTGGAGGGGTTAGAGGCTTATCATGGCAATGTTGGGAGGCTTGACACACAAGTGGTAGGTAGCGAGACATAGCGATAAAAGCGGAAAACTAGCATAGCAATGATTGTAGTGGATCTAGGGAAATGTGTCATCTTGCTTGAGACCCCGCATGGAAGAAGAACGAGTCCATGAAGAAGACGATCGTGAAGTAGACGAACGAATCCTCACACTCCGAACGCTTGCGGAACTCTATCGAGAAGAAGCAATCCGGAACAAACAATCAACACACGATACACCACAAGATATGCATGACATGATGCGCAAAAAATATGATGCATGTCCGGTTTATATACGCAAGGCATGTCAATTCACATCAAACAACTACTGCACATTAAAGTGAAGCTCAATATGCAATGAGTTGCATATTGACAAAACTCCATATTTGGATTGCTTAGTTCACTCCCGTTTAGGTACACATCAATGTTAAATGTTGTTAAGCATGGCAATAGGTGAAGCATAAGTAAACTATCTATCTAGGCATCTTAAACGAGGTCGGAAACCACTTATAGCATTTTCGAAATGACCCCATATGCATATTATGATTTTGGTCCAGATCTTTCATAAGCATGTTTTATATGTTAAATACCAAAATAAAATGTGTCATGATATTCTACATGTTTTTCTAGTCAATTTACACATGTAAAACATTTTAATCGGAGCTATGGTTCAAAAGTTATGAAATAAATCATTTTAACATGGCATTTTTGCAAATTACATGAAAACAACAAGTTAATCCTTTTAAACAGGGTTGAAAATTGGATATTTTGAATCTACACAAAATTTTAGACAAGTTTCATATATAAAGTTTTTTTAATCCGATACCCGGTTGAGAAGCTATTGAATGGATGAAGTCTAGTTTTTTTTTGCAATTCTGTTATTCTCAGGACAAATAGGCAAATTCGCAGAATCTGAAAAAACCTACACGGGCCGAATATGATGCATGATGGGTCAACAGCAAAACTGGCGCATGATATTATATGACGCACATAGCATGGGATAGGGAATCTGCGCTAGGTTGCTCACATTGGGGCATTCAAAGCTGGTCCGACGGGCGCGGCCCACAGCGACGCTCGTGAGGCCCACACGGAGGTGAGCATCGTCCAACTCCCTCGCTCGATCCCAATGTGCGGGAGGTTACCAGCAGTGACGACGAGGCTTGGGCGGCCGACGACGTTGCTTCTCCGGCGAGGGAGGGGCGGAGATGGCCGGATCGGGTCGAGGTGGGCGAGATCCAGCGGATTCGGCCGATGACGGGGCTGGAACGGCGAGCGCGATGGGATCCGGTTGCGGGAGCTCGGGTCGGTAGCCATGAAGGCTCCTGCGAAGAGAGAAGTTAGATGAGGGAGAGATTTAGGGAGGACGCATGAGAGGGGCGGCGCGGGGCTCGACCCGGTGGTCGCCGGTGGCGGGGCTCTGGTGGCTCGCCGACGTCGGGAAGGCCATCGGGCGGAAGGGACGCAGAGGCGCTGAGCATGGGAGGCTCGGGGAGCTCCCTGGCGGTGGCGATGACCCGGGCCTGAGGCGGGCCTTAGATGGGCTCGGCGGGCCCAGCGGCTAGAGGAGGGAGACAGGCACGATGGAGGCGGCTGGGGAGTGGCTGTGCATGGAAAACGAGGGAGGCTAGGTTTTAGGTCCAAATTGGGGAGGGTTGGCTATTTAAATAGGAAAGGGGGCTAGGATTAGGGATTTTTGCACCGACTTCGACCATCGGGTCTCGATCGGGCGGTCTGGAAGCGAAGGGGGGCTAGGTGGGTTAGTGGGTTGTGCATAGGGGGTTGTGGGCTGAGAAGAGAGGAAGGTTTGCAGCCCGTGACATGATTTTTATAAATCGAAAACATTCGACGAATAAACCGATAACCACGTTGCTACGGTTGACCGCTCGGCTATCAAACGACCTCCGATTGCGATGAAATTTGGCAGGCGGTCTACCTAAAAAATAACAAGACTGCAAGCCAAGTTCCGACCCAATCACAGAATATTTTATACGCACTTTTAAAAACAATATTTTATCGGTGCCGCGAGAGCGCGCGTGTGTGGTTGATCTCAAACTGGCTAGTGAAGAGAACAGAGAGAACCGACAACTAGGAACGATGCGAGTTTTGAAAACGAGTGACGATGCTATGCAAATGATGCGAATACTACAATGATGAATGCGACAACCAAATGAAATGCACAACGACAATGGGATAAAAGGGGAATCTTCTAGAGCGTCGGTTCCGGGCTATTACATTGGGCACCCCCAAGCTTAGGCTCATGTCACTCCTTATTTCATAGTCCATCAAATCTTTACCCAAAAATTGAAAACTTCACAACACAAAACTTGATAGAAAACTCGTGAGATCCGTTAGTATAAGAAAATAAATCACCACTTTAGGTACTATTGGGAATTCATTCTTTATTTATATTGGTGTTATAACTACTGTATTCTAACTTCTCCATGGTTTATACCCCATGATACAACCCATAGATTCATCAAAATAGGCAAACAACTCAAAGAAATAGAATCTGTCGAAAACAGAATAGTCTGTAGCAATCTGAAAACTTCATATACTTCTGTAACTCAAACAATTCAAAAAAATTATGAAAACCTGTAAAATTTATATATCAATCTTGTGTAAAAAATTTAGACTCATTCAACACTTTGAATTTTTTTATAAAATTCCTAGACGGAGCGCAAAAGTTGCTGTTTTTCAGCAAGATCAAATCAACAACTACCATAGATCACCCCAAAGGTTTTACTTGAATCAAACACTAATTAAAACACCAAAACACAATTACTAAAGAAGTAATAATTTGGGAAACACTCAAAAACATACGCAAAAACAAAACACAAAAATAAAATTGGGTTGCCTCCCAACAAGTGCTATTGTTTAACGCCCCTAGCTAGACAAAGCACAATAGATCTAGGTATTGGCATCCAGTATGCAATGCAAAAGTAGATCTCATAATAGATTGATAAGGAAATCTTATTTTATTTCTAGGAAATTTTTCCATGCCTTTACTTAATGGAAATTTAAATCTAATCTTTCCTTCTTTCATGTCAATAATTGCACCAATCGTTCTAAGGAAAGGTCTACCAAGAATAATAGGGCATATTGGATTGCAATCTATATCAAGAATAATGAAATCTACGGGCACATAATTCCTATTTGCAACAATAAGAAAATCATTAATCCTTCCCATAGGTTTCTTAATAGTGGAATATGCAAGATGCAAATTTAGAGACCAATCATCAAGATCATGGTGACCTAGCACATCACATAAAGTTTTCGGAATCGTGGAAACACTAGCACCCAAATCACACAAATCATGGCACTCATAATCTTCGATTTTAATCTTAATAGTAGGTTCCCACTCATCATGAAGCTTTCTAGTAATAGAAACTTCCAACTCAGTTTTTCTTCAAAAGATTCCATCATAGCATCACCAATATGTTTAGTAAAAGCCTTATTTTGACTATAAGCATGTGGAGAATTCATCATGGATTGTAACAAGGAAATACAGTCAATCAAACAGAAGCTATCATGATTAAAGTCCTTGAAATCCAAAAGAGTGGGTTCATTGCTATTCAAAGTTTTGACCTCTTCTATCCCACTTTTATCAATTTTAGCATACAGATCTATAGACTCCGAATCATTGGGATGCTCTTTAACTAAGGTTGAATTATCTCCAGCCCCATCTTTATCAAGAATTATATTGGAAAACAAAGATTCTATAGGAGTCACATCAATCACTTTGAGATCTTCATCATTATTATCACGAGAACACACTTTTTCAAGCCATTCACGCTTAGCAAGAATTCTAGCGGTTCTTTCCTTACTTTCATCAATAGAAATTATCATAGATTTTAAAGATTAATTAATATCATGCTTGGGTGGAGTAGATCTAACTTTCAAAGAATCAATCTCAAGGGAAATTCTATCAACGCTTCTAGCCAAATCATCAATCTTGAGCACTTTTTCTTCAATCGTTGCATTAAAAACTTTTTGTGAACTAATAAATTATTTAACAATATTCTCAAGATCAGAGGGCATCTTATTATAATTTCCATAAGAATTGTTGTATGAATTACCATAATTATTAGAGGAATTACTAGGAAACAACCTAGGGTTGAAATTACCTCTATACGCGCTATTACAAAATTGTTCCTACCAACAAAATTCACATCCATAGATTCATTATTATTTCCAATCAAAGAAGCCAAATGAATATCATTAGGATCAATAGGATCACTCTTACTAGCAAACAATTTCATCAATTCATCCATCTTTTCACTCAAAGTATTTATTTCTCCAATAGCATGCACTTTTTTTACTAGTAGGAGATCTTTCAGCATGCCATTGAGAGTAGTTTTTCATAATATTATCTAGGAGTTTAGTAGCTTCTCCTAACGTGATTTCCATAAAAGTACCATCTACGGCGGAATCTAAAAGATTCCTAGATGCAAAATTCAATCCCGCATAGAAAATTTATATAATGATCCATAAACTCAAACCATGTGCGGGACAATTCCTAATCATTAATTTCATCCTCTCCCAAGATTGTGCAACATGCGCATGATCAAGTTGCTTAAAATTCATTATATCGTTCCTAAGGGAGATGATCTTAGTAGGTAGAAAGTACTTGGAGATAAAAGCATCTTTACACTTATTCCATGAATCAATACTATTTTTAGGCAAAGATGAAAACCAAGTTTTAGCACAATCTCGTAGTGAGAATGGAAATAGCTTCAATTTAAGAATATCATTATCCACATCTTTCTTCTTTTGCATATCACACAACTCAATGAAAGTACTTAGATGTGATACAACATCTTCACTAGGAAGGCCACAAAATTGTTCTTTCATAACATGATTAAGTAAGGCAACATTGATTTCATAAGATTCCGCACTAGTGGCGGGAGAAATTGGAGTACTAATAAAATCATTATTCTTAGTATTGGAAAAGTCACACAACTTGGTATTCTCAGACATCGTGGCAAAGCAAGCAATCAAGCACACAAGCAAACGAAAGGCAAATGAAAGAAGGGTGGATAAAAAGGCAAATATTTTTGGTATTTTCTGAAAATCGTTTTAGAAGTGGGGGAGAGGAAAATGAGAGGAAAATGGAAAATAATGTAAATGCAAGAGATGAGTTTGTGATGGGTACTTGGTAGGCTTGATGTGTATCCTCCCCGGTAATGGCGCCAGAAATCCTTCTTGCTCCCTCTTGAGTTTGCGTTGGTTTTCCCTTGAAGAGGAAAGGGTGATGCAACAAAGTAGATAAGTATTTCCCTCAGTTGTTGAGAACCAAGGTATCAATCTATTAGGAGGAAAGAGCAAGTCACCAATGGATGCACCTACACAAACAATCAAACTCTTGCACCCAACGCTATAAAGGGTTTGTCAATCCCTTCACGATTATTTGCAAGGATTAGATCTGATAGAGATAGATTTAAACAAGAATGGAAAGTAAAAGGTAAATATATTGCAAGAAAGTATTTTTGGTATTTTTGGTTTATAGATCTGAAAATATTTTTTGGAAAGTAGACCCGGGGGGCATAGATTTCACTAGAGGCTTCTCTCTTGAAGGAAAATATCATGGTGGGTAAACAAATTACTGTCAAGCAATTGATAGAGAAGCGAATAATCATGTAGTATTACAAGGTAATAATCATGCATATAGGCATCACATCCATTTCAAGTAGACCGAAACGATTCTGCATCTACTACTATTACTCCACACATCGACATACTCCTGCCTCCATCTAGAGTCTTAAGTTCATGAAGAACAGAGTAACACAGTAAGAAAGATGACATGATGTAGAGGGATAAACTCAAGAAATATGATGAAAACCCCATCTTGTTACCCTTGATTTCAACAATACAATACGTGCCTCACTACGCCTACTATGTCACTGGGTGAGGACACTGCAAGATTGAACCCCAAACCAAGCACTTCTCCCATTTCAAGAATTACCAGTCTCGTTGGCCAAACGAAACCAATAACTCGAAGAGACTTACAAGGATATGAAATCATGCATATAAAATTCAGAGAAATTCAAATAAGATTCATGGATAATCTGGACATAAACTCACAATTCATCGGATCTTGACAAACACACCACAAAAGAGGATTACATCGGATAGATCCCCATGAAGATCATGAAGAACATGGTATTGAAGATCAAAGAGAGAGAACAAGCCATCTAGTTACTAGCTTTGGACTCGTAGGTCTGTGGTGGACTACTCACACGTCATCGGAGGGGCAATGGAGTTGATGGAGATGCCCTCCGTGATCGAAACCCCCTCCGGCAGCTTACTGAAAAAGGCTCCAAGATTGTATCTCTCGGGAACGGAGGCTTCTGGCAGTGGAAAAGTATTTGCGTGGCTCGTTCTGGTGTTGGGGGAATATTTGGGTATTTATAGGATGAAGAATAGTGTTAGGAGACCTGCCACAGACGATAAGACTGCTAGGCGTGGCCAGGGGGGTGGCCGCGCCTACTAGGCTTGTGACCTTCTGGCAGGTGCCCTGGCGTGCACTCCAAGCCTGTTGGATTTGCTTCCTTCTAGAAAAAATCATTCCGAAGGTTTTATTCCATTTGGACTCGATTTAATATTCCATATCTGCAAAACTCAAAAACAAGGGAAAAAAAGAAACTGGCACTAAGCTCTAGGTGAATAGGTTAGTCCCAAAAATAAAATAAAATAACATATTAATGCATATAAAACATCCAAAACAGATAATATAATAGCATGACATCATAAAAAATTATAGATACGTTGGAGACGTCTCAGGTCGTGCTGGACTGTGTGACCCGTTGGACCTGACAAGTGGGGCCGCATTGGGCGGTGTCACTGTTCGACCGTTGGGCCATGGTTTTGTTGGGCCGTCCCTTGCATTAAACGCCTATGCGCGCCGCCACGACAGAAGCCTGCTATGCATGCACCTAGCAAGCCTGCCTGCAGGGGTCGATGCGCGCCGCCACGATGCACTGACCGAGCTTGCATGCGCCGATGCGTGCCGCCACGATGCACTGATCGAGCCGCTTTCGTGCACGCTAGCCGCCACGGAGGCAGCGACGGTCGTTGCCGCTGGTTCCTCTCTTCTTGCATGCTTGTCTCCTCTATTTAGAGCATCATTTTTTAGATCAGTTTCAGCCTTTTCGACCCATTCGCATCTGCACCCGTTTTGCTTCGACAAATAAATTGAACAATATGTTTTTATATTTTTGTGGCTGCATGTACTAGCTAGGTGGCTACATATTTGTGGCTTGTGTAAAAAAAGAGAAGGGTTCGTTGTGGCTGCTTGCACTAGGTGGTTACTAACAAAGCGAGCTTTCTAAGAAAACAATCAACAAATATGTAGATAGGGCCAACAAGCCCATAACATGGTCACATAGTTCAAACTAGCAAGAACTTAATAATAGAGTAGATAGAAAATTTAATAATAGAACTTAATAAAAGGGCCAACAAGACCATAACATATCCAACATAGTTCAATTACAACTTAATTAACATAACATAGATTACGAAAAAAATAGATAGAGGGTTTAGAACCGTAGTCGCCGCCTTCTCCACCTCGCTCCTCCTTCGGGCGCCCTTCATTGCTCTTTTGGGGCATTGTCGATGGGGTACAAAAGAGTGTGCATGCGCGAAGCGATGGGGAAGATGTTGGTGTACTCCATATACCTGTTGTGGATGGTGAAAGCGATGAACTCACAGCCACACCAAAACACCCGACCGAGGAGGTACGAGGCATCGAATGTGTTGGTGAAGTGGGCAAGGAGAGCAAGCACCACCCCATTTTGGATGACCTCATCGACACGGAACATCGTTGGAGATCCCTGCGGGAGGTGGCGGTAGCTGGCCGCGAGGAACAACTCGGTGAAGTTCCTTGAGGTCCTCCACCTTGATATCGCCCACACACGTAGTGTGCGCACAACGTACACGCCAATAGGGTGGAGCCTCTCCGACACGGTGGGTGGGAAGCAGTAGGTTGGTCTAGTGTACTACATGGCTGAGGAATGTGTAGAAGAAGGAGATGGGGTCGAAGAGCAAGAAGGGCAGATGATAGAGGATGGGAGATGGATGAGGGATGGCAGAGGCAGAGGGTGGCTTAAATAGATGTAGTGCTACATGTTATTTCGCCATGGCAATAACGGGGTGAAATGTGAAGTGGCCCATTTTCACACCCATCGCGGCGTCCAGAGTGTACACGCGTGGGAAACTATGGTTTGAAAAGAAGAAGAAAAAGAAGCTAATTTTTTATATATTACATGAACAAAAGGAGACAATTTTTGAATAGTTTGTGGCCATTTTGCATGATCAAAATAACTTTGGCCCTTATAAATTTGGTCATTTTGCATTTGTATTGAACAAAAAGAACTAAATTTCTAGGAAATGTCAATTGTTGTGTAATTTCAAAGATGCAAAAAAATAGAGCCAAGACGTTCACTAAAATCAGAGCAAACGATGCAAAAAAACGCAATTCAACGGCCCAACCAGAGCTTGGTTTCGTTTTGGACCCAATAACTACATTTTTCGCGGAGTAAATGGTGGGCGAGCAAATGAGCACAACCAATAGGATTGCCTCTCACGGATCGTCCCACCATCCAATGATGCGGAGCCGTCCATATGAACGGATGGCTGACGTTCGAAGCTAGGGTTAGGAGGGGTTTAGAGGGGTTTTGAGATGGTCAACGGGTTTTCCAAGGCTTCGACTGAGCATAACTAATTTAAAAAAATAGAAAAAAAATATGAAACCTTCATCGTTCGTCGTTTTATAAGACACACTAACTAGGAAAAATACTAAACTTGGTATACAAACATTTTCAAAAAAAAACTAGCTGGCACGATCGAGGTCAAATGAGCACCATTAATTTAAAAAAAAAATATAAACCCTGTGCACAATGTTGTCTTTGTTGGAAATATGCCCTAGAGGCAATAATAAATTATTTATTATCATATTTCCTTGTTCATGATAATCGTTTATTATCCATGCTATAATTGTATTGATCGGAGACTTAGATGCATGTGTGGATACATAGACAAAACCATGTCCCTAGTATGCCTCTAATAGACTAGCTCGCTGATCAAAAGATGGTTAAGGTTTCCTAGCCATGGACATGAGATGTCATTTGATAACGGGGTCACATCATTAGGAGAATGATGTGATGGACAAGACCCAAACTGCAAACGTAGCATATGATCGTGTCAGTTTATTGCTACTGTTTTCTGCATGTCAAGTATATGTTCCTATGACCATGAGATCATGCAACTCACGGATATCGGAGGAGTGCCTTGCGTGCATCAAACGTCGCAATGTAAACGGGTGACTATAAAGGTGCTCTACAGGTATCTCCGATGGTGTCTGTTGAGTTGGCATGGATCGAGACTAGGATTTGTTACTCCGTGTGACGGAGAGGTATCTCAGGGCCCACTCGGTAATACAACATCACAATAAGCCTTGCAAGCAATGTGACTAAGTGTTAGTCACGGGATCTTGTATTACGGAACGAGTAAAGAGACTTGCCAGTAACGGGGTTGAACTAGGTATGGAGATACCGACGATCGAATCTCGGGCAAGTAACATACCGAAGAATAAAGGGAACGTTATACGGGATTAACTGAATCCTTGACATAGAGGTTCGACCGATAAAGATCTTCGCAGAATATGTAGGAACCAACATGGGCATCCAGGTCCCGCCATTGGTTATTTACCGTAGAGGTGTCTCGGTCATGTCTACATAGTTCTCGAACCCGCAGGGTCTGCACACTTAAGGTTCGGTGACGTTTCGGTAGTGTAGAGTTATGTATGGTGGTGACCGAAGTTTGTTCGGAGTCCCGAATGAGATCCCGTACATCACGAGGAGCTCCGGAATGGTCCAGAGGTAAAGATTCATATATAGGAAGTCCCAGTTTGGTTTCCGGAAAAGTTTCGGGCTCATCGGTAGTGTACCGTGAGTGCTGGTAGTGTACCGGGAGGCCTCCGGGAGGGGTAGTTCGACCCCAAGAGGTCCATGGGCTGTGGGAGAATAATAACCAGCCCTTAGTGGGCTGGGAAAACATCCACAAAGGCCCATGGCGCAGGAGAGAAAGTCCTAAAGCAAAAAGTGGAAAATCAGCCAATAGGAGGCAATCCTACTCCAACTCGGAATGGAGGTGAAGTAGGATTGCTTCCCACCTCCTATTTCGGCCGACCCAAAGGCCTTGGCTTACTCTCCTCTCCTCTCCTCCTATATATACTAGTGGATTGGGTGGTTTTTGGACAGAATCTCCGGCCACGTGCTACCCGTTACACCGGTGCATAGTTTCTCCTCTAGATCGGTTTTCTGCAGCGCTTAGGCGAAGCCCTGCCGGAATTGCTCCACCACCATAACCGGAGCGCCGTCACGCTGCCGGTGAACTCTCTCTCCTATCCACCTCCTCTTGTTGGATCAAGATGGTGGAGATCGTCATCAAGCTGCACGTGTGCTGATCGCGGAGGTGCCGTCCGTTCGGTGCTAGATCGGAAGGACCGTGATCGAGATCGCGAGACGGTTCGTGATGTGATCACGGAACGGATCGTGATGAGTTCGCGGGACAGATCGTGATCAAGATCATGAGACGGATCGTGATGAGTTCGTGGGACGGATCATGATGTGTTCGCGGGACGGTTCGTGATTGGATCGCGGGACGCTCGGCGATTTGGATCACGAAGAAGTTCGACTACACCAACCGCGTTTCTTAACGCTTCCCGCTTAGCGATCTACAAGGGTACATAGATCCACTCTCCCTCTCGTAGATGCTCATCACCATGGATAGGTTTGCGTGTGCGTAGGAAAATTTTTGTTTCCCATGCGATGTTCCCCAATGGCAACCACAACCCCAATGGCAACACATTGATGGAGATCTAGATGATGGAGATCATGGTGTTGTGCCGGTGACAATGGAGATCATGCCGGTGTTTCGAAGATGGAGATCTTAAACACAAGTTCATGGCCATATCATGTCACTTATGAATTGCATGAGATGTTAATCCTTTTATGCTCCTTCTTTTGCTTAGTACGGTGGTAGCATTATAAGGTGATCCCTCACTTGAATTTCAAGATGAACTGTGTTCTCCCCGAGTGTGCACCGTTGCGAAAGTTCGTCGTGTTGAGACACCACGTGATGATCGGGTGTGATAGACTCTATGTTCACATACAACGGGTGCAAGCCAGATTTGCACGCGCAGAACACTAGGGTTAAACTTGACGAGCCTAGCATGTATAGACATGGCCTCGGAACACAAGAGACCCAAAGGTCGAGCATGAGTCATATAGTGGATATGATCAACATAATGATGTTCACCATTGAAGCCACCTTAACTCACGTGATGATCGGACTTGAGTTGGTGAATTTGGATGATGTATCACTCGAATGACCCGAGGGATGTCAATTTGAGTGGGAGTTCTTAAGTAATATGATTAATTGAACTCATTATCATGAACATAGTCAAAGTGTCTTTGCAAATTATGTTGTAGATTACTAGCTCGCGCTGTAGCTCCCTTGTATTTTTATATGTTCCTAGAGAAATAGAATTGAAAGATGTTGGTAGCAAAATTGCGGACTGGGTCCATGATCTGAGGATTGTCCTCATTGCTGCACAGAAGGCTTATGTCCTTAATGCACCGCTCGGTGCGCCACCCCATCTAGCGTCGTCTGTAGATGTTGTGAACATCTGACAGGCACGTTTCGATGACTACTTGATAGTTTAGTGCGTCATGCATTACGGCTTAGAATTGAGGCTCCGAAACGTTTTGAACGTCACGGAACATACGAGATGTTCTAAGAGCTGAGATTGTGATCTCATGCTCGTGCCCGAGTTGCGAGATATAGGATCTCCAACGAGATTCTTTGCCTGCAAGATGAAAGAGAATAGCTCAATCGTTGAGAATGTGCTCAGACTGTCTGGGTACTACAATCGCTTGAATCGAGTGGGAGTTGATCTTCTAGATAAGATAGTGATTGATGTAGTTCTCCAAGTCACTGTCACTGAGCTACTAGAACTTGGTGATGAACTATAAAATGCCAGGGAAAGAAATGTTGATCCCTGAGCTGTTCGCGATGTTTGACACCGCAAAGGTAGAAATCAAGAAGGAGCGTCAAGTGTTGATGGTTAACCAAACCACTAGTTTCGAGAAGGGCAAGAGCAAGGAGGGAAACTTCATGGATAGCAAGTCAGTTGCTGCTCCAGTGAAGCAACCCAAAGTTGAACTCAAACCCGAGACTAAGTGCTTGTGTTATGAGGTGAGCGGTCGCTGAAGCGGAACAACTCTAGATACTTGGTAGATAAGAAGGCTGGCAACATTGATAGAAGTATATTTGATCTACGAGTTACTAATGTGTACCTTGCTAGTACTCTTAGTAGCACCTGGGTATTGGATACCGGTTCGGTTGCTAAATGTTAGTAACTAGAAATAAAAGCTACGGAATAAACGGAGAACTAGCTAAGGGTGAGGTGACGATATGTGTTGGAAGTGTTTCCAAGGTTGATGTGATCAACATCGCACGCTCTCTCTACCTTCAGGATTAGTGACGAACCTAAATAAATGTTATTTGGTGTTTTGCGTTGAGCATGAACATGATTAGATCATGTTTATTGCAATACGGTTATTCATTTAAGTTAGAGAATAATGGTTATTCTGTTTACATGAATAATACCTTCAATGGTCATGCACCCAGTGAGAATGGTTTGTTGAAATCTTGATCGTAGTATTACACATGTTCATAACATTGATGTCAAAAGATACAAAGTTAATAATGATAGTACCACATACTTGTGGCACTGCCGCTAAATGTCATATTGGTATAAAGCGCATGAAGAAACTCCATGCTGATGGATATTTGGACTCATTCAATTTCGAATCAGTTGAGACGTGCGAACCATGCCTCTTGGGCAAGATGACTAAAGGACCCCGTTGGATGGAGCGGGCAAGTGATTCATTGGAAATGATACATGTTGATGTATGCAATCTAGTGAGTCTTGTAGCGTGCAGTGGGTATCGTTATTTTCTTACCTTCACTGATGATTTGAGTAGATATAGTGTATATTTACTTAATGAAACACAAGTCTGAATCATTTGAAAGGTTCAAGCAAATTCAGAGTGAAGTTTAAAGATCATCGTGACAAGAAGATAAAAGTGACCGCGATATGATCGTGGAGGTGAATATCTGAGTTACGAGTTTGGCATACAACTTAAGACAATGTGAAATTTGTTTCACAACTAACGCCACCTGGAACACCATAGTGTGATGGTGTGTCCGAACATCATAGTCATGCTCTATTGATATAGTGCATACTATGAAGTCTCTTATCGTTTTACTACTATAATTTTTGGGGTTATGCATTAGAGACAACTACATTCACTTTAAATAGGGCATCATCTAAATCCGTTGAGATGACACCGTGTTAATTATGGTTTGATAGAAACCTAAGCTGTCATTTCTTAATATTTGGGGCTGTGACACTTGTGTGGAAAATGTTTTCACCTAATGAGGTCGAATCCAAGGCGGACAAATGCATCTTCATAGAATACCCTAAGATCAGTTGGGTGAACCTTGAATCTCAGATCCTAGTGCAAAGTGTTTGTTGCTTAAATGGATCCTTTCTTGAGGAAATGTTTCTCGCGAAAGAATTGAGTGGGAGGAAGATAGAACTTGATGAGGTTGTGAAACCTTTGTTCAACCAGAGAGTAGCGCAGCGCAGAAAGATGTTTCTGTGAAGCCTACGTTAGTTGAAGAGGAAGTTAATGATGATGATCATGAAGCTTCAGGATCAAGTTACTATCGAACTTCGTAGGTCGACAAGGATGTGTACGGCTCCTAAGTGGTACGACAACTCTGTCTTGGAGATCATGTTGTTGGACAACGATGAACCTACGAGCTATGGAGAAGCGATGATGGGACCGGATTCTGACAAATGGTTAGAGGCCATGAAATCCGAGATAGGATCCATGTATGAAAACCAAGTGTAGACTTTGGTAGACTTGCTCGTTGGACGGCAGGTCGTTGAGTACAAATGGATCTTTAAAATGAAGACAAACACTGATGGTGAATGTCACTATTTGTAAAGCTCGACTTGTTGCAAAGATGTTTGTGACAAGTTGAAGGAGTTGACTACGATGAGACTTTCTCACTCGTAGTGGTGCTAAAGTCTGTTGGAATTATGTTAGCAGTTGTTGTGTTTTCAATTATGAAATCTGGCAGATGGATGTCAAAACATCGTTTCTTTAACGGTTTACTTGAGGAAAGGTTGTATGTGATACAACCAAAAGGTTTTGTCAGGCCTAAGGATGCTAAAAGGTGTGCAAGCTTCGGTGATCCTTCCATGGACTGAAGCAAGCATCTCGGAGTTGGAATATACGCTTTGATGAGGTGATCAAAGTTTTGATGTTAATACAAAGTTTACGAGAAACTTGTATTTGCAATAAAGTGAGTGGGAGCACTATAGAATTTCTGATAAGTATATGTGGATGACATATTGTTGATCAGAAATAATGTAGAGTTTCTGGAAAGCATGAAATGGTTGTTTGAAAAGTGTTTTTCAAAGGAAGACCTAGATAAAGCTACCTAATTGTTGAGCATCGAAATCTATAGAGATAGATCAAGATGCTTGATGAGACTTTCAATGAGTGCATACCTTGACAAGATTTTGAAAGAGTTCAAAATGGATCAGCCAGAGAAATAGTTCTCGTCTGATTTGTAAGGTGTGAAGTTGAGTGAGACTCAAAGCTCGACAACGGCAGAAGAAAGAGAAAGGACGAACGTCGTCCCCTATGCCTTAGCCATAGGCTCTATATTATGCCATGCTGTGTACCGCACCTGTGTGTGCC
Source organism: Hordeum marinum (assembly GCA_022496015.1). NCBI lineage: Eukaryota > Viridiplantae > Streptophyta > Magnoliopsida > Poales > Poaceae > Hordeum > Hordeum marinum. Next base: position 67,813,036 of record CM039673.1, read on the forward strand.
TTGCCATGAGTCTGTCAAGGGGTACAAGAGTGGTCCAAGAGTGGATCACTGGACAGCGGTCGGAATTATCCTTAGTAACCAGAGGTCTAAGGAAATGTTTCTTGATTATGGAGGTGATAAAGAGTTCGTCGTAAAGAGTTACGTCCATGCAAGCTTTAACACCTATCCGGATGACTAGTAGTAGCAATCTGGATACGTATAGTGGAGCAGCCATTTGGAAATAGTACGAAGTAGAGTGTGGTGGCAGTGTTTACGGTTTGACATAGAGATTTGCAAAGTACACACGAATCTGAATATCGCAGACCCGTTGACTATAAGACCTCTCTCACATGCAAAGCATGATCGAGCCCCAGAACTCATTGGGTGTTAGAGTCATAACAATGCGAATCACATGGTGATGTGAACTAGATTATTGACTCTAGTGCAAGTGGGAGACTGTTGGAAATATGCCCTAGAGGCAATAATAAATTATTTATTATCATATTTCCTTGTTCATGATAATCGTTTATTATCCATGCTATAATTGTATTGATCGGAGACTTAGATGCATGTGTGGATACATAGACAAAACCATGTCCCTAGTATGCCTCTAATAGACTAGCTCGCTGATCAAAAGATGGTTAAGGTTTCCTAGACATGGACATGAGATGTCATTTGATGACGGGGTCACATCATTAGGAGAATGATGTGATGGACAAGACCCAAACTGCAAACGTAGCATATGATCGTGTCAGTTTATTGCTACTGTTTTCTGGATGTCAAGTATATGTTCCTATGACCATGAGATCATGCAACTCACGGATATCGGAGGATTGCCTTGTGTGTATCAAACATCGCAACGTAACTGGGTGACTATAAAGGTGCTCTACAGGTATCTCCGATGGTGTCTGTTGAGTTGGCATGGATCGAGACTGGGATTTGTTACTCCGTGTGACGGAGAGGTATCTTAGGGCCCACACGCTAATACAACATCACAACAAGCCTTGCAAGCAATGTGACTAAGTGTTAGTCACGGTATCTTGTATTACAGAACGAGTAAAGAGACTTTCCAGTAACGGGGTTGAACTAGGTATGGAGATACCGACGATCGAATCTCGGGCAAGTAACATACCGAAGAACAAAGGGAACATTATACGGGATTAACTGAATTGTTGACATAGAGGTTCGCCGATAAAGATCTTCGTAGAATATGTAGGAACCAATGTGGACGTCTAGGTCCCGCCATTGGTTATTGACCGTAGAGGTGTCTCGGTCATGTCTACATAGTTCTCGAACCCGCAGGGTCTGCACACTTAAGGTTCGGTGACGTTTCGGTAGTGTAGAGTTATATTATGGTGGTGACCGAAGTTTGTTCGGAGTCTCGGATGAGATCCCGGACGTCACGAGGAGCTCCGGAATGGTCCGGAGGTAAAGATTCATATATAGGAAGTCCCAGTTGGTTTCCGGAAAAGTTTCGGGCTCATCGGTAGTGTACCGGGAGTGCCGGTAGTGTACCGGGAGTGCCGGTAGTATACCGGGAGGCCTCCGGGAGGGGTATTTCGACCCCAAGAGGTCCATGGGCTGTGGGAGAATAATAACCAGCCCTTAGTGGGCTGGGAAAACAGCCACAAAGGCCCATGGTGCAGGAGAGAAAGTCCTAAAGCAAAAAGTGGAAAATCAGCCAATAGGAGGCAATCCTACTCCAACTAGGATTGGAGGTGAAGTAGGATTGCTTCCCACCTCCTATTTCGGCTGACCCAAAGGCCTTGGCTGCCTCTCCTCTCCTCTCCTCCTATATATACTAGTGGATTGGGTGGTTTTTGGACAGAATTTCCGGCCACGTGCTACCCGTTACACCGGTGCATAGTTTCTCCTCTAGATCGGTTTTCTGCAGCGCTTAGGCGAAGCCCTGCCGGAATTGCTCCACCACCATAACTGGAGCGCCGTCACGCTGCCGGTGAACTCTCTCTCCTCTCCACCTCCTCTTGCTAGATCAAGATGGTGGAGATCGTCATCAAGCTGCACGTGTGATGAACGCGGAGGTGCCGTCCGTTCGGCGCTAGATCGGAAGGACCGTGATCGAGATCGCGAGATGGTTCGTGATGTGATCACGGAACGGATCGTGATGAGTTCGCGGGACAGATCATGATCAAGATCGTGAGACGGATCGTGATGAGTTCGCGGGACGGATCATGATGTGTTCGCGGGACGGTTCGTGATTGGATCGCGGGACGCTCGGCGATTTGGATCGCAAAGAAGTTCGACTACACCAACCGCGTTTCTTAACGCTTCCCGCTTAGCGATCTACAAGGGTACGTAGATCCACTCTCCATCTCGTAGATGCTCATCACCATGGATAGGTTTGCGTGTGCGTAGGAAATTTTTTGTTTCCCATGCGACGTTCCCCAACAGTCTTATGTGACATGTTACCAACCAAAAATCATAAACTTGGTATATGGTCATTTTCATGAAAAAACTTCACACATATGAGCTATCACGTATAATATTTCATAGAGTTCAAGGAGAGGATGTAGGGTTACCTTCTGTTTTTGAAGATTTAAAAAAAATCAAAAAAATCACCAAAGCTTTATTTCAAAGTGAATAAGAAGGATCTGAACTTAGTTTTCCATTTTCATATTTTAAAGGTGTTTTTAATAGTTTTTATATTAAAGCATATGTTTTCAAAAGAAATGTAAAAATAGAAAGATTAATTCAAAAAATAGTGAGACTTCGAATCTACACTATATAGATTGAATATGTGTTAATAAAAAACATTTGGCTCATTAAGAGTAGGTCCAAAAAAACTTGATTGCAAATGGGGCTATTTACCCTAGCGTGAGAGCTCATTTGGAGCACATTTCTCAAATTCAAATTTCTTTGACCTCCTCTAAATCACCAAAAAAAATTCATTTCTTTTTGAATTTATACTATCCTGTTGAATGTTGTTTTGTGCTCTGTTATTGGAATATTTGATAAAATGATGGACTATATAGATAGCCATATCATCATAGCATGTGTGATCATTGCAACACCTAAACTCAGAAAATAAACACTGAAACAAATCATAGCAGGCAAATTTACAAAGACACAAATACCCAATATAGATAGCCATACCATCATAGTACTATACCATCCATAAATAGTTCACACACAAAGTTCACCAAAAGTAAGTAAAACACATCATCACATCATCACATCACTTGGGAAGGGGAGTCATGACTTTCGCGAGGGCACCATGCTGCCCCCTGATCTTGTAGTCCTAGTCATGGATGGCTACATCTTCTGCATGAGCTAGAAGGTGAGCAAAGCGGCCGGACTTTGGCTTTGGCTTGGTGGTGCAGTAGGGGCAGCGCCAAGTGTTCGTCTTGCTTTTGTAGTAGTAATCATCTCCCTTGGCCCTGATCTTCTCCTCTTCCTTCGCTTTGAAGGATGCGAAGTTGTTGTCGTCCACATCCACATCTCCTCTAGAGACATACTGCACACACGAATGAATTACATTAATACATTATAGATTCATATACACCATAGCAAAGGAACTAATGAACAATCTAAATTTCAAGTAGGCTTACCTCCTACTGTTCATCGTCATGATATCCTGGATCGTATAGATCCTTGAACCCAGTAAGGTCCAGCTTCCTCTTTTTCACCCAACCATCATCCTCCTGAATATACAATTACATCCATTACTAGTAAATATAGAAGCCAATTGAAAATTTAGACATGCACACATGACACATTGATCATAGGGCTAATATACTATGATCCTATTTGCATTTTCCATTGTCATGCACACACATTGAACAACAGAGCTAATATAACTACATATTATGGACAAATTTATATACTAATGAATCAAATAACTTCTTAATCAATGGATTCCATTTGGGCATATGACATTCAAAACCCCAATTTGCATAGCATTCAAAAACAAATCTAATAGGGACCAAATCTAATAAGCATACATGTCTGTAGCATTAAAAATCCCAATCTGTGTAGCATTAAAAACAAAATCTAATAAGCATACATCTGTGTAGCATTGAAGCACACAGATCCCTATCTCTCATACAGATATATCTAGCATTTTTGCAAAGAATGTAATCCAAAAAACCCTAGTACAAAAACCCCAATCCCCCCATACAGAAAACCCCGGCCCATCCATCAAACCAACTACTCCAACCATCTGTACTACCGTACGAATCACAATCTAACCAATGCAAGTAACTCTACAATCTAAATATTGGAACTAACAAGCAAGTGCAAATACCTCTTGCTCATCGCCAGGCTGCGCATCGGGATGGACTACGCCCCTCGACGCCGTCACCTTCAGCTCCGGCAGCGCTGAGGCGGAGCCCACCACCTCCTTCTCCACATCCGCAGCGGTTGCGAGTTTCCCCGCACCACCGTGGATGCCGCCAACATCCTTCACTTCATCTGCGGTCACCATGCCCTGCAACTTCACCACGCCCTGCTCCGGCGTCGCCACGAGCGTCCGCCATCGGACAAATGGAGGTGATGAAGGTGAAGAAGAGGTTGCGGTGGGGGAGAGGGAGACGGTGCAGTGGAGGCAGTGGAGGAAAGCGAGAAGGCGCGGTGGGAGATAGGAAGACGATGCGATAGGGAGGGGATTTGGGGGAAATGGTAGGGGCGATGCGCCGGGAGGTGGTTCCCCCTCTTTATATGATGGGACGTTTCGGGCATGTCCCATGGGCACATGCTACCCCACGACCACGGTCAGTTGCATGCGCGAGAGTAGCCCCACTCGTCATAGTTAACGGTCAGAGGCATTGACCCGACGACAACGTCCGTTGTAACCTGTTTTGAGGGTTTCAGGCAAGGGGGTGGGGAAAAGTGAGCAAAAGTTAAGAGTGTGGGGATGAATGGGTACAACTAAGGAACCAAGGGCATAGAAATAAAAATCCCTAAGGACAATGGTTGTTCTATTTACTTGAATAAAATGTTTTATGGCTTTGCGCCTGTTGTGAATGGGTTATTTATATTAGATCTTGAAGGTGAATTAGTCTATAACATTAATGTCAAGAGGCATAAGCCTAACGAGATAAATACGACTTACATCTGGCATTGTCGACTAGGATACATTAGTCAAAAGCACATGAAGAAGATCCATGATGATGGAATTCTGACTTCATTTGATTTTGAATCATTTGAGACATGTGAGTCCTGCCTACTCGGCAAGATGACTAAGACTCGTTTTGCAAAGAGTTGTGAGAGGGCGTCTGAGCTATTGGAACCGATGACTTTAGTAGATATCGATATGTCTACTTGATGAGGCACAAGTCAGAATCTTTTGAAAAGTTCAAGGAGTTTCATAATGAAGTGGAAAATATACTCGGCAAGACAATCAAGCTTCTACGGTATGATCGTGGCGGTGAGTATATGAGCCAAGAGTTTGATGATCATGTGAAGAACTATGGAATAGTTCCACAACTTACTCCTCCACGTACGCCAGAGAGAAATGTGTGTCGGAACGGAGGAATCGAAATCTGTTAGACATGGTTCGATCGATGATGAGTCAGTCATATTTACCCTTGTCATTTTGGGGATACACTCTAGAAACCACAGCTTTCACACTAAACAGGGTACCATCAAAGTCCGTAGATAGGACACCATATGAGATATGGACTGCAAAGAGTCATAGCTTGTCTTTTCTAAAGATTATGGGTTGTGAAGCATATGTCAAACGACTCCAGTCGGACAAGCTCACACCCAAGTCGGACAAGTGCATATTCGTGGGATATCCTAGGGAAACCTTGGGATATTACTTCTGCAACCGTGAAGAGGGAAAAGTGTTTGTCACTCAACATGGAGTTTTCCTTGAGAAAGAGTTTGTCAATCGAAAGGCTAGTGGGACATTGGTCCGACTCTAAGAAATTCGAGAGCCACACGGGGACGTTCCGACAGGTGATTCAATCACGCCGGAGTTAGTCAGGGAACCCATAGTGGAATCGGTGTCGATTCCACGTAGGTCGGAAAGGTTGCGCAATATGCACGACTGCAATGTGTTGTTCTTAGAGAGAAATGAATCGTCCAAGTATGCAGAAGCGATGGCGAGCCCTAATTCTAAGTTATGGCTTGAGGCCATGAGATCCGAATTAAAGTCCATGGATGATAATCAGGTTCGGAACTTGGTTGATCTGCCAGATGGCGTTCGAGCCATTGAGTGCAAATGGATCTTTAAGAAGAAACTGATATGGATGGAAATGTTACAGTCCATAAGGCTCGATTTGTCGCTAAAGGTTATCGACAAGTTCAAGGAGTTCACTATGGTGAGACTTATTCACCGGTAGCGATAATTCGGATCATTCTTGCTATAGCTGCATATTTTGACTATGAGGTATGGCAGATGGATGTGAAAACGGCTTTCCTTAATGGAAATTTAACTGAGGATGTGTATATGACATAGCCCGAGGGTTTTGTTGATCCAAAGAATGCTGGCATGGTATGAAAGCTTCATAGATCCATTTATGGATTGAGGCAAGCATCTCGGAATTGGAACATTCATTTTAATGAAGCAGTCAAAGAGTTTGGCTTCATCAAGAACGACTATGATCATTGTGTATTCAAGAAGGTCGGTGGGAGCTCAGTTGCATTTCTGATCCTCTATGTGGATGCCATATTGTTGATTGGAAATGATGTTCAAATGCTTGAATCTGTCAAGGATGCATTGAAAAATAGTTTTTAGATGAAAGACTTGGGAGAAGCAGCTTATATTTTGGGAATCAAGATCTATAGAGATAGATCGAGAAGGCTTATTGGATTAAGCCAAAGTACATATATTGACAAGGTGTTGAAGCGGTTCAACATGCAAGATGCCAAGAAAGGGTTGTTGCGCATGTCACATGTCATTAGTCTTAGCAAGACTCGGAGTCCTTCGACTCCTGATGCGTGAAGATGCATGGATGGGATTTCGTATGCTTCGACTGTCGGTTCCATCATATATATGCTATGGCATGTACTCATCCCAATGTTAGTTTTGCTCTCAGTGTAGTCAGTAGATACCAGGCTAATCCTGGTAAGAGTCACTGGACAACGGTAAAGAATATCCTTAAATACTTGAGAAGGACAGAGGATATGTTCCTAGTTTATGGAGGTGAGGATGAGCTCGTTGTAAAGAGTTACATTGATGCTAGTTTCGAAACCGATAGGGATGATAGTCGATCACAATCTGGGTTTGTGTTCATTGTGAATGGAGGAGCAGTGAGCTGGAGAAGTGCCAAGCAAGATACGGTAGCTGATTCTACAACAGAGGCTAAGTACATTACAGCTTCTGAAACTGCAAAAGACGGTGTTTGGGTGAATAATTTTATTTCTGATCTTTGAGTGGTTTAGGACTCGTCCGATCCGTTGGACCTCTATTGTGATAATAGTGGTGCTATTGCACAAGTCAAGGAACCATAGAACCATCATAAAACCCTAACACATACTCAGGTGTTTTAACCTCATTCACGACATGTTCGAGAGAGGCGATGTAAACATATGCAAGATACACACGGATGCAAACGTTGCTGATCCATTAACGAAGCCTCTCCTGTAGTCGAAGCATGATATGCACATGAAGTCCATGGGTATACCATTCCTAGATGATTGACTCTAGTGTAAGTGGGAGACTGTTGGAGATATGCCCGAGAGGCAATCATGTGATGATTTCATTCCCTATGTATTCATTAGTATTTTGTATTGTCCTTTAACATCATCAGTGATATGTATCAATATGTATGTGACTTATCTGTGAGACTATATATAGTATGATGATTGTTCTGATAGTCCCTAGTTGTTAAGGTTATGCGGACACATATCCTTTACTAGTATACGATTCAGTTGATGACTGTGTTTCATGTGCATAGAGATATTAAACTGATAGTATGGACTCGGGGATTGAGATCACTGAGTTGGATAGACCCACTTTGAGACACAGTGAGATAATGTCATTCCTTAGTCTCAAGTACAATATATATGCCATGTCCAAGACCTAAGGTCATCGCATGTTCTCGGGATGAGGATCAACTTACTTAGGGTCTATCAAACTCTACTCCGTAACTATATAGTTATAAAGGTAGATTTCGGGTGAGTCGTGATACTGAAAGCACATTTTCTCCCTTGGTGGTTTTGGTAATTTATAACAACATATAAGTCATTGAACTAATGTTTCCACCAAGTATATTTCAGGAAATGTTCAATGATAGGATTGGAAAAAGGATTGTGGAGATTGTGGAATACCCCAAGACGCAAGGAAATAGGTTGGCAAAGCTTCAAGCAAGAGGACTCTACATTTTACATTTGTGAGAAATCACTTTGAGTCCATAGGAAAGCCAGTACTATTAAAAGGGGCTAAGGTTTTGTTGGTGAACAAAATTCTCATACGTGCACAAGTGATAGTCACCAAAAACACCCACAAACTCTCCCACCAAAGTCTGTCGAAAGCCAAATACTCAAAAGCGGTGCAACCAACATTCTACACTCGGTGCCACTAATTCCAAATCTTAGACAGACTCAACCAAACCTAGCTTTTTGTTGCAACCGATACTGCATTCGGTGCCATCGAGTTGGGCTGCCAACTTTCTCTTATGCAAGTTCACAGTTTCAGTCCCTCCAAGATTGTTGAATCGGCTTCACCGAGATTGGACATTCTGACTGTTTGTCACATTATCAGCGCAACCGAGATTCCTATATCGGTCTAACCGAGATTCAAAAGTTGCTAACTTTAAGTAACTTCAGTACAACCGAGATTCACACATCGGTTCCACCGAGTATGACTTATTGTGCGAAACGGTTGGATTTTTGGAGATGCCTATATATACCCCTCCACCACCACCTACTCGAGAGAGAGAAGCACTCAGAACTGTTCCCCACTAATATCTACTAATTTTCTGAGAGAGAACCACCTACCCTTGTGTTGAGGTCAAGATCTTCCACTCCAACCATATGGATCTTGATTTCTAGCCTCCCAAGTTGCTTTCTACCCAATCAATATCTTATACCAAGCCCTATCCGTGAGAGTGATTGTGTGTTGAGGAGTCTATCATCTTGAAGCACAAGAGCAATGAGTTCATCGTCATTACCGAGCCTATTACCATTTGGAGGGCAGTGCCTCCTAGATTGGTTATGTGTCGCTTGGAAGCCTTCTACTTCATGGTGTGGAGTGAACCAAGAAGTTTGTACGGGCAAGGAGATCGCCTACTTCGTCAAGATTTACCCCGAGTAAGGCTAGACCTCCATGGACGTAGGCTGTCATGGTATAGTCAAGGTTGCTTCTTCGTGGAACCCTCCGTGGGTAGAGCCCTCCGTGGACTCTCGCAACCGTTACCCTCCATGAGTTTAAGACTCGATGAACGTGGATGTAGATAGCACCACCTATCGAAACCACGGGAAAAATCATCGTGTCACCAATTACTTACATGCTTGTCTTTATTTTCCGCTGCTTTACTCTTAGACATGCATGTGTAGGGTGTACTTGACATACTATGAATGCTAAAATCTGGCAAGAATTAAAATTGGGAAAAAGTAAATTTTCATTTGGTCAAGTAGTCTAATCACCCCCCTCTAGCACTACTTTCGATCCTACAAGTGGTATCAGAGCTTTGGTCTCCATTGCATTGGTCTCACAACCTAGGAGAGTATGGCATCTAGTGAGGGAAATTATCACCGTAGAGGTCCGTACTTTGATGGAACTAATTTTGCTATTTGGAAGCACAAAATGAAAATGCATTTGCTTGGTCATAACCCCTCTGCTTGGGTTGTTGTTCGTGTTGGTATGCAAGGTGAATTCTTTGTGGAAGGAAGGGAACCCGATCGTGAAGCCACCGCGGATGAGTTGAAGATGTTGCAACTCAATGCTCAAGCATGCAATATTCTGTTCAAATGTCTATGCCCCGAAGAATTCAACAAAATCAGCCGTCTTGAGAATACAAAATATATTTGGGATACTTTGATTGATATGCATGAAGGTACAGAATCTGTGAGAGAATCCAAGTTGGATGCTCTTCAAAGTCAACTTGACAAGTTCAAGATGAAAGATAGTGAAGGAGTTGCTGAGATGTACTCTAGGCTAGCTCTCATCACCAATGAGATTGTCGGCTTAGGAAGCGAAGAAATGATTGACAAATTCGTCATTAAGAATATACTTCGAGCTTTGGACGGTCCATATGACACCATTTGCACATTGATCCAAATGATACCCAACTACAAAGATCGCAAGCCAACGGAAGTGATTGGTAGAATCGTTGCTCATGAGATGACACTCAAAGATAAGGAAGAGCTTCACCACAAGTCTAGCAGTGCTTACAAAGCCACAAGTGATGCTCCCACTACCTCAAGCGACAACCTTGTCACAAGTGAAGAGACAAGCTTGATGGTCAAGAAATTCAACAAGTTCTACAAGAATAGAAACAAAGATCGAAGCTCCAACTCAAGATATGAAGAGAAGCGTTCATCAAGTCATGACCGAAACTGCTACAATTTTGGGAATCCCAGACACTACACCAATGAGTGTACGGCTCCTTACAAGAGGAAAGAAGAGTCACCAAGAATATGAAGCTCAAGAGACGATTCACCTCGAAGAGAGAGAAGGAGTAGAGATGATCGTTATGAACGAAGACCCTCAAGGAGAAGTAGGGACTCGGAGAAGAAGGACAAGTACACCAAGAGCTACTCAAGAAGTAAACATCAAGCTCATGTTGGTGAATGGGTTTCCGGCTCCGAATCTGACAACCACTCCGAGAGAAACTATCACTCCAACTCCGACTATAGTCAAGATGATGGTGTTGCCGTGATTGCACTAGTGACAACCGACTCCTACAACATATTTGATTCACCAAATGAAAGGAGTGGAAGTTGCTTCATGTCTAAAGGCCCCAAGGTATCACACCCCGAGTATCTTGATTTCAATAGTGATAAAGATAACTTGTTAATTGAATATGACTTGCTATTTGACAAATTTAGTAATGTTAGTCAAAATGAACTTGCTAGTACTCACTCTAGTGTAGATAAGTCATGTGATGATGATAATTTGGAAATAGAAAAACTAACTCAAGAAATAAAAACTCTCAAGTTAGCTCACGAGTCAACTCTAGAAGATCATAGAGAGCTTGTAAGGACACATGAGAAGCTACGCTTCGATAAGCTCAATTTAGAGCAAGAGCATGAGTTCCTTAAAGCTATCAATGACGATCATCGAAAGAAGACTTCCTCTTATCTAGCCAAGCGAATTCTCTGATCTACATTCATGCCACAAGTTAAGTCTAAGCAAGCTAGTAACAAAGGAAAGAAAGGTTCTTCAACTAGTAGCAATAAAAATCGCAAATCCATTAATATTGCTTCTAGTATTTCTCTTGATCCCACTAACTCTTCTCTTAGCCAAGTTACATTTGAGCAAGAAAATGAACTCTTGAAAGGGATTATAGAGAAAGGTATCTACAAGAGTCTTGAAGGGTGCAAACAATTTGAGGAAATTGTACGCAAGCACGGAGGATACCGGAGGAATCGTTGTGTTGGCTACTTCAACGCAAATGAATTTGAATGGGAAGAAGGTCAATACCCGAACCCAAGTTTTTTCCTCAAAAAGGAGAAGTATGAAAATACTCTTCCCAAGGGGACAAACACTCAAGATGACCTTCCACCACAAGACCACAAGCTCAAGGGCAAGAACAAGCTTCAAGAGGACATTGACTCATATGAAGATGAATCCCTAGCTTTGGTGGAGTGGGTTCCCAAGGCTACTTCAAGCTCAACTTCTACAAAGTCTACTACAACACCAAGGCTCCCCCATCAACTTGATGTGGGTCCCCAAGAAGAAGAACTAGAGAGTTTTGGAGGGGTGCCTCCGCCAATTAAATTCACTCATATTCATTTGGCAAGAACTATTTGCAAACAACATCAAATCTATGCAATAGTTCAAGGAGTCACACATTCCCTCAGAGGTAAGCAACAGACAAGGTAATTAACAAATCAATGGACATCATAATATATGCTTTGCACTCCATGTCCATAGATATCCTTGTATTTGTCTCTTGTGTGTTGCGACTAACCCATGTAGGTGAGAATAGTAATGAAACAACAAGGATGCTCCCAACTCTTGTTGATCTTCATCAACTTTGAGCATCCACCACTACCTCACAACCATGAAGTCTTCATCAACAAAACCCAAGGTTAGTTTGTCCCTCCTCTGGGGGGATGTCACATCAAGGGGGGTATTTACTCTAAGACTTGAGCTAAAGCATCTCTTAGTATGTGACAACATTAAATGCTTTATGTAAAAGTGGTAACCCCACTTGTGCTTAAACGATGAGTATGACCTATGATCAAGTATTCTTACTTGGGTCCTAAGTCAAATACTCATATATAGATGACTTCATCATCGCCCAAGTGCTTGTTAGATGCTAGTGTGTATGTGCATGTTTGTCATGATTTCATTTGACATCTTATTATGTAAGCATGTTGGTCTGCATTTATTTTCTCATTCAAGGACATCCAAGTGTTGCTATTTGGCTCTTGATTTTCTCTTTTGCCAATTGGATGGACAAGAATGCCTAGGACCACTCTTTAGCTATATATGATTTCTCACCTTATACTCTATTCATGTTGCATCACAAAATTTGAACAAGTGCTTTTCAATCCCTCAGTGTGTGGAGCACTCGGAGTTCCGTATCGGCAAGGACTGACCATTAAAACCTCCCAAGTGCATCTCGGTGGAACCAACCCCAAAATCTCGGTCTCACTGAATGCCTAGGGTTGATATGGTTTTCTATCTCGGTACTAACGATTCCAAATTCTCGGTTACACGGAGTTTCCCTGTCAACTGACAGTTGAGAAACTCGGTGACACCGAAAATTTAGAATCGGTATCACCGACAGTGAAGGGTATATAAGATGTGGTCCCGACGGTTCGAACTTTCAATCTTCAATCGTCACGCCCCAAACCCTAAGCTGTCGCAGAAGGACCCCCTGGCCATCGCCTTGCCTCCCTATGCGTCTCTGCCATTGGGAATCTCACCGTCGACGGGCATCTTCACCGCCGTAGCGGATCCGTCACCGAGCTAGGGTACGGATTCGATCTTTCTTGCGCTCCCCGTCTGATTCTTGTGCTATAAAGTTGTTTTTCTCTATAAGCCATAGTTTGCACATCTTTCTATCGACGAGAAAATTCTGTAGATTAGAGAACCATCAATTTTCTAGGGTTTACCTTCTACCCGATGGAACTTGGTAGAACCGAAGTGGACAAATTGGTATCACCGATTTGCCTGTCTGTGTTGCTGAGAACTGTCTCGATGAAACCGAGTACTTCTTTTCGGTCTCACCGAAAAGGGTGCCAAGTTTCTGTTAATGAGATAGTCAGTCTCGGTAGCACTGAAATGTTTGCTTCGCCTGTACCGATTTTCATGTGACAGAATGTAAAATCTTGAAAAACTTTTTTTCAAACTTTCAAAAATCAGCCTCATTTTGTGATGACTCGTCTTCTTCTGATCTTCTATACTCTATTCACAAGGTCAGCATGTCAGGGTCCAATAGTCAGAATTTGCCAGAGTAGAATGTTGATATGAGTTCACGCACTAGTCCTGAGTCCAATTCCTTTTTAGATCCAGGCACCCCCAGTTCTAATGGGTTGCCCAAGGCTTCTACTAGGTCCAGGAAGAAGCTGAATTCACATGAGGAGGATTCAGATTTTGTGCCTAAGGAGGTTCTTGCCAAGGAGCAAGAGAAGGCTGCCAAGAAGTTAGCCAATGAGGCCACCTCTTCCAGGAGGGTGGTTGGAAAAACATATGCACCTCCTAAATCTATGAGAGCACATGACGGTGATAGAGCTACAATGATCATTGAACCCCCAAAGAAGTCTATGCCTAAGAAGGAAGGGGAGAAGAAGAAGGCTAGAAAGAGGATAATCCATGTTATTAGCATGCCTACATCTATGTTTGAAGATCCAGGGGAGGTAACTGCTGCTGAAGAGGAGGTAGAGCCAGCTGCTAAGGCCCCTCCCAAGAAGAAGTCAAAGCTTATGGCAGATGCTATGCCTAAGGCTGCAACCAACAAGAGCACCAAATCCAAGAAAACTGCAACTGCTGCTTAAAAATCCAAGAGGTCATCCAGACAGATTCCTGCTTCTGAGAAGAACAAAGGGTCTACCTTTAGAGAAGGAGAGGATTATCACTTGACTACCTTAATGAAGCTTAGGCCGCACCTTCCAGTACATAATGCAAGCTATCCACGTGCTAAAGATATGAAGAAGAGGAAGGACTCTGGCTTGAGGGCATGGAGAGCTGCTAATCCATATGCCCAAAGGAAGAAGACAGTTGTGGACTACAGATTCTATACCAAAGTGCAACATGATTTCTATGAGACTGTGCTTTTTAACAAGAGTCCAGCTGTGAGTGATATGAGGTATGTGGACTAGAAATTCATCAAGGAGAATGAGAACTACTTTCCAAGTGTCCAAGATAATTTTCAGTGCATTGTATTGGATGAGTTTGTTGGCAGAGAGCTTACTGCTTAGAATGATGAGATGATCATGCAATTCTACTCCAGTGCACATTTCTATGGAGATGGTAGGATTGTATGGATGACTGAAGGTGCAAGATATGAGTCCACTGTCGATGAATGGGCTTCTATCTTAGGAGTCCCAGAAGCTCAAGATGGAGATTTGGATGTCTACTCAGAATCCAAGGCGAGCCACAATGCTATGGCTAAGATGTACAAGGAGATCCCTATTGCTATCGTGAAGTCTCACAGGCTAGGATCTGTTTACTTTCTCTAGGCTGTTCTCCACACCATGAACACCATTCTAAGACATACTTTGATGCCCATGTCAGGAGACGACAAGATGATCCGATGCTACTCCATCAACATGTTGATCCACCTTGACAGACATACCAGGATCAGAGTCATGGACTTGATTGTTGAGACAGTCAAGAGGGTTGCTGCTGATTAGAAGCGCTCTTGCTGCTATGCACCCTATATCTAGATGCTCATCAACTCCAAGTTGGAGAAGCACATATTTGCTCTAGATCGTCCCCATTTGCCCCTATAGCCAGATCTCGAGGACAATGTTGTGGTGATGGATGCTGAACATCCCACATCTATTGCAGCTTAGGCAAATGCAGAGGCAGTCAGAGCCACTAGTGCTCAAGTCCCTAGATCCAGAAATGAGGAAATGGATCTGTTGATATCATCAGTTCAGGGTATGCAGAAGGACATTAAGGGGATTTTGGACAACCAGAACCATCTTGTGAGGATCTTTGAAAATAGTATCAAGACCCTTAATGATAAGGTGGATGGGCTGACTAAGACAGTCAATGAGCTCAAGAAGGAAGTTGACTCAGTGCCTCTTCCTCAGACTTCTTTAGATGATGATGATGATGATGAGGATGGATCACCTCTCACGATAGGCACACAGTTTCCTACTCACGCCAGATCAGCCACTGTGCCAGCTCCAGACTTGAGGCCCTCTTCATCAGCTCCTGCTACTGTCACCTCAGCTCCTGCTGCATCAGTTTCAGTTCCTCCAGCTGCCACTCCAACTCCATCCAGGACTTAGCAAAATTCTTCGCCAATGCAGTTCTCTCAACTCCGACATCGACAACTGGAGGAGATCAACCGCAGAACGATTAGCTATATCTCTTTTAACTTTTCATAACTTGTTGCCAAAGGGGGAGAAGTTGTATATATATCTTAGGCTTCAAGTGAGAGAGCATTTTGGTGTTTATTTCTTTTTCAAAAACAATTGTATTTTGGTTGCTTGTGATACATGTTCTTTGTGTTTGATCATACACTTTCTGTGTGATGCTACTACTTCCTATCATCTTAATGGTGAAAGATCATTTGTGCTATGCTATGGTGCTACCATTTCTTGATTGTGTTGTGCTATGATGTTCACTCTAATTATTCTCACACACCACCAAGTTGTATGTGACATGGAAGAAGTGCCCCATGTACCTAATTGATTGTGCATTTGCATTCAAAAGCAATATCAAAATGATGCACAAATGTAGGGGGACCTCTTGCTTATCACATACTTCTCAAAGCGACGATTATATTCATTGATTATATCATATGTCGAAGCTTTGATCTATAACTTGTCATCAATTACCAAAAAGGGGGAGACTGAAAGCACATTTGCTCCCTTGGTGGTTTTGGTAATTTATAATTACCAAAAAGTCATTGAACTAATGTTTCCACCAAGTATATTTTATGAAATGTTCAATGATAGTATTGGAAAAAGGATTGTGGAGATTGTGGATTACCCCAAGATGCAAGGAAATAGGTTGGCAAAGATTCAAGCAAGAGGACTCTACATTTTACATTTGTGAGAAATCACTTTGAGTCCATAGGAAAGCCAATACTATTAAAAGGGGGTAAGGTTTTGTTGGTGAACAAAATGCTTATACGTGGATATGTGATAGTCACCAAAAACACCCACAAACTCTCCCACCAAAGTCTGTCCAAAGCCAAATACTCAAAATCGGTGCAACCAACATTCTACACTCGGTGCCACAGATTCCAAACCCTAGACAGACTCAGCCAAACCCTAGCTTTTCAATGCAAACGATACTGCATTCGGTGCCACCGAGTTGGGCTGCCAACTTTCTATTATGCAAGTTCATAGTTTCTGTCCCTCCGAGATTGTCGAATCAGCGTCATCGAGATTGGACATTCTGACCGTTGGTCACCTTATCGCTGCAACCGAGAGTCCTATATCGATCTCACCGAGATTCAAAAGTTGCTAACTTCAAGTCACTTCGGTACAGCCGAGATTCACACATCAGTTCCACCGAGTCTGACTTATTGTGTGTAATGGTTGGATTTTTGGAGATGCCTATATATACCTCTCCACCACCACCTACTAGAGAGAGAAGCACTCAGAACCGTTCCCCACTGATATCTACTGATTTTCTGAGAGAGAACCACCTACCCTTGTGTTGAGGTCAAGATCTTCCACTCCAACAATATGTATCTTGATTTCTAGCCTCCCAAGTTGCTTTCCACCCAGCCAATCTCTTCTACAAAGCCATATCTATGAGAGAGTGATTGTGTGTTGAGGAGTCTATCATCTTGAAGCACAAGAGCAAAGAGTTCATCGTCATTACCGAGCCTATTACCTTTTGTAGGGTGGTGCCTCCTAGTTTGGTTAGGTGTCACTTGGGAGCCTCCTACTTAGTGTTGTGGAGTGAACCAAGAAGTTTGTAAGGGCAAGGAGATCGCCTACTTCATGAAGATCTACCCCGAGTAAGGCTAGTCCTCCGTGGACGTAGGCTGTCATGGTATAGTCAATGTTGCTTCTTTGTGGAACCCTCTGTGGTTAGAGCTCTCCGTGGACTCTCGCGACCGTTACCCTCCGTGGTTTGAAGGCTCCATGAACGTGGATGTACGATAGCACAACCTATCGGAACCACGGGAAAAGTCATCGTGTCACCAATTGTATTTGATCTTCCTACCATCCCTTTACTTACATGCTTGTGTTTATTTTCCGCTGCTATACTCTTAGACATGCATGTGTAGGGTGTACTTGACATACTATGAATTCTAAAATATGCCAAGAATTAAAATTGGGAAAAGTAAATTTTCATTTGGTCAAGTAGTCTAATCACCCCCCCTCTAGCACTACTTTCGATCCTATAGAGACATGCCACGAGACATGGTTAAACAAGATGGGCTTTGCCCCTTCGTGAGGACAGATATTCTGTGGGCCCTCTGGTGTGATCAGATTCAGAAAGCATGGCCATGAGACATGGGTTAAGTGTTAACCCAGTTCGGGAATCTGCATCATGGTTTCAAGAAGAGATGACGAGCTACCACAAGGGTGACAAGTACTGACCCTGAGCTCTACAATCTATATTATGAGGCAAAAGGAATGTTGTATATGACACATTTTTGAGGTTCGTCTAGTGACTTTGTGTACACATGGTAGTTTGCACGTTTTGCTAGGAGCCTCTACCAACTATCGACTCGGGTCGGGTCCATGTGTACGTGAACCTATAGGGTCGCACACTTAAGGGATTGCAGCCCATTCGGATTGGATCCAAATGGAAAATGGGACTAGACTCGTCTTGGGCCTCAAGTGTTCAACCCACCTCGGAGGTCTATATAAAGGGGAGTGGGCGCACGTTTCAGGGTTGATCTTTTTCCTCATGTCGAAAGCCACCGCCACTCCCTATGCCACCATGCCGTGCGATCGGACCTAGTAGTCCGCCACCCGACGTTGCCCCCATATGTGTGGATACCTTGGAGGCATTGCATCTACGGTGATTGGACGAACCGTTCGAGGGATCTGTGACAAACCATTCAAGGGATCCGTGATGAATCGTTCGAGGGATCCGCAAGGAGCTGTTCATGGGAGATCGGCTACAGGAGGAGTAGACGAATCGGGTGATCGACTACACACATCACCAACTCTACTTCTGCTGCGGTGACTGCGCATCTAGTGGTAAAACCTATCCCATGATCTATTTCCAGCAGCATGTTTTTGGTGCGCAATATAAAAAAAATTATTTGGCGCCGACGTAACGTACCGTGTGTTCCAATATTGTTGTCGTTGGAGTAGACGGTGGCATCAAGGATGTTGGGCGCGAACGCGGAGTCCGCTGGCTGATGGGCGTGGAGCCACACCGGGCGCGGACACAGAGTCCGTCGGCTGGTGGGCGCGGAGCCCTGCCGGGCGCAGACGCGAAGTCCGTCGCCCGGTGTAGCCTTCGAGCCTCAAGGCGACTTGAAGAGTTGGACGGAGGGTCCTCGTTGTTGTCATGGCAGACAATGGCATCGAGGATGCCGGTGGCAGTCGGTGGCGGGCCTACAACCAACACAGTGTCTTCAATAAGGAGCACACAAGGACAACCACTAGGTCTAGCCTTCGAGCCTCCGAGCGACTCAAAGAGTCGGGCAGAGGGTCTTCACTATTGTTTGAGAAGACTGTGGCGTCGAGGATGCCAGTGGCAGTCGGCGGCGGGCCTGCAGCTGGCGCGGCGTATTCCCAGTGAGGCGTGTCGTTGCACCCACTGGGCGTAGCCTCTGAGCCTCCGGGTGAGGAGGGGGGTTTCCCACGGAAATGATCGTGCAAAAGACAAAGTTAGGCAGCGCTGATATATCAAACATTCGATTTTAGTAGTGCAAGTTTTATGTAGAGGGAATGTCAGCTCGGTCTCGTCTGAGCTCACCTTGGTCATTTTCGTGTCCTCTTGAGCCAGACAACTGGGTTGCGGTTTGCGGTTTTCGTGTCCTCTTTGCCCTCGCCAGCCGGACAAATGGGTTGCGGTTTGTAGCTGGGACGAGGAGTTGGCCGCGGAGAGGAGTGTATGTTGGAAATATGCCCTAGAGGCAATAATAAAGTTGTTATTGTCATCTTTCCTTATTCACAATAATCTTTTATTATCCATGCTAGAATTGTATTGATCGGAAACTTAGATACATGTGTGGATACATGGACAAACACTATGTCCCTAGTGAGCCTCTACTAGACTAGCTCGCTGATCAAAGATGGTCAAGGTTTCCTGACCATAGACATGAGTTGTGATTTGATAATGGGATCACATCATTAGGAGAATAATGGGATGGACAAGACCCAGCCATAAGCATAGCATTTGATCGTGTTAGTTTATTGCTACTGCTTTCTTTATGTCAAGTATTTGTTCCTATGACCATGAGATCGTGCAACTCCCGGACACCAGAGGAATGCCTTGTGTGCATGAAACGTCACAACATAACTGGGGGATCATAAAGGTGCTCTAAAGGTATCTTCGAGGGTGTCTGTTGAGTTGGAATGGATCGAGACCGGGATTTGCCACTCCGTATGATGGAGAGGTGTCTGTGGGACCACTCGGTAATACAGTATCACAAGAAGCTTGCAAGACATGTGACTAATGAGTTAGTCACATGATCTTGTATTACAGAACGAGTAAGGATATGATACGTCTCCAACGTATCTATAATTTATGAAGCATTTATGCCATGTTTAGAATAATTCTATATGATTTTGGTATGATTCTATTAGAACTAACCTGGACTGACGCTGTTTTCAATAGAACTACCATGGTGTTGTTTTTTGTGCAGAAATAAAAGTTCTCGGAATGAGATGAAAATTTAATATGATTTTTTTGGACCAAAAGAGACCCCCGACGCATTGGAGTTGGGCCAGAAGAGACATGAGGAGGTCACAAGCCTGCCAAGTGTGGCCACCACCCCTGGCCGCGCCTAGCGATCTTGTCACCGCCTTGTACCCCCCTTGACATGAGATCGACGCCAAAATTCCTATAAATATATAAACCTCCAAAAAGAAACCTAGATCGGGAGTTCTGCCTCCGCAAACCTCCAGAGCCACGAAAAACCAATCTTGGCCCTCTCCGGCACCCTGCTGGAGGGGGTCACCATCAGCGGAGGCCATCTTCACCCTCACTGGAGGGGCCATCAACACCATGGAGGCCAAGGACCAGAGGGAGAACCTCTCCTCATCGAGGGGGAGGCCATGGAGGAGGAAGCGCAAGGGGGAGACCTTCTCCCCCTCTGTCTCGATGGTGCCGGAGTGCCACCGAGGGAACCATTGCCGTAGTGATCGTCTTCATCAACATCACCTTCTTCATCACCATCCTCATCTCGTTTTAGCGGTCTGCTCTCCCGCACACCGCTGTAGTCCCCCACTTGAACATGGCGCTTTATGCCACATATTATGATCCAATGATGTCTTGCCATCCTATGATGTTTTGAGTAGATTTCTTTTGTCCTTTGGGTTGATTGATGATCTAGATTGGTTTGAGTTGTATGTTTATTTTGGTGTTGTCTTATTGTGCCTTCCGTGCCATGCACACTTGAAGGATTCCCACTCTAGGGTGTTACAATACATTCATGATTCTCTTATAGTAGGTTGCTTGAGTGACAAAAGCATAAACCCGAGTAAGGGGTTGTTACGTATGGGATAAAGGGGACTTGATGCTTTAATGCTATGGTTGGGATTTACCTTAATAATCTTTAGTAGCTGTGGATTCTTGCTAGAGTTCCAATCATAAATGCATATGATCCAAGTAGAGAAAGTATGTTAGCTTATGCCTCTCCCTCATATAAAATTGCAATAATGATTTCCGATCTTGTTAACAATTGCCTAGGATAATTCCGCATGCCTACCCATCATTATTCCACACTCGCTATTTGTAATATATTGTAATATTATGATAATAGAACATATTTTTATATTATAGTCCTTCGTTATCATGAAAATCTATCCTGTTCATACCCACAACGTAGTTTTATTTCTCGTTTCTAGATGGAAGCAAGCGTTCGGTGTATGTAGAGTCGTATTGGTGGCAGATAGGACTTAAGAGAATATTGATCTTACCTTTAGTTCCTTGTGGGTTCGACACTCCATACTTATCACTTCCACCTTTGGAAATTTCTCCGATGATTCCCTGCACTTGGGGATTATCAAGCTCTTTTCTGGCGCCGTTGCCGGGGAGCAATAGCGTGGGGTTGATGTTCTCGTGTGTGCTTGTTTGCTTTCTTCACTATATAGATTTTGTTTTCCCTTTTTCCTTTCTTCAGTTGTGGGTGAAACAAACATAAATAATAATGAAAAATACAAAAAGGGTTACATGGCCCTTTTGCCTAAGAAGTTTTTCAAAAAGAGAAGTGATAGGAAGGTTGTGCATTGGAGAAGTGAGGGTCGCCCTTGAACACTTGTGTTCACGCTCATGGAAACAATGTAGAATTTTTCATGGAATCTTCTGAAAAATAATTATCCCCTTGTATATATCCATTGTATTATAAAAATAATGTGTCAAGATTTGCTTTTAGGATGATTACATTGGTTGTTTGGTGTGTGTAGTGCAAAAACAGAAACTTTGGCTGTAGTACGTGAATTTAAATTTTTTACTGGAACGTCAAAAGTTCCTGAAATTTTTACATAGTACTTATATGCAAAAAATGTTATTTTTCCCAAATATTTAGAATTTTTGAGTAACATAAGTATACGAAGTTTTCAGATTACTGCAGACTGACCTATTTTTGACAGATTCTGTTTTCTATGCATTGTTCTCTTATTTTGATGAATCTATGGGTTGTATAGGGGGGGGTATGAACCATGGTGAAGTTGGACTACAGTATATATAATGATAATATGAATTTGGAATGAGTTCACCACAGTACTTAGAGTAGTATTTTGCTTTATTATACTAACGGATCTCGCGAGGGTTTTGTTAAGTTTTGTGTGAATGAAGTGTTCGAAGATCAAGGAGGTATCGATATAAGAAGAATACAGAGAAACAAGAGTTCAAGCTTGGGGATGCCCAAGGCACCCCAAGTAAATATTTCAAGGAGACTCAAGCATCCAAGCTTTTGGATGCCCCGGAAGGCATCCCATCTTTATTCTTCAACAATTATCAGTATACCTCCGTTTTTGTTTTGTTCACATGATATGCTTCTTTAGTGTTTTTATTTTACTTTATGAACCCTTCTAGTATGAGTTTGTACTTCATTGATTTGTAGAATGCTTCATGCGCTTCACTTAAATCTTTTGAGTATGGCTTTGTAGAATGCTCTTTGTGCTTCACTTAAATCTTTTGAGTATGGCTTTATAGAATGCTTCGTGTGCTTCACTTATATATTTTGAGCTTGGATATTGGTTAATCTCTATTTATTTTAGAATTCTCTATGAACTTCACTTCTATGTATTAGAGTATGAATAAAATGGTCATCGAAATTTGGCTTGGAAGAGTATCATTAAAATGTCATGCCTAGCTAAAAAGGCATTAAAGAAAAGTGCTTGTTGGGACGCAACCCAACACTTTTACTTTCTGTTTTGATGGGTTCACATGATTAAGATACTTTAGTAATCATGTTTTGTGCCTTTTATTTCAATAAAGTGCCAAGTAAAGCCTTTGGGATAGTGTGGATACTTGCTTGTTTGATTCTGTGCAAAAACACAAAGTTTTGAGTCCAGTATATGAATTATTTGATTTTAGTGGAGAGTCAAAAAATTCTGTAATTTTACACAACATTTCCATGCAAATTCTGTGATATGTTCTAATGTTTAGGAATTTTAAGAGTTTGGGGAGTTTGACCACCATTCAGATCTTTATAGGTTGTTTTGTTTTTGACAGATTCTGTTTTGCATGCATAGTTTGCTTGTTTCAAGTGTTCCTATAGATTATATTATGTAATATAAATTATGTGAATTATAGAATATATTAGGTATCATGTGGTAACAATAATGATCTTGTATTGACAGTACCTAAGTGAATGATTTATCTTTAATACACTAACCCTTCTCACAAAGTTCCGTTAAGTTTTGTGTGATTGAAGTTTTCAAGTTTTGGGTGAGACACCTATATGAGGAGAATAAGGAGTGACAAGAACCTAAGATTGGGGATGCCCAAGTCACCTTAAAGGTAATATCCAAGGAATACTCAAGCGCCTAAGCTTGGGGATGCCCCGGAAGGCATCCCCTCTTTCATCTTCAACACTATCGATATATCTTACTAGGAGCTATATTTTTATTCGTCACATAATATCAGTTTTTCTTGGAGCATCATTTTATTTTGTTATTTTCTGTTAGGTGTTATTTATAATCTTGTTTTTCAATAAAAATTTCCAAGAATTGCCTTAGGATGCTTGCATTGCATGTTTGATGTGTGCTATGTAAAAAACAGAAACTTTCGTTGTAGTGTTTAAATTTTCATATTTTATTGGAATGTGGAAAGTTTCTGAAATTTTTACACATTGTTTTCATATAAATTACTTAAGATTTCTAAATTTTCATAAGTTTAAGAGTTACAGAGGTACGCTGGTTTAATAAATTTCTACAGACTGTTCTCTTTAGACAGATTGTTGTCATAGTTTTGTTATCTACTTATCCTATAGTTTCCATAGCCTATATTGGTAGATATAAATTGTGGAAGTGATAGTATATAGTACATAATGTTTGAAAATTATTGTGCAACTTGTCTTGGAATTACATGAAGTGTTGATTTGTTCTTATGTGTACTAACCTATCTCACGAGTTCTTTTCGAGTTTTGTGTGGGTGAAGTTTTTGAGAATTGGTGAAACCGGGATATGAGAGGATTGAACAAGGTACAAAATCTCAAGCTTGAGGATGCCCAATGCACCCCAAGTAAATATTTCAAGAATTCTTGAGTATCTAAGCTTGGGGATGCTACGCATTCCACCTCTCTTCATCAACAATTATCGGTTAGCCTATGATGAGCCTAAATTTTTATTCGTTCACATGATGCGTGCTATTATTGGAGTGCATTTATTATTTTGTTTTGCTGTTTGAATAAAATCATTGGATCTGAAATTCTTCAATCAGAGAGTCCTCACATAGTTATTGGCTACTCATTGATCTTCACTTATATCGTTTTGGAGTAGTTTGTCATTTACACTCGTGCTTCACTTATATCCGATGGGTAAATGGTTGAATAAATGGAATATAATAATTCTGAAATTAAAAATGCTTCATATACTTATCCCATGGGGAGTAATGACTTCACACATAATAGGTATAGGTGTACAAGTGTCAGGACCCCGATCCTAAGCCATAAGAATCCAGCCTGTAACACATCACATCACTTTGCGGTCTCAGGCACGGTTATCACCACGGCTGCCACCTTACCTGGGCCAGGACCATTTGCATCTTTTGACTCACGTATGTGAATGGGTCGCTAGCATTCAAATGTCAAAGAACCTAGGCCAACATGACTAGTCGTAGAACCCAAGTGGTACATCCGTACATGGACATACATATGTAACCTAGCAATGCAGGTGTCGATATCTAGCGTGTGGAGATGATTCATAGCAATCTACAAGGAATCCATTACGCCGTGGGACATAAATGTCATCACTGCACGTAGATGAGTCGTAGAAAGCTACAGGGACTCCATTGCACTGCGAGACATTTCCCCGAAGGGACAGAGACAACAGCACAGAAGGATACATGTCGGTCAATTAATGTGTCCGGAGCAGTAGCAAGCTACCAAGGCTTGGTGGAAGCACAAAGAGGCATTTCCCTATAAAGAGTACTACTAAAGTCACACAACTAGGTGTCAAATCCCATACATACCATTGCACGTCACACGTACGCACGACATGCCCGATATGCATAGATACAACTATGGCATCACAACATAACCATACAACATTACAACATTTATTTAGAAGGCTCGGAAGAG
This sequence comes from Hordeum marinum, assembly GCA_022496015.1. NCBI lineage: Eukaryota > Viridiplantae > Streptophyta > Magnoliopsida > Poales > Poaceae > Hordeum > Hordeum marinum. Next base: position 67,838,163 of record CM039673.1, read on the forward strand.
CCAATATAATAAGATGTTACAAACAGGGGTCACAAGACCCAACATTCAGAGCATTTAAACAACCAAGCGAAAGTTAAACATGTCTAGATACAGACATCTACAAAAGTGGCTGGAGGAGCCTGAAAAGCTATAACGACCCTACCAAAGGAACCAGACCTCTGACTCGGATTCCCAAGCTAATCCGGTCAACATCGAACTTCACATCTAAATACCATTAATGAGACTGACGTCTCCTCTGAAAAACATAAATTACACAAACGTGAGTACAAGGGTACTCAGCAAGACTTACATCAGAACTAACTACATATGCATTAGTATCAACGAAGGGGGTTGTGGAGTTTATTGCAGCAAGCCAGCTTTGACTCTTGGCTAACCTGTACTACGACTACAAGTGCTTTCTTAGAGGTAAGATAGTGCACACGAGTCCACATATTCACCAAATCAACACACCACTATGGATCCACTTCCGTCTCCCTACGAGAAGGCCATCCATAGCACTCACGAGTATCTTTCGTATTTTGGAAGTATCCATTTCACTTATCTATGAACCACATAAGTTCTCCAAGTAGTCCATATCCGAGGACGTGGCTATTCGAATAGATTCATAACCCTGTAGGGGTATACTTCTTCACACACGCTCTCGCCACTTATCACCATATGCACGTCATGCATCTCGGCAACCTTCAAGCGGAAGCACTGGCATGGGCATCGGTCGCGACCGTGAACCACACAAGCCCCTAGTCCAGGTTTATCGCCTATCCGAGACTTAACACACACGGAAGTCCGGCCGAAGTTTCCGCTACCGCCTCAAACGATGTGCGCAGGGTTCCCAAGCCCACCGTTCGGGTGCCACTTGGTACACCGTGCCATTGTGCCTATACCGCATCACAGCCCACCCCGTCAGGCAGTGCTATGCACGGCCGCCAACACTTTTCCTACAAACACCAGAAACTAGTTGCAACTCCTGGACAGAGGTCTAGGCGATTAATAAGCCGAGAGGGGTCGAGTTACCAGAGCCCAATGTGTGGTAGTATCTTCTCTTGGATAACATACACAAAACTCAGTTCTTAAGGACGGTCCCAATGAGACAACCCGCGATGTACTCCTACATGGCCTCTCATCGCTACCGTTATCAAATTGTGTTCACACCCTTAGCTTTCACACAGTAGGACACGAACACTGCCATTCCGATTCATATCGCCCAGATGGATCAGACCCGACACGACACGACTCTAAGCATAGCAGGCACGGTAAGTAAGCAAGGATGGATGAGTAAGCACAACAAGGCTCAAGCAGTTGCTACTCATGCTAAGTGGTTTCAACTATTTACTGTGGGAAAGATAGGTCATGCAAAGGAATGGGTTCAACTACCGAGAACATGTAACAGTTGAATCGTGATTGTCCTAATGCAATAAAAGAGAGCAGGAGCGAGAGAGTGGGTTCATATCAGTATGCCCAAGGGGGTTTGCTTGCATGGCAGTCCTGAAGATGTTACTTCTCTTCATTAGTGTCAACGTTCACATCGTCACAACCATCGTCTACCGAAAGGGAACACCACCGGTAAAACAAGAAAAGAACAGATTCAATGCAATGCAACAACCATGATGCATGATATGACAAGTTAAGGTATTAAATTGGCCTAGAGGAATAATTAGCAAAGTTAATTGAAGTGGAATTCAAACAAGTTTGAATTCCAACTCCAAATGATATTTCCTATATCGCCCAAATCATAAAATGTCCTACTTGATGATGTTAACTTGTTCAAACATGCATTATCATGCCATAAACAGATTCATTGGACTTTTCTGATCATTTTTCATATATAAATTATTTTCATCTGACTTACAGATTATTTTCTATGATTTTTAGAAGTTTTAAACATTTTCTAGAATTTCCTGATTTATTTTATTACCAGAAAATCAATTAATGCGCCATCATTATGTCAGCATGACATCAGCGGGTCAACAGCCCCGGGTCTAGGTCAAACCTGGCCGGTGGGACCTGTGTGTCATAGGCACCGAGGCTGACCCGATTTAGTTAAGTTAACTAGGGTTTAATTATGGCGCCAGGTCCCATGTGTCAGTGACTTAGGTTAAACTAATCTTATGATTAGCGCTAATTAAGCTGCCACGTCAGCCTGGCCGGGTTAACCGCCGGCGACTAAATCCCGTGGCGGTGGCTTGCCGGTGTTTCTCGGGGCGGCGCTATAGGGGGCGGCTAGCGTCGCTAAGGGCACCAGAGGGGATCCCATCCCCGCGCACATCTAGGGGAGCACGGAAGAGGTTGCGGGGTGGTCGGAGATGATGGTCACGGTGACCTTGGCGGCGGCCGGAGCTCGGGTCTGATGGCGTCTACGCTACGGTGCATGGGAAGCCCGGGCAAGGGTCTAGGCGGAACCCTGGGAGACCTAAGAGCACGACAACATGCTCGGATTTGACCGAACCGAGCTCTAGGCATGACGGCAACGTTGCCGGCGACACCAATCTCTTGGACACGGTGCAGGGTCCTAGCTACGGCATGCGCTAGACGATGAGGATAAGGGGGAATGGACTAGCAGCTCACCGCGAAGTCGTTGGCCCTGGTGGTGAGGTCGGGGTGCGCTGGAGCTAGCGAATCGATGGCGGCGGTCCTCGGCTACCGGCGATGAGGATGGGCTCGATTGTATCGTCTTGGAGCGTGGGAGCTTGAACCCGATGGTGTTACGATACCCTTCGGTGTTGTGGACCTCCTGGACTTGCTTGGGAAATGCTAGGTTCTCTGTGGCCACGAGGAACGACGATGGCGGTGACGGTATGCTCGGTTCCGAGGTGGAAGACAAGAAGGGGGAGGGCAGAGAAGGGGAGGAGCATAGATATAGAGAGAGCCAAGGGTTCACGTGGCGTCGTATAGGCGTGTCAGAGAGGGCCACACACGTAAGGAGGAGGTGGCACTGCGGCCACGACGTGCAAGCACGCAGCTGCTCGGACTGGCAGGAGCTTGAAGAAGCTCCTCGCAGGCGGGCTCTGGTGGGCTGGGCTGCTACAGGTAAGGTTTCTTTCTCTCTGTTTTATTAATTTGTTTCAGTTTTCTATTGTTTTAATTTGTTGTGATTTTATTTACAAACCAAATCATTTTTTATAAAATCTGAAACTTTTTATGGACCCTCACTGAATTATTTTAGACGCCCTTACCAAGTTTCAAATTATTTGGAGCTATGGAATTATATATAGAATTTAATAGCTCCAAAGCTAACACTTGTTGAGTTGATTCGGTAACCAAAAGTGACATGGAAAATATGTTTCACATCTGGTTGATGTTACCACATTTCTCTAGAAATGATCAACATTTTGTAGGGCCACTTTGGTTCACTGAAAATAATTTTGGTTAAAACTATTAAAATTTTATTTGTTGCTAGAGTTTTGTCCTCCCCATTTCAAAATTAAGAGGAAAATAATATGATGACATGGATGCAAATGCAACAAATTACAAGCAGTAATCTAGGGCTATGACAACTCACCCCCACTAAATAAGAATCTCGTCCCGAGATTCAGGCATAGGGTAAGAGGACAGAGGGAACACTAACTACCACAATATTCATGTTCCAAGTGCCCTTCTCGAAGATGTTGATTCATTTCATCATGTTTATCTTGACATCTTGGTATTCGGGACCTTCACTCTACAAGTCGATGAAGGAACGGAGAACTCTACAGGAATCGATCTTCATGAAGATCGGGCGACTGATGACCAATTCATAGAGTGAGATGTAGGAACGTCTCTTGAGTTGGAACACAAAACACATTCAAGAACAACGGAGAAAATTATATGAGGGAGATTCAATTGGTAGGCAACAATTCCATGCTTAGAACAGATGGTGACGGGGTTTCAAGGTAGCGTGGAGTTAGTTGTCCTTATACCATAACGGGTACCTTAGAGAAGGTGACTCTTAGGATTATCCCTTAAGTGGAAAAGAGAATTACTTTTGATACAGAGATCATTGAAACTCTTCATACCAACCTAAGGCAATTCACAAGTGATCGTTGGAAGGAATTCAAAGAATGGCATACTCAGATCGGAGGGAAACTAGAGTTATAAAACAACTCGGCAACGGAAGGCACATTCCAATTAATACCGAGAGTATAACCCAGTGTCTGAGCATGCTCTCAAGAACTTGAGCATCTCCATATTCATCAAAGTTTTACCAGCATCCATGCCAAGGATTCTGGTAACACATCATACTACAGTGATGAATAACAACGGAGGATGCAGATGCAAAGGAAGACATCACTTTCTCAGATTTCGCCTTAGCTATGGCAAGGAAACGAAATCTGGATGATCGACCGAGAGACATTTAGCACTCTGCTTCTAATGTTCTCCTTGATGAAATAGCGTAACCCAATTATAGGTAACGTTTGGTATCTAGAACATCAAGTAAGGTTGGACTTCGGAATCTCAAAGGGTCCATGAAGAACAACTTCTAAAATAAGTCATACAAAGTCCTCATGGGGAAGTGGCTAAGGTTGCTGATATAAGATATTATAGTAATAGGTCTTCCAGCAGGTGTGTTAGCCACAACATCACCTTGCCGGTTACAGCAAGACCAATATTATAATTCTTGGGAAATGTTCCAACCATCATATTTGCCTGAGATTCAGATATGGTTGGTGTCAGGATATTCTAGACTCAGCATGTCTGAAAGTGAAAGGTTGCAACACAAATCTAAGAGATGACATTGCAAGATTCTCAGGAAATGAACTACGGGCGTCAACTCCAAAACATGAGCTGAATTGCAAGACACATGTGAACACACTATCCAAGACAATTGTGACCACATAGAAATCTTACAACAAAACACTACCGAGTTCTGGATGGAAGCATCATTGGGGTAACAAAGTCTTGTGTACGTCCGCCTGAGCTCTTCAGGATAACACTTAACTTCTTTTCCTTAACAAGACAAACAGTGGCTTGATGTGCTAGGAAATTCATACGGAATGGAGGTAGCAAGCCTATAATGCCATAGAATACTTCGCACATGCATGATTGACTTGGGATGATTCCAAAGGAGAAAAAATAACTTCTCCCGAAGTCACGGCGGCAACTTGCACCAAATTCACGTGAACTTTGAGTAAGTCACTTCTTACATCAAACATATACCTCATGTACATGACACGAAGATATTGCCTACAAGTTTCCAACACCAGCTTAATGTCCATCATGAGTCATAGGATAGACAAGAATGTTGTCGATGAGATCAACAACAATTCATCGAGGTATCCAAATGGATGGCATTCCACAGCTATCAGAACAAGGTGATAGCATTGGTCAGACCAAAAGATATAACGGTGTATGCTCGAGGATACATCCACGAGTAAAACAACATTAGGAAGATCTTTGGTCCTGATTTTGATTTGATGATAGCCCATACTCAAATCAAAGGTTGAACAAGACAAGAGGTGCAACAATTGATCACAAGGATTAATTGATGAAGATATCATCATTCTTCGACACCCACACAAGATATCCCTTTGGAAATAACTAAGTCAGGCAAAGCTTTTATCTTCCAACTCTCCAAGTTGTTGTTTAGCTTAACCAACTAGTTCGGGGGTATCCAACACACATTCTTGGAGAAGTGATGGTTTATAGAAAAACCATCTTGATCACGAACTCAACATAACGGTCAAGGAACACCCTGGTAATACTTCCGAGAAGATATTTAGAAAATCACGATCCACCGATATGTTATCACGCTCGAAAACAATCCTGCTTTTCAAGGCAACATGATACGATCAACAGAGCAAAGGATTGACACAATGCTAACTCATTGATCGAAAAGTGCACCATGGAAAATGGACTAGGTAGCACGATCAGTCTTAGTATGACAATTCAATGACCATCACACCAAGAGTGAGATTATTGTCCATTTACTACCAAGCAACAAAGTTGCTAGGAGTATTGATTATGCACATCACGATTCATTTGTCGGTGTTCTGGTTACAGACAACACAAAGACCGGGGAACGAATGATGATGGCACGAAGTATCACTACATCAAGATTTCATAAGAGGAAGTGTGGTTCTCATGATAATCTTGACATGAAGAGGGTAATACCTCAAGGTAGAACAGAGCAAAAGCTGAATTGGCATTTTGATCTGCGGAATACAACTGCTTTGACCCAATCCAAGAATGGACGAGGTACGGGAGTTTGCTTCTCCTAGTCATTCTGAAATAGAATGGCTTGACAGACCACAAGAATAGTCAACATCGATAACACAATGCATAACATACTCTTGACTATCCATTGATAGATAAAGGTCAGAATACAATTGAAGAAGGACAACTCAAGAGCACCTAATTTTTCCTGAGTCATAGATACATGGATTGAATATGTCAAACGGAGTTCAACATGTTTCTTCCAGATAATCCATGCAGAAATGTAGGACAGACAGAGTCACAACTATGGGATGGAGAACTCATCAAGAGTACTCATGTTGTGACCTTTTGTTCACGAGGAATTGCTGCCATGATGGTTCATGGTATTGGAAGAATGATATACCACGGACCTTGAGGACTATAACAAGGTTACTAAGCATCCTAAAGGAACGAGCAAATACTATCAACGGGAGTGAGTAGAATGATCCTCGGGTTCAGGAACCTAGAAACAGAATACCTATTGACTAAGTAGCATCACATCATGCTTTTGATGACGATGTCCAGAATTTTCACACTCGGAACAGAAGACACAACTAAATTGTTGGGTGGTTCACTAAAACAACATGGTTTCCTAACACTTCATCAAACACGTCGAGGTAATGGAGTACCCCAATACATAAATTGGTGTGCTTTGTCTGACCTGAAAAACATTGACTCAAGATGAAAGAGTTTTGCAATTGCATCAGATAATTTTAGAAACCTTGGCTAACTCGGACAGCATAACGGCTGTACGACATGGAATATGAGGCAACCTGCACAAGAAAACTGACAACATGACAATGAATTCTTATAGAGACATCGATCCAGAAAGACAACATCTTTCCTATAGGTCTCTAGCATAGTAACTCGTCACCCTAATAGATAGATGACAAGGCCTAGTTCTTAATCCCCATAGAAAAGAAGAGGGTGACTCGGAATTTCAATGACACAAGGAAAGGAGTAAAAAGAGCCTTACATTCCCTTCCACAATCAATTCCCTTATATAACTAAAGCAGTTCTAGACTTGACATCGACCAATTTGGCTTGGTAATCCTACAGGAAGTCAAGCTCTGATACCAAAGTTGTCGAGACCCCGATCCTAAGCCATAAGAATCCAGCCTGTAACTCATCACATCACTTTGCGGTCTCACGCACGGTTATCACCACAGCTGCCACCTTACCTGGGTTGGGACCATTTGCGTCTTTTGACTCACGTATGTGAATGTGTCGCTAGCATTCAACTGTCAAAGAACTCGGGCCGACATGACTAGTCGTAGAACCCAAGTGACACATCGTACAGGGACAGACATACGTAACCCAGCAATGTAGGTGTCGATCTCTAACGTGTGTAGACGAGTCATAGCAAGCTACAAGGAACCATTGCGCCGTGGGACATAAATGTCATCACTGCACGTAGACGAGTCGTAGCAGGCTACACGGACTCCATTACACTATGAGACATTTCCCCGAAGGGACAGACACAACAACAAAGAAGGATACATGTCGGCCAATCAATGTGTCCGGAGCAGTAGCAAGCTGCCAAGGCTCAGTGAAAGCACAAAGAGGCATTTCCCCGTAGAGAGTACTACTAAAGGCACATAACTAGGTGTCAAATCCCATACATACCGTTGCATATCACACATACGCACGACATGCCCGATATGCATAGATACAACTATGGCATCACAACATAACCATACAACATTACAACATTTATTTCGAAGGCTCGGAAGAGCCAATACAATAAGATGTTAAAAACAGGGGTCACTAGAACCAACATTCAGAGCATTCAAACAAGCAAGCGAAAGTTAAACATGTCTAGGTACAGACATCTACAAAAGTGGCTGGAGGACCCTGAAAAGCTACAACGACCCTACCAAAGGAACTAGACCTCTGTCTGGGATTCCTAAGCTAATCCGGTCAACATCGAACTTCACGTCATAAATACCATTAATGATACTGATGTCTCCTCTGCAAAAACATAAATTAAGCAAACGTGAGTACAAGGGTACTCAGCAAGACTTACATCAGAACTAACTACATATGCATCAGTATCAATGAAGGGGGTTGAGGAGTTTATTGCAGCAAGCCAGCTTTGACTCTTGGCTAACCTGTACTATGACTACAAGTGCTTTCTTAGAGGTAAGATAGCGCACACGAGTCCACATATTCACCAAATCAACACACCACTATGGATCCACTTCCGTCTCCCTACGAGAAGGCCATCCATAGCACTCACGAGTATCTTTCGTATTTTAGAAGTATCCATTTCACTTATCTATGAACCACATAAGTTCTCCAAGTAGTCCATATCCGAGGACGTGGCTATACGAATAGATTCATAACCCTGCAGGGGTATACTTCTTCACACACGCTCTCGCCACTTATCACCATATGCACATCATGCATCTCGGCAACCTTCAAGCGGAAGCACTGGCATGGGCGTCGGTCGCGACCGCCAACCACACAAGACCCTAGTCCAGGTTTATCGCCTATTTGAGACATAACCCACACGGAAGTCCGGCCGAAGTTTCCGCTACCGCCTCAAACGATGTGCGCAGGGTTCCCAAGCCCATCGTTCGGGCGCCACTTGGTACACCATGCCATTGTGCCTATACCGCATCACAGCCCACCCCGTCAGGCAGTGCTATGCACGGCCGCCAAGACTTTTTCTACAAACACCAGAAACTAGTTGCAACTCCTGGACAGAGGTCTAGGCGATTAATAAGCCAAGAGGGGTCGAGTTACCAGAGCCCAATGTGTGGTAGTATCTTCTCTTGGATAACATACACAAAACTCAGTTCTTAAGGACGGTCCCAATGAGACAACCCGCCATGTACTCCTACATGGCCTCTCATCGCTACCTTTATCAAATTGTGTTCACACCCTTAGCTTTCACACAGTAGGACACGAACACTGCCATTCCGATTCATATCGCCCAGATGGATCAGATCCGACACAACACGACTCTAAGCATAGCAGGCACAGTAAGTAAGCAAGCATGGATGAGTAAGCACAACAAGGCTCAAGAAGTTGCTACTCATGCTAAGTGGTTTCAACTATTTACTGTGGGAAAGACAGGTCATGCAAAGGAATGGGTTCAACTACCGAGAACATGTAACAGTTGAATCGTGATTGTCCTAATGCAATAAAAGAGAGCAGGAGCGAGAGAGTGGGTTCATATCAGTATGCCCAAGGGGGTTTACTTGCCTGGCAGTCCTGAAGATGTTACTTCTCTTCATTAGTGTTAACATTCACATCGTCACAACCATCGTCTACCGAAAGGGAACACCACCGGTAAAACAAGAAAAGAACACATTCAATGCAATGCAACAACCATGATGCATGATATGACTAGTTAAGGTCCTGAATTGGCCTAGAGGAATAATTAGCCAAGTTAATTGAAGTGGAATTCAAACAAGTTTGAATTCCAACTCCAAATGATATTTCCTATATTGCCCTAATCATAGAATGTCCTAGTTGGTGATGTTAACTTGTTCAAACATGCATGATCATGGCATAAACAGATTCATTGGATTTTTCTGATCATTTTTCATATATAAATTATTTTCATGTGACTTAAAGATTACTTTCTATGATTTTTAGAAGTTTTAAACATTTTCTGGAATTTGCTGATTTATTTTATTACCAGAAAATCAATTAATACGCCATCATTATGTTAGCATGACATCAGCGGGTCAACAGCCCCGGGTCCAGGTCAAACCTGGCCGGTGGGACCCGTGTGTCATGGGCACTGAGGCTGACCCGATTTAGTTAAGTTAACCAGGGTTTAATTATGGTGCCAGGGCCCATGTGTCAGTGACTTAGGTTAATCTAATCCTGTGATTAGCACTAATTAAGCTGCCATGTCAGCCTGGCCGGGTTAACACCGGCGACCAAATCCCACGGCGGTGGCTCGCCAGCGTTTCTTAGGGTGGCACTACACGGGGCGGCTAGCGGCGCTAAGGGCACTAGAGGGGAGCCCATCCCCGCGCACATCTAGGGGAGCACGCAGCAAGTTGCGGGGTGGCCGGAGATGATGGTCACGACTACCTTAGACGGCGGCTGGAGCTCGGGTCTGACGGCGTCGACGCTACGGTGCACGGGACGGCCGGGTAAGTGTCTAGGCGGAACCCTGGGAGACCCAGGAGCACGACAACATGCTCGGATTTGACCGAACCAAGCTCTAGGAATGACGACTATGTTGCCGTTGACACCAATCTCTCAGGCATGGCGTAGGGTCCTAGCTATGGCACGTGCTAGACGATGAGGACAAGGGGGAATGGACTAGCAGCTCGCCGCGAAGTCATTGGCCCTGGTGGTGAGGTCGGGGTGCGCTGGAGGTAGCGAATCGATGGCAGAGGTCCTCGGCTACCAGCGACGAGGATGGGCTCGATTGCATCGTCTTGGAGCGTGGGAGCTCGAACCCGATGGTGTTATGATCCCCTTCGGTGTTGCAAACCTCCTGGACTTGCTTGCGAAATGCTAGGTGCTCCATGGCCATGAGGAACGACGACGGCGGCGACGGTACGCTCGGTTCCGAGGTGGAAGACGAAAGGGAGGAGGGCAGAGAAGGGGAGGAGCATAGGGAGAGAGGGAGAGAGCCAAGGGTTCACGTGGCGTCGTCTAGGCGCGTCAGAGAGGGCCATGCAGGCAAGGAGGAGGTGGCACCGCGGCCACGGCGTGCGAGCACGCAGCTGCTCCGACTGGCAGGAGCTTGAAGAAGCTCCTCGCAGGTAGGCTCTGGTGGGCTGGGCTGCTACAGGTAAGGTTTCATTCTCTCTGTTTTTTAATTTGTTTCAGTTTTTTAATGGTTTAATTTGTTTTGATTTTATTTACAAACCAAATCATTTTTATAAAATCTGAAACTTTTTATGGACCCTCACTGAATTATTTTAGAGGCCCTTACCAAGTTTCAAATTATTTGGAGCTATGGAATTATATATAGAATTTAATAGATTCAAAGCAAACACTTGTTGAGTTGATTTAGTAACCAAAAGTGACATGGAAAATATGTTTCACATCTGGTTGATGTTACCACTTTTCTCCAGAAATGATCAACATTTTGTAGGGCCACTTTGGTTCACTGAAAATAATTTTGGTTAAAACTATTTGAATTTTATTTGTTGCTAGGGTTTGGTCCTCCCCATTTCAAAATTAAGAGGAAAATAATATGATGACATGGATGCAAATGCAACTAATTACAAGCGATAATCTAGGGCTGTGACATAAAGTTTATTCAAAGATAGCAAACACCACATTGGTCACTTGAAGAATTCATGAAAGAATATTGAAGGAAGAGAGAGTTCACATATAAATAAATATACTATCTTGGGCATCTTCTATGATTGTGATCCCCATTAATTATTTTAAAACTTGAGAAAATTAGTTGAAGTTGGACAAGGAAGACAATGTAATGAGTTATGCTTGGGTATATTTGTATAGAAGTTATAATTTTATGGATCCTCCAACATGTGGTGCTTGCTTCCACCTCATACTAGCCAAAACTTCTGCACCAAGTAGAAATACTACTTGTGCATCCAAACACCCTCAACCCCAAAGTTGTTCCATATGAGTCCAACATACCTACCTATATGCGGTATTTACCTGTCGTTCCAAGTAAATTTGCATGTGCCAAACTCTAAACCTTCAAATAATATTCTGTTTTGTATGCCCGAATCGCTCATATAGTAACTAGGGGTTGTCAGTATATTCCATGCTAGGTGGGTTATTCTCACGATATGTGTTGGTTCACTATCATTCACGAGAAAGTGGCTGGTAATAGGGATTCCCAGTCCCGTAATCAAAGAAAAAATGCAAATAATTAAACAAAACTCCCCCAGGAATGTTGTTGGTATGGAAGGTACCCATGGATTTGGCTCGCCGTGGAGTGCGATTGATTGGTGGAGGGGGAGTAAAAACTTTACCATTCTATTTGGGAACTGCCTATAATGTATCTAGCATGGAAGATACCGAGATCTCTCAGTTTCTATGGTGACAACAAAGCATACCTCTCAAAATTATTATTCATATCTGTTTTAAAAGCTCGAGCTCTGGCACATATGCGAATCCCTTCTTCCCTCTGCGAAGGGCCTATCTTTTACTTTCATGTATTCACTTTTATGCAAGAGTCAATAGTATTCCTTTCTAGTTCAACCTCAATTATTCTTTAGTTGGCAAACATCATGTGGTGGGGAAACATCCAAGCATATATGACCATTCAAATATATTTGATCATGAATTATTATTGTTGACAATTATCTATATGATAAATAAGTTGGGAGGCGAAACATGAAGCCCCCATCTTTCTCTGTGTTTGATGAATGCTATTTTTTTTGAAAATTGCTTTGAGTGTTAGCAATCATGGAAGACTATATGATAGTTGAGTATGTGAAATTTGCTAAATCAAAGCTCTTAGATAGACCCTTCCTGAAAATTAGATGAATTGCAATTGCTTGGTGACTGAAATCATAGTTCGTTAGTCTATACTTTAACATGTGGATAGCTTGTTATTTCATCATGTGAAGGTTTATGAGATGAGCTACTGCTTATGATATATAATGATGATAGAAAAAGTGTTTGGAATTATCATTGATCAAACTTGTGCACTTGCTAGCATTCACACTTCAGAAATTATTTCTTTTACAATTTACCTACTCAAGGACGAGCAGGTATTAAACTTGGGGATGCTGATACGTCTCCAACGTATCTATAATTTATGAAGTATTCATGCCATGTTTACAATAATTCTATATGATTTTGGTATGATTTTATTAGAACTAACCCGGACTAACGTTGTTTTCAACAGAACTACCATGGTGTCGTTTTTTGTGTAGATATAAAAGTTCTCGGAATGGGTTGAAAATTTAGTATGATTTTTTTGGACCAGAAGAGAACCCCGAAGCATTGGAGTTGGGCTGGAAGAGCCACGAGGAGTTCACAAGCCTGCCAGGAGCAGCCACCCCTTGGCCGCGCCTAGCGAGTTTGTCACCACCTCATGGCCCCCCTTGACGTGAGATCGACGCCAAAAATTCCTATAAATATAGAAACCTCCGAAAATAAACCTAGATCGGTAGTTCCGCCGCTGCAAACCTCCAGAGCCATGAAAAACCAATCTTGGCCCTCTCCAGCACCCTACCGGAGTGGGTCACCATTAGCGGAGGCCATCTTCACCATCACCGGAGGGGCCATCAACACCATGGAGGCCAAGGACCATAGGGAGAACCTCTCCCCACCAAGGGGGGAGGACATGGAGGAGGAAGCACACGGGGTACACCTTCTCCCCCTCTCTCCCGATGGTGTCGGGGTGCCACCGGGGGAACCATCGCCGCGGTGATCGTCTTCATCAACATCACCTTCTTCATCACCATCCTCATCTCCTTGTAGCGGTCCACTCTCCCGCACCCTGCTGTAATCCTCTACTTGAACATGGTGCTTTATGCCACATATTATGATCCAATGATGTGTTGCCATCCTATGATGTTTTGAGTAGATTCCTTTTGTCCTTTGGGTTAATTGATGATCCAGATTGGTTTGAGTTATATGTTTATTTTGGTGTTGTCCTATTGTGCCTTTCGTGTCGCGCACATGTGAAGGATTCCCGTTGTAGGGTGTTGCAATACGTTCATGATTCGCTTATAGTAGGTTGCTTGAGTGACAGAAGCATAAACCCGAGTAAGGGGGTGTTGCGTATGGGATAAAGGGGACTTGATGCATTAATGCTATGGTTTGGTTTTACCTTAATGATATTTACTAGTTGCGGATGCTTGCTAGAGTTCCAATCATAAGTGCATATGATCCAAGTAGATAAAGTATGTTATCTTATGCCTCTCACTTATATAAAATTGCAATAATGATTACCGGTCTAGTTATCGATTGCCTGTGGAAAATTACTAACAACATATAAGTCATTGAACTAATGTTTCCACCAAGTATATTTCAGGAAAATTTCAATGATAGGGATGGCAAAAGGATTGTGGAGATTGTGGAATTACCCCACGATGCAAGGAAATAGGTTATCCAAGCTTCAAGAAAGAGGACTCTACATTTTACATTTGTGAGAAATCACTTTGAGTCCATAGGAAAGCCAATACTATTAAAAGGGGGTAAGGTTTTGTTGGTGAACAAAATGCTCATACATGCACAAGTGATAGTCACCAAAAACATCCACAAGCTCTCCCACCAAAGTCTATATATAGCCAAACATTCAAAATATGTGCAACCAACATCCCTATCCCAGTGCCACCGATTCCAGAACCTAGACAGACTCAGCCAAACCCTATCCACATCGGTGCAACCGATTCCCTACCGGTACCACCGAGTTTAGGTTGCCAACTTTATTTTATGCAAACTCACATTTTCGGTCCCACCGAGAATGTTGGGTCAGCGTCACCGAGATTGGAAATCTTACTGTTGGTCACCTTATCGGTGCAACAAAGATTCGTATATCAGTCCCTTCAAGATTCAAAAGTTGCCACCTTTTGGTCACTTCGGTACCATCGAGATTAACACATCGTTGTCACCGAGTCGTTCATTTTGTGTGTAACGGTTGGACTTTTGGGGATGCCTATATATACCCCTTCACCACCGCCTACACGAAAGAGAAGCACTCAGGACTATTCCATACCTATCCTATCAGATTTTCTGAGGGAGAACCACCTACCCTTGTGTTGAGATCAAGATCTTCCACTCCAACCATATGGATCTTGATTTCTAGCCTCCCCAAGTTGCTTTCCACCAATCCCATCTCTTCCACCAAACCAAATTTGTGAGAGAGTGATTGTGTGTTGAGGAGTCGATCATCTTGAAGCACAAGAGCAAGGAGTTCATCGTCATTACCGAGCCTATTACCTTTTGCAGGGTGGTGCCTCCTAGATTGGTTAGGTGTCGCTTGGAAGCCTCCTACTTTGTATAGTGGAGTGAACCAAGAAGTTTGTAAGGGCAAGGAGATCGCCTACTTCGTGAAGATCTACCCATAGTAAGGCTAGTCCTTCGTGGGTGGAAGCCATATGGAATAGTCAAGGTTGCTACTTCATGGACCCTTATGGGTGGAGCCCTCCGTCGACTCTCGCGACCGTTACCCTTCGTGGGTTGAAGACTCCATAAACGTGTATGTACAATAGCGCCACCTATCGGAACCACGGGAAAAATTATCGTGTCTACAATTGTGTTTGATCTTCCTACCTTATCCCTTTTAGTCATGCTTGTTGTTACTTTCCGCTGCTATACTCTTAGACTTGCGTGTATAGGGTGAAATTGACTTACCATGAATGCTAAAACTGCTAACACTAAAATTTGGTAAAAGGCAAAACCTTTATTTGGTCATGTTGTCTAATCCCCCCCCCTGCTGCTCTAGACCTACTTTCGATCCTACAGGTGGTATTAGAGCTTTGGTCTCCATTGCATTGGTTTCACAACCTAGGTGAAGTATGGCATCTAGTGAGGGAAATTATCACCGTAAAGGTCCGTACTTTGATGGCACAAATTTTGCTAGTTGGAAGCACAAAATGAAAATGCATTTCCTTGGTCATAATCCTTCCATTTGGGCTGTTGTTTGTGTTGTCTTACAAGGTAAATTCTTTGCGGAAGGAAAGGAACCCGATCGTGAAGCGACTACGGATGAATTGAAGATGTTGCAACTCAATGCTCAAGCATGTGACATTCTCTTCAACTGCCTATGCCCTGAAGAATTCAACAAAATCATCCATCTTGAACACGCAAAAGAGATTTGGGATACTTTGGTTCATATGCATGAAGGAACTGAGTCTGTGAGAGAATCCAAGTTATATGTTCTTCAAGGTCATCTTGATAATTTCAAGATGAGGATGGTGAAGGAGTCGCTGAGATGTACTCTAGGCTAGCTCTCATCACCAATGAGATTGTCGGCTTAGGAAGAAAAGAAATGACAGACAAATTCATCATCAAGAAGATACTTCGAGCTTTGGATGATCGATATGACACTGTTTGCACATTGATCCAAATGATGCCCAACTACAAAGATCTCAAACCAACGGAAGTGATTGGTAGAATTGTTGCTCATGAGATGACACTCAAAGACAAGGAAGAGCTTCACCACAAGTCTAACAGTGCTTACAAAGCCACAAGTGATGCTCCCGCTACCTCAAGCAGCAACCTTGTCACAAATGAAGAGATAAGCCTCATGGTCAAGAAATTCAACAAGTTCTACAAGAATATAAGCAAAGATCGTAGATCCAACTCAAGACATGAAGAGAAGCATTCGTCAAGTCGTGGCCGAAACTTCTACAATTGTGGGAAGCCCGGCACAACTCCAATGAGTGCACAGCTCCTTACGAACGAAGAGAAGAGTCACCAAGAAGACGAAGCTCAAGAGATGAATGACCTCGAAGAGAGAGAAGGAGTAGAGATGATCATTATGAATGAAGACCCTTAAGGATAAGTCGGGACTCGGAGAAGAAGGACAAGCACACCAAGAGCTACTCAAGGAGTAAACATCAAGCTCATGTTGGTGAATGGGTTTCCGGCTTCGACTCCGACAATCACTCCGAGAGAAGCTATCATTCCCACTCCGACAATAGTCAAGATGAAGGTGTTGCCGGAATTACACTAGTGACAACCAACTCCTATGATCTATTTGATTCACCAAATGAAGGGAGTGGAAGTTGCTTCATGGCTAAAGGCCCCACAGTATCACACCCAGAATATCTTGATTTCGATAGTGATGAAGATGATTTGCTTTATGATAATGACTTGCTATGTGATAAAACTAGTGATGTTGATCAAAATGAACTTCATAATTCTCATGCTAGTCAAGATAGGTCAATTGACGATGATAAGATGAAAATAGAAGAACTAACTACAGAACTTAACACTCTTAAGTTAGCTCATGAATCTACTCTTGAAGATCATAGAGAGCTTGTAAGAACTCATGAGAAGCTACACTTCGAGAAGCTCAATTTGGAGCAAGAACATGAATTTCTAAAAGCTATCAATGATGATCTCCGAAATAAGACTTCATCTTATCTTGCCAAACGACTACTCTTGTCTACATTCATGCCACAAGTTATATCTAAGCAAGCTAGTAAGAAAGGCAGGAAAGGTTCTTCATCTAGTAGCAACAATAAAAATGCTAAACCCAATGATGTTGCTCCTATTAGTTCTATTGATTCCACTAATGATGATTCTCTAAGCCAAGTTACACTTGAGAAAGAAAAAAATTTATTGAAAGGAATTATAGAGAAAGTTTTCTACAAGAGTCTTGCCAGGTGCAAACATTTTGAGGAGATTGTACGCAAGCATGGAGGATACCGGAAGAATCGTGGTGTTGTCTACTTCAATGCTAATGGAGTTGAATGGGAAGAAGGTCAATATCCCGAGCCCAAGTTTGTTCCTCAAAAGGAGAAGTATGAAAATACTCTTCCCAAGGGGACAAACACTCAAGATGACCTTCCACCAAAAGACCACAAGCTCAAGGGAAAGAACAAGCTTCAAGAGGACATTGACTCATATGAAGATGAATCCCAAGCTTTGGTGAAGTGGGTTCCCAATGCTACTACAAGCTAAACTTCTACAAGTGCTACTTCAACACTAAGGATCCCCATCAACTTGATGTGGGTCCCCAAGAAGAAGAACTAGAAAGTTCTTGAGGGGTGACTCCGCTAATGAAA
This sequence comes from Hordeum marinum, assembly GCA_022496015.1. Classification (NCBI taxonomy): domain Eukaryota; kingdom Viridiplantae; phylum Streptophyta; class Magnoliopsida; order Poales; family Poaceae; genus Hordeum; species Hordeum marinum. The sequence goes on from CM039673.1 coordinate 67,855,973, forward strand.
TTCACTCACATTCATTATTGGCAAGATCTATTTGCAATCAACATCAACCCTATGCAATAGTTCAAGGAGTCACACATTCCCTCAAAGGTAAGCAAGGGACAAGGTAATCAACATATCAATGGACATCATCACACATGCTTTGCACTCCATGTCCATAGATATCATTGTATTTGTCTCTTGTGTGTTGGGACTAACCCATGTAGGTGAAAAGAGTAAGTAAACAACAAGGATGCTCCCAACTCTTGGTGATCTTCATCAACTTTGAGCATCCACCACTACCTCACCAACATGAAGTCTTCATCGACAAAACCCAAGGTTAGTTTATCCCTCTTATGGGGGGATTTCACATCAAGGGGGAGCTTTACTCTAAGACTTGAGTCAAAGCATCTCTTAGTATGTGACAACATTAAATGCTTTATGTAAAAGTGGTAACCCCACTTGTGCTTAAACGATGAGTATGACCTATGATCAAGTACTCTTACTTGGCTCCTAAGTCAAATACTCATATATAGATGACTTCGTCATTGCCAAAGTGCTTGTTAGATACTATTATGTTTGTGCATGTTTGCCATGATTTCATTTGACATCTTATTTTGTGAGCATGTTTGTCTGCATTTATTTTCTCATTCGAGGACATCCAATTGTTACTATTTGGTCTTTGATTTATCTTTCGCCAATTGGATGGACAAGAATGCCCAGGACCACTCTTTAGCTATCTATGCTTTCTCACCTCATAATCTATTCATGTTGCATCACAAAATTTGAACAAGTGTTTTTCGATCCCTCTGCGTGTGGAGCACTCGGAATTCCGTATCGTCAAGGAATGACCATTAAAACCTCCCAAGTGCATCTCGGTGGAACCAACCCCACAATATAGGTGTCATCGAATGCCTAGGGTTGATCTAGTTTTCAATCTTGGTACCACCGATTCCATCTTCTCGGTTACACCAAGTTTCCCTATCAACTGACAGTTGAAGAACTCGGTGAGACCGAAAAGTTAGAATTGGTGTCACCAACAGTGGTGGGTATAAATACTGTGGACCCCAACACTTTGAATTTCATCCTCAAACCATCGCGCCTCAGAACCCTAAGTTGCCCCTTTCGATACCCCTAGTCGTCGCCCTTGTCTCCCTGCGCTCCTCCGCCGCTGGGAATCGTCGCCGTCGACAAAATCCTCTCCATCGTCACCGCCGTAGCGGGTCCGTCGCCAAGTTAGGGTACAGATTCGACCTCCTTTACGCTCCTCGTCCGATTCTTGCTCATTGGATTTGATTTTATCTATAAGCCACCCATTGCACATATTCCTATCCACGAGAAACTCCTATAGTCTAGCGAATGTATGATTTTCTAGGGTTTGTCTTCCGCCCGATGGAACTCGGTGGAACCAAAGCAAACAAATCGGTCTCACCGATTTGTCCTTCTGTGTTGCTGAGAACTATCTTGGTGGAAGCAAGTACTTCTTTTCGGTCTCACCGAAAAGAGTGCCAAGGTTCTGTTAAGAGGGATAGTCAGTCTCGGTAGCACCGAAAATTTGGCTTCGGTTGTACCAATATTGATTTGAAAAAATGCAAAACTTTGGAAATCTATTGTTCAAACTTTCAAAATACTCATCTTCTACTCTTCTATACTCTCTTCACAGGGTCAGTATGTCAGATGCTGAGGACAGTTAGACTTTTGCCAGAGCGGGGTGTTGACATGAGTTCAGGCACAAGCCCAGAGTCTAGTTCATTTTCAGATCCAGGCACCCCCAGCTCCCATGGCTTGCCCAAGGCTGCTACTAGGGCTAGAAAGAAGCTGAATTCAGATGAGGAGGATTCAGAATTTTTCCCTAAGGAGATTCTTGCCAAGAAGCAAGAAAAGGCTGCTAAGAAGTCTTCTACTGAAGCCACTTCTTCCAGGAGAGTTGTCAGGAAGATCTATGCTAGCTCTGAAACTATCAAAGCACATGAGAGTGCTAGGGACACAATGACTATTGATCCCCCAAGGAAGTCTATGCCTAATAAGGCAGGGGAGAAGAGAGACAGAAAGAGGATTATTCATGTGATTGGCAGGCCTACATCCATGTATGAAGATCCAGAGGAGGCTGTTGGTGCTGCTGCTGAGGAAGAGGAGGAAGAACATGTTGAGAAGGCTCCTCCCAAGAAGAAGGCCAAGAAGCTTAAGGCTGATGCTATGCCAAAGTTAGGTACATACAAGAGCACCAAATCCAAGAAGGCTGCTACTGAAAAGCCTAAGAGGACATCTAGGAAGATTCCTTCTTCTGAAAAGAATAAGGGAACTGCTTCCAGAGTTGAAGATGATGATGATGACTTGACAACCTTGATGAAGCTCAGGCCACATCTTCCAGTACATGATGTCACCCACCTAGTTGCTGAAGATATGAAGAACAGGAAAGACTCAGGTTTGAGGGCATGGTGAAAGCACAACATGCTCCCTTGGTGGTTTTGATAATTCATGACAACATACATTGTCTCTTGGACTGATATTTTTACCTAGTGTACTTCGGATACAGTCTACAGAGAGGTTTGGCAAAAGAAGATTGTAGACATACCCCAAGATGCAAGGAAATAGGTTGGCCAAGCTTCAAGCAAAAGAACTCTACATTTTATATTTGTGAGAAATCACTTTGAGTCCATAGGAAAGCCAATACTATTAAAAGGGGGTAAGGTTTTGTTGGTGAACAATATGCTCAAACGTGCACAAGTGATAGTCACCAAAAACATCCACAAACTCTCCCACCAAAGTCTGTTCTATACCTAACACTCAAAATCGGTGCAACCAACTTTCTCATACCGGTGCCACCGATTCCAGAACCTAGACAGACTCAAGCCAAACCCTAGCCACTTCGGTGCAACCGAATCCATACCGGTGCCACTGAGTTTAGGTTGCCAACTTTTTGTTACGCAAATTCACATTTTCGGTCCCACCGAGAATGTTGGATCGGCGTCACCGAGATTGGAAATCTGACCGTTGGTCACCTTATCGGTGCAACCGAGTTTCCTATATCGATCTCACCGAGATTCAAAAGTTGCCACCTTTTTGTCACTTCGGTACCATCAAGATTAACACAACGGTGTCATCGAGTTGGTCATTTTGTGTGTAACGGTTGGATTTTTGGGGATGCCTATATATACCCCTTCACCACCACCTACTCAAAAGAGAAGCACTCAGAACTATTCCTTAGCTATCCTATTAGATTTTCTGAGAAAGAACCACCTACCTTTGTGTTGAGGTCAAGATATTCCACTCCAATCATATGGATCTTGATCTCTAGCCTCACCAAGTAGCTTTCCACCAATCCCATCTCTTCCACCATGCCAAATCTATGAGAGAGTGATTGGCTGCTGAGGAGTCTATCATCTTGAAGCACAAGAGCAAGGAGTTCATCGTCATTACCGAGCCTATTACCTTTTGGAGGGTGGTGCCTCCTAGATTGGTTAGGTGTCGCTTGGGAGCCTCCTACTTCGTGTTGTGGAGTGAACCAAGAAGTTTGTAAGGGCAAGGAGATCACCTACTTCATGAAGATCTACCCATAGTGAGGCTAGTCCTTCGTGGATGGAAGCCGTTATGGAATAGTCAAGGTTGCTACTTCGTGGACCCTTTTGGGTGGAGCCCTCCGTGGACTCTCGCGGCCATTACCCTCCGTGGGTTGAAGACTCCATAAACGTGGATGTACGATAGCGCCACCTATCGGAACCACGAGAAAAATCCATGCATCTCCAACTACGTTTGATCTACCTGTCTCAACACTTTACTTCATATGCAACGTCTTTACTTTTCGCTGCCATATTTGTTGACATGCATGTGTACGGATGTTAGACCTGCTAGCTTTGTCAAAATTGTTAAAATATGCCAGCCAATTAACTTGTGAAAGGTTAGGTTTTAAATTCCTGCTAGTAGTCTATTCAACCCCCTCTAGACACATCTCTTCTAGTGATCCCACAATTGGTATGAGAGCATTGGTCCCCATTGCTTCGGTTTAATCTCCAAGGAGGAAGATGGATGTGTCTAGTATAGGGAGTTTGAGTTGTAGAGTGCCCATTCTTGATGGAGAATATTATAGTCAAATGAAATCCATGATGCTTGAGATGTTTAATGAATTTCAATTGAGCAAATTTGTTATGCGCACCTATGAGCCTCCTATTGATCCTTTGCATCCCACACACAAAGAGGAAATTGATATGCTATGCAATCTTAGAACTTTTAATCTCATTATTAGAGCATTACCTAGAAATATGCTTAACCAAATGAAGAATTTTGCATGTGCTTACACCTTGTGGAATGATTTGGAGAAACGATATCCAAGTTATTCATTAAGTAATCTTGATGAAATTCTTCATAAAACCATTGCCTTTCACAAAATGTCGCCTAGTGATCCTAAATTTGATGCTTGTCTATTTGAGCTTAGAGACCTCATGCATGCTAAAGGAGATGTCACAACTATCAACAATATCATTATAGAGGCCCTTCGCATTCATAAACTTGAACATTGTCATGATCATCATCCTAAGGAATCTCTTGTTCTTTATGACGAGGATTTTCCACTTGATGATGACAATGTGGAACATGGCTACTATGATCAAGATGAGATGTTCGACATCGAGTATGAGAAGATTATGAAGAATCTAAGTCTCATGGCAAACTTCAAGGATTACATGTCCGGAGGAAAAGAGTGGATTCTCGATAGCAGATGTACCGATCATATGACCGGAGATAGAGAAATGTTTGAAGAGATTACACCAAACCATGGACCGCGAAGGTACGTAACGTTTGGAGACAACTCCAAGGGTAAGGTACTTGGTCTTGGTAAGGTGTCCATATCCCATGATAGTTCTATACAAAATGTTATGCTTGTTGAATCTCTTGGCTATGATCTTCTTTCCGTGTCTAGACTTGCCGACTTCGGTTTCAATGTGTTATTCACAAAAATAGATTGCCACGTGTTTCTTCAAGATAATCATAAAATGGTCTTTACCGGTATCTACAGAGGTGATCTATACATTGTCGATTTCACTAAGTGATCCAAACCTCGCACTTGTTTAATTGTTAAATCTTCTAAAGGTTGGCTTTGGCATAGAAGATTAGGACATGTTGGCATGCGTAATTTAGACAAACTTATCAAAGGTGATCATATACTTGGTGTTAAAGATGTTGTCTTTGACAAAGATAGACTTTGTAGTGCTTGTCAAGCTGCAAAGCAAGTAGGTGGAAGTCATCCTATTAAGAATATCATGACTACTAGGAGACCACTCGAGTTACTTCACATGGATCTTTTCGGTCCCAATGCATACAAGAGTCTCGGTGGAAATTCCTATGGTCTAGTTATAGTTGATGATTTTTCCAGATTTATGTGGGTATTATTTCTTGATGATAAGTCGCAGGTTCAAAAGATCTTCAAGAACTTCGCTCGCAAAGCGCAAAATCAGTTTGAAGTGAAGATCAAGAAGGTTCAGAGCGATAACGGATCGGAGTTCAAGAACACCCATGTGGATACCTTTCTTGACGAAGGTGTCTCACATGAGTTCTCGGTTACGTACACGCCTCAACAAAATGGAGTTGTTGAGAGGAAGAACCGGACACTCATTGAGATGGCAAGAACGATGCTTGACGAATACAGGACGCCAAAACACTTTTGGGCAGAAGCCGTGAAAACAGCATGTCATGCCACAAACCGACTTTACTTGCACAAGCTTCTCGATAAAACAACATATGAGCTACTCATCGGTAACAAACCCCAAGTTGGATACTTTCGGGTATTCGGCTCCAAGTGCTACATTCTTGATAAGCATCGTCGTACTAAATTTTCTCCTAAATCACATGAAGGATTCCTACTTGGTTATGGATCGAACTCTCACACTTACCATGTCTACAACAACTTCACTCGAAAGGTTGAACAAACGGTAGATGTGAACTTTGATGAATCTAATGGTTCGCAAGTCGAACAGTTGCCAAATGATGTAGGTGATAAGAACTCTTAGGAAGCTATCCTAGATTTACCCATCGGCAAGATTCGTCCCATGGAGGTGAAGGAAAGTAATTCATCAACTCAAGTGGAAGCCCCTACTTCATGACAAGGTGAACCACAACATGACATGGAGGCATCCACAAGCGGTACACGGCAAGAAGATGAAGAGGAGGAAGTGCATCATGAAGATCCACCACAACCTCCTTCACCACCACCTCAAGGGAACGACACTTTCAACAACGAAGATGAAGGAGATGGTGATGAAGAAGAAGCTCCACCAACCAACAATCTGAAGCTGACCCGAGTTCGAACACAAGTGACCAAGAACCATCCCTAAACCAAATCTTTGGTGGTATACAAATAGGGAGGATCACCCGCTCTAAAACTCGTCTAGCAAACTTCTGTGAGCATTATTATTTCATCTCTAGCATTGAGCCCTTGAAGGTAGAACAAGCTCTTGAAGACATGGATTGGGTGAACACTATGCATTAAGAGCTTCACAACTTCGAAAGGAACGAAGTGTGGACACTCGTGGAGAAGCCCGAGGATGAACACAACATCATCGGAACCAAATGAGTATTTCGGAACAAGCAAGACGAATACGGTCAAGTCGTGCGCAACAAGGCTCGCCTCGTAGCTCAAGGATATACGCAAGTCGAAGGTATGGACTACGATGAGACCTACGCCCCCGTCGCTAGACTTGAAGCTATTCGCATTCTTCTTGCTTATGCCAATCACCATGATATCATGCTTTATCAAATGGATATTAAAAGTGAATTTTTAAATGGTGAGATTGAAGAAGAGGTTTATGTTAAGCAACCACCTGGCTTTGTGAATCCTAAGAAACCTAATCATTTTTACAAGCTTCGTAAAGCTCTTTATGGTCTTAAGCAAGCCCCTCGTGCTTGGTAAAAATGTTTAACGAAGTTTCTTATCGAAAAAGGTTTTGAAATTGGTAAAATTGACGCAACCTTATTCACTAAGAGATTTAATGGTGAATTATTTGTGTGCCAAATATATATGGATGATATTATCTTTGGTTCCACTAACCCTCAATTTAGTGAAAGGTTTGGAAGGTTGATGTCCAGAAGTATGAGATGTCCATGATGTGTGAGCTGAAATTCTTTCTTGGCTTGAAAATCAAGCAATCAAAAGAAGGAACTTTCATCTCTCAGACTAAGTATACCAAGGACTTGATCAAAAAGTTTAACATGCAGGAGTGCAAAGGTATGAAAAAACCCATGCCTACTAGTGGACATGTTGATCTTACCAGAGAGGATGAGCCGGTTGATCAAAAGGTTTATCGATCTATGATTGGTTCACTGTTATATCTATGTGCATCTCGTCCCGATATTATGCTTAGTGTTTGCATGTGTGCTAGATATCAAGCTGCACTGAAAGAATGCCATCTTTTAGCTGTAAAACACATTGTGAGGTACTTGATACAAACGTCAAATTTTGGCATTTGGTATCCCAAGGGATCTTCTTTTGACCTTGTTGGCTATTCTGATTCGGACTATGCCGGTGACAAGGTCGATAGAAAATCCACCTCGGGTACCTGTCAATTTTTGGGCAGATCTCTTGTAGCTTGGTCCACTAAGAAACAAAACTCGGTATCTCTATCGACTGCCGAAGCTGAGTATATTGCTGCTGTATCTTGTTATGCGCAGCTACTTTGGATGACACAAACACTTAAGGATTATGGAATTCATGTTAAAAATGTTCCATTACTTTGTGACAATGAAAGTGCTATTAAGATTGGTCATAATCCTGTGCAACATTCTCGAACTAAGCATATTCAAGTTCGACATCATTTCATTCGTGACCATGTTGCCAAAGGAGATATTAATCTTAAGCATGTTCGCACTAACAAGCAATTGGCCGATATCTTTACTAAGCCACTTGATGAGAAGACATTTTGTCACTTGAGGAGTGAGTTGAACATCATCGATGCTTCAAACTTGAGGTAGACTCACTCGATTGCATGCAAGGGCATGAGCTTTCTTGATATTTCCATGTATCTTAACATTTCATCTTATGCCATGGAATTCTATGCTCCCTTGTATTGCATCTAATCTCTTGTAGGTACTTGGAAAAACTTCATTCCACAAGATTGTCATCAACTCCAATCATAAGCAATCTTGTCATTACCAAGTATCCACAACCCCTCTTGATGATGGAAGGAAGAAGGCCACTCAACCATATCCTTGACATATACTTGATCAAAATTGCACACTCTCAATTGGTATCAGGATATATCTATTGTTCTTCCTTGCGTGACTAATCTTTGTAGGTAACCAGTGTACTAAAACAAAAAGGATTGCTCAAAACTCAAGATGATCTTCATCAACCTCGAGCATCCTCAGCAAGTTCATCTACAAGCTACGTCATCAAGATCACTCAAAGGTATGTACTCATGTCCTTGTAAAGGCTTTACTCCAAGAAATAAGCTAAAGCAACTCAAGTGACATGAAAACATTAAAACGCTTAATCGAAAAATGGTAACCCCATTCTAAGCTTAACGTAGAGTATGACCTATGATCAAGTATTCTTGCTTGGCTCCTAAGTCGAAATACTCTAACATAGGTGACCTAGTCACCGCCCATCATCTAGTTAAGAATCTGGTGTGGTTTGCTCTCTATTGCATGATTTCTCATAACTACTCCAATCTTCTCTAGTTGTTGTCCCTTGTAAAAACTTCATATTTCATTGAAAATCTTTCTCTTAACTCTATGAAAATAGAAAGTTGGTTTCTCTTTCGGAGCCGCTGACTCAGATATCTCGTTTCTACCGAAATTGCAGACAAGTTGCACTACAAAATCTCGGTACCACCAATCTATCTATCTCGGAGTCACCGATTTTCATTCTGTCTCATTTGAATTCATATTTGCAAATTCTGTGTTTTCTTAATGATCTCTCTTGTAATACTTCTGTTACTTCAATGATCCTAAAAAAACTATTACTTAGGGGGAGAAGAACTAAAGTTAATCTTGAGGAGAGAATTTTTGGTCTTCAAGGATCCCTATCTTCAATGAAGAAAGGAGGAGAAGAACAAATCATTTTCCATGACTCTCTCAGTTTTCACTTCTATGAATCCTACATTTCGATGACCCTTGTTCTGAAGGATCCCTTCTTAGTCAATGATCACTGTATCTATCCTTGTTTTTGACCTTTTTGGAAATTAATGCCAACGGGGGAGAAGACCAAAGCTTCATGATAAAGGGGAGATACATGCTTAAGCTTCATGCTAAAGGGGAGATACATGCTTAAGCTTCATGCTAAAGGGTAGATACATGCTTATGCAAAGGGGGAGATATGATCAAGGGGGAGAGCCAATATCAATTCTCATATCTTTATAAACAGGGGGAGAAGAATTGTTTTGACCTTTCTCACCTTATCCAATCCTAATATCTACATGCTAAGATTCAGGGGGAGAGCATGATCTATTTTCAAAATTCTAAATGATTTTGGAGACATATCAAGTCTAAAGAACACTATCTTCTATATGTCCTCCATATCTTGGCAATTTTGAGTTCCATTGCCTTGCTGTTGGTAGAATACTCTTGTGTTTCCTAACATTGTTTTCTCAAATGTGTTTCTATTACCAGGATGCTCAAGAACTTAAGGTAAGTATATGCATCATATCCCTGGTCAAGATGATCTCTTGCTTATTGCACATATTGTTTGCAAGAGTGATTTCCTGAACAAAGATACATCTCATTCATATATATTTGATGCATATAGCCAAGATACACATGACCTGTTATATCCTTTCTACCTTATGTGTGTTCATGCATTCAAAAGCAACTATCCTTTAAAGGACTGCACACATTTAGGGGGAGCAAGTCTATGTCATGTGTCTCTCAAAGTCTTGAGTATAACCATGCATATATTTATTTGAAGCTTTGATTGTATGTTGTCATCAGTTGCCAAAAAGGGGGAGATTGAAAGCACAACATGCTCCCTTGGTGGTTTTGATAATTCATGACAACATACATTGTTTGTTGGACTGATATTTTTACCTAGTGTATTTCAGATACAGTCTACAGAGAGGTTTGGCAAAAGGAGATTGCGGACATACCCCAAGATGCAAGGAAATAGGTTGGCCAAGCTTCAAGCATAAGGACTCTACATTTTATATTTGTGAGAAATCACTTTGAGTCCATAGGAAATCCAATACTATTAAAAGGGGTAAGGTTTTGTTGGTGAACAATATGCTCAAACGTGCACAAGTGATAGTCGTCAAAAACATCCACAAACTCTCCCACCAAAGTCTGTTCTATACCTAACACTCAAAATTGGTGCAACCAACTTTCTCATACCGGTGCCACTGATTCCAGAACCTCGACAGACTCAAGCCAAACCCTAGCCACTTCGGTGCAACCGATTCCATGCCGGTGCCACTGAGTTTAGGTTGCCAACTTTCTGTTACGCAAATTCACATTTTCGGTCCCACCGAGAATGTTGGATCGGCGTCACCGAGATTGGAAATCTGACCGTTGGTCACCTTATCGGTGCAACCGAGTTTCCTATATCGGTCTCACCAAGATTCAAAAGTTGCCACCTTTTGGTCACTTCGGTATGACCGAGATTAACACATTAGTGTCACCGAGTTGGTCATTTTGTGTGTAACGGTTGGATTTTTGGGGATGCCTATATATACCCCTTCACCACCACCTACTCGAAAGAGAAGCACTCAGAACTATTCCATACCTATCCTATTAGATTTTATGAGAGAGAACCACCTACCCTTGTGTTGAGGTCAAGATATTCCACTCCAATCATATGGATCTTGATCTCTAGCCTCCCCAAGTAGCTTTCCACCAATCCCATCTCTTCCACCATGCCAAATCTGTGAGAGAGTGATTGGGTGTTGAGGAGTCTATCATCTTGAAGCACAAGAGCAAGGAGTTCATCGTCATTACCGAGCCTATTACCTTTTGGAGGGTGGTGCCTCCTAGATTGGTTAGGTGTCGCTTGGGAGCCTCCTACTTCGTGTTGTGGAGTGAACCAACAAGTTCGTAAGGGCAAGGAAATCACCTACTTCGTGAAGATCTATCCATAGTGAGGCTAGTCCTTCGTGGATGGAAGCCGTTATGGAATAGTCAAGGTTGCTACTTCGTGGACCCTTTTGGGTGGAGCCCTTCATGGACTCTCACGATCGTTACCCTTCGTGGGTTGAAGACTCCATAAACGGGGATGTATGATAGCTCCACCTATCATAACCACGGGAAAAATCCATGCGTCTCCAACTGCGTTTGATCTACCTATCTCAACACTTTACTTCATATGCAATGTCTTTACTTTCCGCTACCATATTTGTTGACGTGCATGTGTAGGGATGTTAGACTTTCTAGCTTTGTTAAAACTGTTAAAATCTGCCAACCAATTAACTTGGGAAAGGTTAGGTTTTAAATTCCTACTAGTAGTCTATTCACCCCCACCCCCCTCTAAACACACCTCCTCTAGTGATCCCACACATGGAGAGCTATAGATCCATATGCCAAAGGAAGAAGACTGTTGTGGACTACAGATTCTACACCAGAGAGCAACAGGACTTCTATGAGACAGTCCTACTAGAAAAGAGCCCAACATTTAGTGATATGAGATATGTTGATTGGAAATTCATTAAGGAGAATGAGGACTACTTTCCAAGTGTCCAAGATAATTTCCACTACGTTGGTCTGGATTTGTTTGTTGGAAGAGAGCTTACTGCATGGAACGATGAGATGATCATGCAATTCTACTCCACTTCACATTTCTACGGAGATGGTAGGATTGTATGGATGACTGAAGGAGCAAGGTATGAATCTACTATTGATGAGTGGGCTGCACTTCTAGGAGTTCCTGAGGTTCAGGATGGGGATTTGGATGTCTACATGGAATCAAAGGCAAGCCACAATGCCATGAAGGATATGTATACTCCTATCCCTACAGACAAAGTGCAATCTCACAAGCTAGGATCCATCTACTATCTGCAAGCTGGCCTCCGTACCATGAACACCATTCCGAGGCATACTTTGATGCCCAAGTCAAAAGGTGACAAGATGATCCGAGGCTACTCCATCAACATGCTGATCCATCTTGACAGACATACCAGGATTAGAGTTATGGACTTGATCATTGTGACAGTCAAGAGGGTTGTTGCTGATCAAAAGCGCTCTTGCTGCTATGCCCCCTACATCCAGATGCTTATCAATTCTCAGTTGGAAAAGCACATATTTTCTATAGATCGTCCCCATTTGCCCCTACAGCTAGATCTTGAGGATAACATCATGGTGATGGACCCAGATCATCCCACGTCTGCTACAGCTCAGGCAGAGGCAGAGGCAGTTCGAGCCACTAGTGCTCAAGTCCCTAGATCCAGAAATGAGCAAATGGATCTTTTGATCTCAGCAATTAAGGGCATGCAGAAGGATATTAAGGGGATTCTGGGCAACCAGAACAGTCCTATGAGGATCTTTGAAACAAGGATCAAGACTCTCAATGATAAGGTGGACAAGGTGACTAAGACAGTTATAGAGCTTTAGAAGGAAGTTGACTCAGTGCACATCCCTCGGGTTTCTTCTACTTCTTGTGATGATGATGATGAGGATGAGGATGAGGATGAGGATGGATCGCCTCTCAGGCCGAGAACACAGTTCACCACTCAGGCTAGATCGACCATAGAACCTGCACCAGACTTGAGGCCCTCTTCATCAACTCCTGCTACTGTCAGCTCACATCCTGCTCCATCAGCTCTAGTTCCTCCAATATCCACTCCTGCTCCATCCACGACATCTGCAGAGATCTTCGCCGACGTTGTTCTCTCGACTCCTTCATCAACAACCGGAGGAGATCAGCCAAAGAACGCTTAGATATATGCCTTTGAACTTTTTGGTAACTTGTTGCCAAAGGGGGAGAAGTGTATATAGATCTTTAGGCTTCGAGTGAGAGAGCGTTTGGTGTTTGTTGCTTTTTCAAAAACAATTTCTTTTAATTTCTTGTGATACATGCTTGATGATGTTTGATCATACGCTTTAATGTGTGATGCTACTATTTCCTACCATCTTAATGCTTATGTGATTATCATTCATCTTTGGTTGATTGTGTTGTGTTATGATGTTCATTCTAATTGTTCTCGCACACCACCAAGTTGTATGTGACTTGGAAGAAGTGACCCATGTACCTAATCGATTGTGCATTTGCATTCAAACACAAATTTAAAATAATGCACAAATTTAGGGAGAGCTCTTGCTTATCACATACTTCTCAAAGCAACGATTATATTCATTTATTATATCTTTGTCAAATCTTTGATCTATATGTTGTCATCAATTACCAAAAAGGGGGAGATTGAAAGCACATTTGCTCCCTTGGTGGTTTTGGTAATTAATAACAACATATAAGTCATCGAACTAATGTTTCCACCAAGTATATTTCGGGAAAAGTTCAATGATAGGGATGGCAAAAGGATTGTGGAGATTGTGGAATTACCCCAAGATGAAAGGAAATAGGTTGGCCAAGCTTCAAGCAAGAGGACTCTACATTTTACATTTGTGACAAATCACTTTGAGTCCATAGGAAAGCCAATACTATTAAAAGGGGGTAAGGTTTTGTTGGTGACCAAAATGCTCATACGTGCACAAGTGATAGTCACCAAAAACATCCACAAGCTCTCCCACCAAAGTCTATCTATAGACAAACATTCAAAATCGGTGCAACTGGCATTCCTATCCCGGTGCCACTGATTCCAGAACCTAGATAGACTCAGCCAAACCCTAGCCACTTCGGTGCAACCGATTCCATACCGGTGCCACCGAGTTTAGGTTGCCAACTTTCTGTTACGCAAACTCACTTTTTTGGTCCCACCGAGAATGTTGGGTCGGTGTCACCGAGATTGGAAATCTGACTGTTGGTCACCTCATCAGTGCAACCAAGATTCGTATATCGGTCCCTACGAGATTCAAAAGTTGCCACCTTCTGGTCACTTCGGTACCACCGAGATTAACACATCGGTGTCACCGAGTTGGTCATTTTGTGTGTAACGGTTGGATTTTTGGGGATGCCTATATATACCCCTTCACCACCACCTACTCGAAAGAGAAGCACTCAGGACTATTCCATACCTATCCTATCAGATTTTCTGAGAGAGAACCACCTACCCTTGTGTTGAGATCAAGATCTTCCACTCCAACCATATGGATCTTGATTCCTAGCCTCCCCAAGTTGCTTTCCACCATTCTCATCTCTTCCACAAAGCCAAATCAGTGAGAGAGTGATTGTGTGTGAAGGATTCTATCATCTTGAAGCACAAGAGCAAGGAGTTCATTGTCATTATCGAGACTATTACCTTTTGGAGGGTGGTGCCTCCTAGATTGGTTAGGTGTCGCTTGGGAGCCTCCTACTTCATGTTGTGGAGCGAACCAAGAAATTTGTAAGGGCAAGGAGATCGCCTACTTCGTGAAGATCTACTGTAACATCCCAAAATTCCATTTTGGAATGTTATGAATATAGCTATGCATCTATTATCATCATTGCTTGATTGTATGAACTAGTTGAAATGCCTCTTCTGGTTTTCAGAAAGTCCCCTTCTACTTTTCCCTATGTTGCTTCCTCTATTTAAAATTTTTGGTTAAAAGTTCAAATAAGAGAGGAGGAACATGACACTCCACACCAGGGTCTAATTGGTGAATTATTTGAACAAAAATAACCAGGAGTTATTTTGAAAATATTTGCAAAAAGGGTTTAAAAACAATTAGGACATTTCTGAAATAATATTTTTTTCAAAGTGTTCAAATGACAGAATAGAAATGTTCATTAAATAGCATTTATTATTCTGTTAATTTTGATATATAATACCCCTATATTTACAAACGATTTGAATGCTTTAAAAGCTTTTGAATGTCTCCGGAAATTATTAAAAAGAAACGGTAACCGTTTCCGGTATTAAACGGGCCGGCCCACCGGCTTTAAAAGCCGAAACCGTTACCGGTCGGCCGACCGAGCGCAGTAATGCTCCCGCTCTCTCACTGACACCGGGTCCCACCCCGTCCGACCGTTGCCCCGGAACGGTCATCGTCTTCACTCCCCGCGCTCGCCGGATCCGACGCCGGCCGTTACTCCCCCTCACCGGATCTCTCCCCTCTCTCCTCCCCGCACCCCCCCGAGCGCCTATATAAGAGCCCCACGGCCCCGCATCCATTCCCCCCCCGAGCCCCCTTCTCTCTCTCGCCGAGACGCCGTCGATTGCTCGTCGGAGTTCCACCACCACCGGAAGTCGCCGTCGATCGTAGCCACCACCTCCGACCATCATTCGCCACGCCGTCGCCACCAATCGCCTCCGGAGGACCGTCCCCGTCGCCAGGACCACTTCCCCGTCCTCCCCGACCACCGGAACACCTCGCCGTCGCAATCGCCGCTACCGGACTCGCCGGAGTACCCCGACGCCGGCAACCTCCCTCCGTAAGCCCCCTCGACCGTCCGATCCAAATCCCACGGTCCAGATTAGAACGAACTTAAGTCCGAACCGTTTTCTTCTACCGAACGGTCGCCCGCTCTAATTCACCTACCGAACGCCCCCCTTAGCCAATCGGATCGCGCCACGTAGCCCCCTGACCGACGCAAACTTTTTTTCATTTTCTGTTTTGTTTTAATTAACAGAATGTTTTCCAATTTTGTTTTGCTTATATCTTTTAATCTGTTTAGAGTTTTGAGTTGATTCTTTTTGCAATAGCTCACAATTTTCATGTAGTTTCACCCTGTACTTTTAAATTTCAAATTTGAACTATGAAATTTGAATTGAATCAAATTTGCTTAAAATCTTCAAATCTGAATAACTAGAGTTTGAAAATAGATTTTGATATGAATCTTTTTGCTACTGTTTGGTATTAGTTAGGACTATCTTCAGGTATAGTTTGAGGATTTTCATGATATATTTGATTACTGTTTTACCCAAAAAACAGAATCTGCTTATTATTATAATATAGTTTTATAAACTTAATTTTGATTAGTTTGATTTAGAATTTGGTTTTATTTGTTTATTAGGTTCTGTTAGTAAACATTTAGTGTTTTCACTTACTGTTAATAAAAATATAAATTTGCCTAGTTTAATTTTATTTAACATAGGAATCAAAATTTCTTTTCAATTAGGCTTAATTTGACTAAAACAACTAACTAGTAATAGTTTGTTTTCAAACAAAGTTTTCTATATTTTGTTTCTGTTTTCTAAGACAGATTTAATAGTAAATTATTTTTTTTCTGTCAAGAACATGTTTTGTTAACAAATTATAAGTTTAGTTTTACATTCTTTTGTTAATATAACTATAGTTGATTCATATAGTGTTTATCAAAACTTGTATAAACTTCACTAAACTTTTCCCAACAAGCTTAAATTGATTATTCTGTTTATTAATAAAATATTCTATTGTTTTCCTTGTTGTCAACAATTGTTTTGCTATTTCAAAATAGTTTTATTATGTAGTAGTGTTTTCATCATCCCCTTTGGAAAAAACAAAACTTTGTGTGTTTTACTTGCTAGAGACTTTTGTGCATTGTTTGCCTTGTTTGTTTAGTACTTCTTTGCTGAATGTTATGAGTACTTATTTTGGTTGTATGCTTATTTGAGTGCATTGTTTGTTTCGTTAGATTATCCGGAGTGCGAAACTTGTTACCTAGAGTTACTCAAGTACGAAGATCATCAATCAGGCAAGTCACTTTGATCATGTTTTACCCATGTTTTATATGCATTAGTTCTACCATCTCCCCAGTTGCATGCAAGATAGGTTAGTTGGAAACTTGGTTACATAGTAGTAGTATCATGTGGTAGATACCCCTCTCAACCCCTTTGACAACATTGGCCCCGGGAAACGTTGTTTTACCTTTTGCTATGCTATTAGTAGACGGGGTTGGTTGTGTGATTCATGAGAGTTGAGAGAGTTAATAATTTCAAGACCTACATAATGATCAAGATTTCAATACTCCAAGTTTTCAACATACCTCTGGGTGGATGATGGTTGAACGGCGCCCTGGAGAAACCAGTGGTTAGCCTAGGTGATGCTGGAGGTGGCCAGTATTCACGCGGAAAGGTCCACCCAGGCACAAAGGGATGGATGGGTGCTTCAAGACCCAAGGCTTACCTGCACAGCCACAAGTCATTATGGGCTCTGGCTTGGTTGGATATCGTGGTGACCCTGGACAGGCGGTGCTACGAGAGGTAGAAGAACGGTAGGAAAGGATGGGCATCGTCAGAGTCGCAGGGAAACCCTTTGGAAGACCATGTTTTGGTCATCCGTTTCTCAAACACCCTGAAGTGCGAGAAATCAAACGGAGGCGACCAAATCTTGTGGGGAACGTGTGCAAAAACTCTGCAGAGTACTTAAACCTAATCGATTAGCCGTGTCCACGGTTATGGACGACTTGAGCCAAAGGGATTGGAACTTCCGGAACTCTCAACACAAATAATATGATGATGTGGGAATTTAATAATTTTGGGTATGAGAATTGGTTGATGGAACCATCTCATTAATCAACCAACTTAGTAATGCTTTGCTTAGCCCTTTTTCTTGATGTAGGAAAAATTGGCTTTACGCAAAACTTACCACCCCACCTGCCATATAAGCATATAGACTAGCTGATTATTTTCACCCCTCTCTTGTGACTTTGCCGGCATACTCCATATGCTGACCTACACGGCTGCAACGTATCATGTTGCAGAGTATTTTTCCGACCAGGAGTGAGGACACGTTCTATGCTCAGTGAGATGCCCTTGGAGTCGGATGGACTCATCTACCTTCGACGCTTCCGCAAGATTTAGATATTCTCATGAGTTGGCCTTTGGCCACTTTATTGTAATTTTTATCGTAATAAAGAACTCGATATGAGATTTCGATTAATATAATGCTGTGTGATTTACCTTTGATATATACATTGATGTACCGTGTGTGTACCAGCATGATCTTGGGATGGTACGGAAACACCGGAGACTTGACCTTCCAGGTCGGGTCGTTACAGAAATGGTATCAGAGCACACGCTGACCGTAGGACGTAACCTCTAGGATTGGAAAGCCTTAGGATTGTTTCTCTTTGTCTTTAAATATCTTATACTCTCATCTATTCGTTTCTGACTCCTCTCCGATTATTTCAAAATTTATAGATGGCCACCTTCATCCCAGTGTTGATCACAGAGTTTTGCCAGCCTGACGCAACGATGCCCTTTGGTAAGGAGCTGATGAGGATCGTCAAGGACATAAGGATTGCTTTACCGAGCATCACCGGGATTCCTATCATGTCATTTCCCCAAGATGGACGCTACAGGATCGAGGTGCATATTCCAGGGAAGACCTTTGGGAATCGGAAGGAACCCATAGATCTCAAGTTCGTGGCACCCAGTTGGATACTTGGAAGAGACATGGCCATTCATCGTGCCCTTGGACGTATCCAGGAGGAATACAGAGGTGGAACCATTTCACCAGGACTCAGCATGGTTTGCCGCAGAGATGCCCATGGCAACATCATCACCAATCCCACTGCAGACACCAATATCTCCTATATCCAGACCTTGGAGACTCACATCAGGACTCTGGAGCTTCGAGTTCGTGCTGACACGAAGACTATCAAGAATCTGATGAATCGTGAGCTGGACCTTGAAGCTGATCTGCGAGAGGCCAACTATGAACACGAGCATGAAGTGAAGGACTTCTTAGAGAGGATTGATGAGCAGAATGCACGCATCGCCACTCTGGAGGAGCATCTAGACATGGGAGAAAACCTTCACCCCGAAGGAGACATGGCACCCTTCATCAGCGACGATGAAGACTATGAGGAAAGCACCACCGGAGGACCTACGACTATGCACTTTTGAGGAGAACATTAGTTATGCCCTCCAATGTATCTTTATTTTAGTCGTTAAAGCGTAGGTCGATGTTTAGTTGTCTGAGATTTGTATTTTCCGATGTTTGACATTGATTGAATAAATGAATGAGTGTTTCGTGTGATATGTTTGTTGCATTGCATATGGGTAGTGAATTTCTTCCAGACCCTTGTTCTATTCTAATTCTCATCCCTCTGAAAACAGCAAGATGCCTCCACGACGTGAGACCGATTTCACTTTTCCACCGGAACTCACCCAACTCCTTCAGCAACAGAATGCACTGATGCAACTATTGATTCAGAATCAGACCAACAACCAGAACAACAACAACAACCACCATCCACCCCAGACTGACAATCTCACCCGTTTTCTGAGGTTGAACCCTCCAACTTTCTCCAGCAGCACTGAGCCCATTGTGGCAGATGACTGGCTCCGCAAGATGGAGAGAGAACTTGTCACCGCTGGATGCACTGACGCTGAGAAAGTGCGATTTGCCGCACATCAACTGGAAGGACCAGCAGCATCATGGTGGGAGAATTATACCACCACTTATCCTATTGCAGATGTGACTTGGGAGCAGTTCAAGCTTGCTTTCCGCACCGCTCATGTTTCAGCTGGAGCCATGAGTTTAAAGAAGCGCGAGTTTCGCAACTTGCGCCAGGGTAATCGTTCCGTGGCCCAATATGTGGACGACTTCAACACATTGTCACGTTATGCCCCAGGAGATGTGGCCGATGATGCGGCCAAGCAAGAAAAGTTTCTGGAAGGACTCAATGATGAGTTGAGCATACAGCTGGTAGTGGCTAATTTCAACAACTACCAAGAGCTGGTGGATAAGGCACTTATTCTGGAAGGTAAACAGCAGCAGATTGAGAACCGCAAGCGGAAGTACACTCAGGGGAAGTTCAACTCTGGAGCTCATCAGAAGCCTCGTTACTCCCCGTACTCCGGGAATACCGGATCAGGAAATGGTAAGTTTGGAAAGCACACTCATACTGTGCACAACCATGGAGGTCACCATCATGGAGGAAATGGGAATAACCGTCTCAACCATGGTAACTTCAAGAGTGACAATGGGAATGGGAACAACAACCAGCACCGTCAAGTTCCTGCTCAGAAGGATCTGAGTCACATTACCTGTTTCAAGTGCCAGAAGACAGGGCACTATGCTACTGAGTGTCCCCAGAGTAAGCAAGGCACTGGAAACGGCACTAACAACGGCAACTCCACAGCCAAGAAGCCCAATCCGTTTCCCCGTGCTCACGTGAATCACATCAACGTGGAAGAAGTCTATGATCAGCCCGAGACTGTGGTTGGTAAGTTTTTATTGCATTCACGTCCTGTTACAGTACTTTTTGATTCGGGTGCAACTCATTCATTCATATCAAGGGTAGTTGTGGATAAGTATGGTTTGCCCACCAAAACCCTTAGTCAGCCAATTCAGGTTAGTTCTCCAGGAGGTATGATGATGGCAGGGATAGGATGCCATGCCTTGAAACTCAATATAGGGAACCATGTTTTTTCCACCGACCTCATCGTCTTAGAGTCACACGGATTGGATGTAATCCTAGGCATGGATTGGATGACCAAGTATGAAGGAAATCTTGATTGCCCTAGCAAGTCTGTTTCACTCACCACCCCGGAGAACAAGAGGATTAAGTATGTATCCCGACGCACACGTATGAGTGCTCGGTTAAATTCTCTCACAGGAGTTGTTCAGGAGGAAGTACCTGTGGTAAAAGAATTTCCAGATGTATTTCCGGAAGAATTACCAGGAATGCCACCAGATAGGGAGATTGAGTTCTTAATAGAGCTACAGCCAGGGACAGCCCCAATTTCCAAGAGACCCTATCGGATGCCCGCAAATGATCTGTTGGAAATCAAGAAGCAAATTAAGGAGTTATTGGACAAAGGTTATATTCGCCCAAGTTCTTCACCTTGGGGAGCCCCAGTTCTTTTGGTGGAGAAGAAGGATAAATCTTTGAGAATGGTAGTGGACTATCGTGCCTTGAACGAGGTGACTATCAAGAACAAGTACCCTCTACCGATGATTAATGATTTGTTTGATCAGCTCGTAGGAGCCAAAGTATTCTCCAAGATCGATCTTCGATCAGGGTATCACCAGTTGAAAATTCGTGAACAGGATATACCCAAAACAGCTTTCACCACGAGGTATGGCTTGTATGAGTATACGGTCATGTCTTTTGGATTGACTAATGCTCCTGCCTACTTCATGAATTTGATGAACAAAGTATTCATGGAATACCTAGACAAGTTTGTTGTGGTGTTCATCGATGACATTCTGATATTCTCCAAGAACGAGGAAGAGCATAAGCAACATTTGCGTTTAGTTCTGGAAAAGCTAAGAGAGCATCAGTTATATGCCAAGTTCAGCAAATGTGAATTTTGGTTGACGGAAGTCGGATTCCTTGGACATGTTATTTCCGGAGAAGGAATAGCCGTAGACCCCGCTAAGGTTGAAGCCGTCACCGAGTGGAAGTCACCCACCTCAGTTAAGGAGATCCGCAGTTTCCTTGGACTTGCTGGATATTACCGGAGGTTCATTGAAAATTTCTCCAAGGTTGCCAAGCCCATGACAGAGTTGTTGAAGAAAGAATCCAAGTATGTTTGGACTGTGGAATGTGAAGCCAGTTTCCGGGAGTTGAAGGAACGTTTGGTCACAGCCCCAGTGTTGATCTTGCCCGATATTCGGAAGGATTTCCAGGTTTATTGTGATGCTTCACGTCAAGGACTTGGAGGAGTACTTATGCAGGATGGAAAAGTTGTAGCCTATGCTTCCAGACAGCTACGACCTCATGAGTTGAATTATGCCACGCATGACTTGGAGCTAGCAGCCGTAGTGCACGCACTCAAGACTTGGAGACATTTCCTTATCGGAAATAGTTGTGATGTTTACACCGACCATAAGAGCCTGAAGTATATCTTCACGCAGAAAGAGTTGAACCTCAGACAGAGGAGATGGTTAGAGTTAATCAAGGACTATGACATGAGATTACACTACCATCCAGGTAAGGCTAATGTTGTAGCCGATGCCTTGAGTCGGAAAACTTATGTGAACACACTCACAGCTGGAGGATTACCTCAAGAGTTAGTCGATGATCTCAGAGAGCTCAAGCTAGAGATAGTTCCAAGAGGATATGTTGCTACACTGGAAATTCAGTCCACCTTGACCGAAAGAATTCGAGAAGCCCAGAAATCGGACAAGGAGATAGCTGAGATTAAACAGAGAATGAAAGATGGTAAAGCTAAAGGTTTTCGTGAGGATGAACACGGAACTTTGTGGTTTGAGAACCGAATCTATGTGCCCAATGAACCAGAGCTCAGGAAGTTGATACTTCAGGAAGCCCACGATTCACCTTACTCGATACACCCAGGCAATACCAAGATGTATCTGGATTTAAAGGAAAGTTATTGGTGGACAGGTATGAAGAAAGATATTGCAGAGCATGTTGCGATATGTGATGTTTGTCAGCGAGTAAAGGCAGAACATCAGAAACCAGCAGGGTTACTCCAACCTTTGCCGATACCCGAGTGGAAATGGGAAAAACTTGGTATGGATTTCATCACAGGATTGCCCAGGACCCGTTCAGGTTATGATTCCATCTGGGTAGTGGTAGATCGCTTGACCAAGGTAGCACACTTCATTCCAGTAAAGACCACCTATACCAGTGCTAAGCTAGCCAAGATATACATGACCAGGATCGTATGTCTGCATGGAGTTCCGAGGAGTATAGTGTCAGATAGAGGAACACAATTCACTTCAAAGTTTTGGCATCAGTTACATGAGACTTTGGGTACGAGACTGGAGTTTAGTACAGCTTTTCATCCGCAGACAGATGGCCAGACTGAGAGAGTCAATCAGATTCTGGAAGACATGTTGAGAGCTTGTGCGCTAGATTATGGATCTAGTTGGGACGAAAACTTGCCTTACGCAGAATTCTCATACAACAACAGTTATCAGACCAGTCTAAAGATGGCCCCTTTCGAAGCTTTATACGGAAGAAGATGTAGAACACCACTGACGTGGGATGGTGTTGGAGACCGACAACTTTTTGGTCCCGACCTTATCCGAGATTCTGAAGAGAAAGTCAAGTTGATACGTGACAGACTCAAAATAGCTCAATCTCGACAGAAGAGCTATGCTGACAACAAGCGCAAGGAAGTGACGTATGAAGTGGGAGACCGAGCATATCTTCGTGTGTCCCCGCTTCGAGGAACCAAGAGATTTGGTGTTAAAGGAAAATTAGCACCCAGATTCATAGGCCCCTACAAAATTCTTGAACGTAGAGGTGAAGTTGCATACAAACTGGAATTGCCGGAAGGATTATCCGAAGTTCATGATGTGTTCCATGTTTCCCAGCTGAAGAAATGTCATGCTGAGATGGTTGACATCCCTTTGCGAGACACCGTGCCCCTAGAGGCCATACAGCTTGAAAGTGATCTGACTTATGAGGAGAAGCCTGTCAAGATCCTCGAGACATCCAACAGAGTTACCCGCAGCAAGATTATCAAGTTCTGCAAAGTTTTGTGGAGTCACCATACTGAGGAAGAAGCCACCTGGGAACGCGAAGAAGATCTTCGTAGAGACCATCCGCACCTATTTTCTAGCCAACCCGAATCTCGAGGGCGAGATTCATCTTAAGGTGGGTAGGTTTGTAACATCCCAAAATTCCATTTTGGAATGTTATGAATATAGCTATGCATCTATTATCATCATTGCTTGATTGTATGAACTAGTTGAAATGCCTCTTCTGGTTTTCAGAAAGTCCCCTTCTACTTTTCCCTATGTTGCTTCCTCTATTTAAAATTTTTGGTTAAAAGTTCAAATAAGAGAGGAGGAACATGACACTCCACACCAGGGTCTAATTGGTGAATTATTTGAACAAAAATAACCAGGAGTTATTTTGAAAATATTTGCAAAAAGGGTTTAAAAACAATTAGGACATTTCTGAAATAATATTTTTTTCAAAGTGTTCAAATGACAGAATAGAAATGTTCATTAAATAGCATTTATTATTCTGTTAATTTTGATATATAATACCCCTATATTTACAAACGATTTGAATGCTTTAAAAGCTTTGAATGTCTCCGGAAATTATTAAAAAGAAACGGTAACCGTTTCCGGTATTAAACGGGCCGGCCCACCGGCTTTAAAAGCCGAAACCGTTACCGGTCGGCGACCCGAGCGCAGTAATGCTCCCGCTCTCTCACTGACACCGGGTCCCACCCCGTCCGACCGTTGCCCCGGAACGGTCATCGTCTTCACTCCCCGCGCTCGCCGGATCCGACGCCGGCCGTTACTCCCCCTCACCGGATCTCTCCCCCTCTCTCCTCCCCGCACCCACCCGAGCGCCTATATAAGAGCCCCACGGCCCCGCATCCATTCCCCCCCCGAGCCCCCGTCTCTCTCTCGCCGAGACGCCCGCGATTGCTCGTCGGAGTTCCACCACCGGAAGTCGCCGTCGATCGTAGCCACCACCTCCGACCATCATTCGCCACGCCGTCGCCACCAATCGCCTCCGGAGGACCGTCCCCGTCGCCAGGACCACTTCCCCGTCCTCCCCGACCACCGGAACACCTCGCCGTCGCAATCGCCGCTACCGGACTCGCCGGAGTACCCCGACGCCGGCAACCTCCCTCCGTAAGCCCCCTCGACCGTCCGATCCAAATCCCACGGTCCAGATTAGAACGAACTTAAGTCCGAACCGTTTTCTTCTACCGAACGGTCGCCCGCTCTAATTCACCTACCGAACGCCCCCCTTAGCCAATCGGATCGCG